>MVGT01000437.1:3773352-3799828 GCA_002174775.1 Macleaya cordata | reverse complement strand
TAATTGTCCTCGGGAATCGTGTCCAACAAATATCGAGGATATCCAACGGTCTGGACCTTGGGTTGTACCATTTCCTTTCTTAGTTAATATATATGGTTTTTCTGTGTGGCTATTAATGTATATTGAGGTCGGCACGTACTATTTGTTATATTTTAATTGTGTATGTAATTTGACCAAGTATTTATGAAAAAATAAAGTAAATATTAATTGTGTATTAAGAGGACATGCACAAATGTACATAGCTTGCTGCTTGCCAAAAACCGGCCAGTACTTGAAGTTGAGATGCATGGATTTGATTTACTCTTTGAATGAATGGGATTTCATAGTTTTAGATGACATACTCGAGGAGTCGAGGCCATAAATCAATTCAAATGAATGCTTTGAATTTGATCGATCTTTCACATTCTTATTTACAGCATACCTAACTAATTCTCTCAATTTTCTTCCAACCTGACTAGATTTTACACCACATATACAGCTCAGGCAGGCTCTGTTAATGAGAGAGATTCCTGGCAATTATTTTGTTTTGGATGTTACGAGACCTTTTCTTGGACAAATTTTTTCAAAGGGATATGGATCAACAGCATATGTATTTTGCTGTTCATTGTTAGAGTGTAAGAAGTTTAAAAAAGAAGTGATTTTTTTTTTTTTTAAATATGGTCTCTAATGCCAAGAGATCATCCATGGTAAAAAAAAATGGTGATGCTAGGCTTATCGAAAAACCTACATAATTTTTTATTGAAGACACAATTTACTGTGGATGCATGTCACTTTGGGATGGACGCGAATCATGAAGATATGTGAAAAATAGTTCTATCATTGAATTAGCTTTCGGTAAAAATTTTTATAGGATTTTGCTGTAAGTTTAGCATTATCCATAAAAAAATCATCTCGTTGAGTTATATCCATGTAGATACTCACTAGCGAAAGCCAATGTTTAAAAAATGGGTTATGAAGGTAACGTAACGACCTTAAGCCGTTATGTTATATCACTATAATGTTGTTATCTAATGACTACTTTTATAACGATCGTTATTTTATTTTAAAAAAAATAACATAAAAAACTATTTTAGACTCTTTAACATTTTTCTAAAAATTTGAACACCGTTATTTTATGTTCTTACGGTGTTTTTCTCATTGAACACAAATGTCAGTTTGAGCCTCAAAATCGTTACAACAGTAATGACTATCGTTACACTGTTTTAACAGTTATTTTCAAACATTGGAGAAAACAAGATGTAAGAATAAGTGAAGTATTGGTGCGAGTAGATCCAAATTTACCTTTTTTCAAATCATAGATGCTTAAGAAAATTAAATAAAACAAAAACATTCTACCTTGACAAAAGATTTATGTCAAATTTGACAGAAATCTTAACAAAAAATTTTTTTTTGATACAATTCAAATACACCTTCCATTATGGATTTTCAATTAGACTTTACCCATCACAATTCACCCCATTCAGTTTGCACTGTGCAGGGCTTTAATCAACACAGTTGTCATGAGGTCAAGGATTCTATTGCCCACTTGTAAGGGCATTTCTAGTGGGAGTATGAAAATTACTTGAGTGGAGCCCCTTAAACTCTAAAAATGGATTTCAATCCACCATTTTAGGGATCCATAGTAGAGGGTGTGATCGGATGAGCGGCATGCTAATCGAATGAGGGGCAATGCACAATATTAATATTTAATTCTCAAATATTAGGAAAGCTATTTCTCTCTCCCCCTTTTCTATTTTTTCTCCTTAAACAAAGGAGCACACCATATCTCAACTGATTTTTTTTCTCTCTTTTTTTTTTTTTAAATTTTTTTTGTTTCTTCACCCATTTTTAGAGATTCTCCACTAGATAATAAAAATACCTTTTCATCATAGATTTTCTATTTTTTAAGATCCATTTTTAGATTTCCCACTGGAATTGCCATAAGAATTTTTCTCTTCTTAAACGTCCGGCGCATATAGGACAGAGGGACTACACGTGTCCTCGGATCTGAGTGACGAGATAGACCAGTGCATCCAAAACGTGACTCTAGACGAGAGGTGTTTTCCCTTTACCATACGAGACGATTGGATCTTGGTTAAGAATAGATATCAACCATCTATTATCTTTTTGTTACATGGTGGGAACATCCGGCGATCAAAATCCGTTAGATCAAAAAGTGACAATCGTGGGGTGGTAAAATTGTTTTTAAATGAGCGTCATTTTCATCATCACAATCATGATTATTCCAAATGTAAACTCTAGATTAGAACACATTGTAACCCAAATCAACGGTCAGGATGGCTGGAGAATGAAGCTCATGTAAGGGCAAGTACTATGGCTGCCTCATTCCTCTATATTGGAGAGGTTTGAGGGATAAGTCAAGTACTAAGGTGACTCATAACCCTCAAACTTTTTCTCTAAGCCTCAAATCAACTCAAATTTGAAGCAGAGTATAGGGGAAAGAGGGATCGACAATGGGTTTTTTGGGCAAAAAAGGAAATATTGGGAGAAAAGGGGACTAGTGGGCGACAGAGGGACTGTCGCCCACGAGTCCCTCTAGATGGTTTGGCGCCCTCCAATCCGTTAATGGCTGCCTTAAATTTTAGTGCAACAACTTAGTGCTTCTCCTCCCTCTAATTCCTATTTCAGACTTGTCGTACCAAATTTTGAGGTATACTTACCCTTACAAATTTGCATGAGATGTACAAAAGAGTTGATCTGCTAGCAGCCAAAAGAGTACCGCGGGAGTCTCTTTACTTTCTTTCACACGCGCCTCGTTTTAGGTAAGCAATACGAAATTACAAAGAAATCTCTCGCTCTCTCTCTCTCTAAGAAATCGAAACTCCATTTTCTTCACCGCTTAGGGTTTCGATCTCTCTAGCTACCTTTCTTCTTCGTACTCTTCTTCTTCTTCTTCTCCTTCATCGTACTCTTGCTAGGGCTTTCTTGAATGGCGAATCCAGAAGAATTGAGCCCTCTACTGGTCAATCAAGGCAATGAAGATGCGAACTTTAACAAGGGAGAAGTACCGGTGACACCGAAGAAATCAACTTTGGAGGAACCGGCTCATAATTGCTATGTCGGCAGCGTTGGATGGACTGCTGATGGGTTGCCGGTAGGTCATGGAAGCGTGGTCGGTGAACCGGTGGTTCGTTCTCGATGGGATTCTAGTCTCTTCGCTTGTCTCGGTCGGAACGATGAGTTCTGCAGCAGCGATCTTGAAGTTTGTAAGTCTTTATGTTTCTTTCTCTTTCTTATTAGATGAAATATTGGCAAATTCGTTATTTGATCGTGTTCTTCGTTAATTTATTTTCATTTCCACTATTTATTCATTGGGGGAATATTTTGTGGATTTGGTAATGAGTGAAGTTAGCATAATTAATGAACTAAACAATTGAAGCAAATGATCTTTCAATAAATTGCGAAAATCTGTTTGACATTGTCTGAGAAAGGCGAAATCTTGACCTAACTTGATCCATGTACTTAGTCAGACCTGATTGAAACAACAATTTCTTGAATTTTTTTTGGTTGACTAACAATTGATTGATCCTTAAAAACAAAACACTGCAAAAATGATGATTAAAGTGTGGGAAATAGGTTTTGTTTGAGATTTTTTGTGAGATTCTCGCACTGAAGAGTCAATCAAGCGAACATTATTCAAGCCAAAACAGCCATCAATATATTGTTGAATACTTGCTTATTGTATTACCCCAATAACAACAACATCCCTTTAGATAGATTTCTATCTTCATTGATTCTATGAGGAATCAGACAAGTGAACATTATTCCAGCCAAAGCAGCTAACGTGGTATTGTTATATACTTCTTTATCGTATAAGCCCCCTTCTGCAACTGTCTTGATTGTATCAATAATTATGGAAAGGGAGTGTTGAAGGAAATACCAAACTCCTTGCCAGTTCAACTGGGTCAAGTGATCCTATGGGCCTAAGTTACCATCAAATCTATTAATATGTAAGTGTCGACCGAATGACTTGTCCATCTCTTTAATGGTTGGAACGCCTTTTACTTATAAGTCATAATCATAAACAATGCATAGCAGATAGTTTTAACTTTTTTCTCTTTTCTGTTTTTATCAGTAAGTCGGTATTCCAAATTACTTTAAAAAAAATTAATTTGGGGTTTAAAACATACTTTCCAGTTTCCATTGTTGGCAGCTGCACTGAATAAAGCTTTTACTGAAAAACTACTTGTTTCAATATGGATGTTTCTGACCCATAAAAAAAAGCTTAAAAAAATTGAATGTTTGTACTGTAGCATGTCACGCCCGAGTTTTCGTTTAACTGCTATTGTCTTGAGATCTTGGTTAGAGAAGCTCCCTCTGCACTCACTGTTATTCCGAGCTGGTTTCCAGCTAGTAAAATGTTGAAAAGGGGAATCTTGATTTGTTAAGTAAGTTTCTTCTTGCATATGCTTCATGGTCTTCCGTACTAACAACCACAATGATATGGTCAGGTTTCCTTGGAAGTTTGGCTCCTTGTGTGCTATATGGAAGTAATATCGAGAGACTAGGATCTCAACCAGGGGCTTTTGCAAATCATTGCTTGCCTTATTCTGGTCTTTACCTACTCGGAAATTCCCTATTTGGTTGGAACTGTCTGGCACCTTGGTTTTCATATCCTAGCCGCACTGCAATCCGCCGAAAGTTCAATCTGGAGGCAAGTTCTTTATCATTATACATTTCTTGATATGAAATAACATCATTATATCACTAATTAAAGCCTATAACATCATTATATAATTTTTGTGATATGTCTCTGTTATGCCTTTTCTTTGGTATCATGTTTCTGATTTTTTTAGCAGTTTGATGTTATGCTAATGCTATGATGAGGGTATTTTAGTATTTTTCTCAGTTATAATGTACGTGAGTAGTTCAATATTACTTGTTTGCATTGGAAACTGTTTATAACTTCAGGGTCTTCTTTAATTGCTGGTCTCGTTGCTGCTTCGAGACACCAATATTATGGTTGTCCCTTTTAAGTATTTTTAATTTATCTTACCGAATACTAATCCCATCATTGCAATAAATGTGTTAAACCTTATAAAGCTAGATCTTAATGTGCTGAGTTGCTAGAATTCTGTGGTCATGTTCTGAAGTAGATATCAGATAGCTATGTTCTCCCATAAGAAACTCATAGAGAAGTCAATTTATAAAATGCCTTACCTTACTACTTGCGTGAAATGTGATTTCACGCATTAGATGTGCTACAATCACCAGAAATTGAAGATATCTATGTGGTTATTTACTTCTTGATATTCTGCTGATATGAGTAACTATTAGATCATGTCAGCGTTCATAAATTTGATCTTCTCTCATTTCTCATAATTTGGTGTGTACTGTATTGCTGGAGCACCATATCATGAATGGCTCTTGGTTGGAATATAATATTGATGCAATGTTCTTTTTTTATTTGCAAAGACAAAGTTGATTGGGTGAGTTAAAATGCACATATTTAGTGAAACTTAGGAGCGCGGACGATGTCGCATTACTGGAACAATCCTCCGGCCTTTCTCTCTTTGAACGTTTAGTCATAATAATAGTTTAATACAAAGTTAACTGTGATTGTTCAAGCAAAAAGTTAGAACTGTGAAATGCCATGACTTTTTTATAATTTTTTGTTGTTGTTGGTGATGAGAACAGGGAAGCTGTGAAGCATTCTCTAGATCGTGCGGGTGCTGTGGAGCCATGGTAGAGGATGAGGTCCAACGGGAACAGTGTGAGTCCGCTTGTGATTTTGCGACTCACTTCTTCTGCCACACGTGTTCCCTTTGCCAGGAAGGGCGAGAACTTCGCCGTCGGCTGCCTCATCCTGGGTTTAATGGACGACCAGTGATGGTTATGATTCCTCCAATGGAGCAGACAATGGGGCGTGGTGGGGTCTGAGTTGTCGGCCTTTATTCTCCGCAGAACTTGAACTGTCTATAATCTATATATACTTCTTGTATTTCTACTCTATGACTGAACTATGAACTTTGTAGTTTATAATTTGTGTGTGTGTGTATTATCTAGTGTTAGCAGGAGACAATAGACTTGGTTTGCTCTGCCCGATTAATACAATAAGGTGTGGAGACCTGATCAGTTCGTGTTTTACTAGCGGCCGCCGGGCGAGAGACTTGTTTCTGTTTGCTTGTGTTTGTAATAAATCTGAGTTCTTATATGCTGCAAGCCCTATGCAAGTGTTTCCTTATATTGGTATTTACCAAAGAAGCAACGCATTACAAGGGTAAAACCCCACTTTTTGTGTATTAACACCACATTTGTACACTTCATTTACACTGAGCTATGGGGCCGCTTAGTGATGGTCCGCTGATTTTTAAGCACACAATGCGGAGATCATTACCATTAAAAATCAGCCCTTGGGTCATTTTTGTTATCCCTTTAAGCAAAAGACTCTAACTTCTATTATTACTTCTACTCTTTGTATCTTACGAGACAAAATTTTAGTGAGAGGATTTGGAAATAGCAAGATCGACGGTTTGGAAAACATCCACACTTTCCTACTTCTTAATACATAAAGGTGTTGATTTTTACATGCAGATTTGAGGGGGTTAGAAATATGAGGAGGGGTAATTGTTATTTTTTTTGTTGTTTTTTTTTAAGATGATCTTTATGGTGCGTGACTTAGTAACCGAAATCTTAGTATAGAGGTGACGCTTCCGCTCCGGAACCTCGCGCTCTTGCTCCGGAACCTCGCGCTCCCGCTCCGAACTACGCTCCGACACTCCCGCTCCGAAAGTACTTTAGAACTAAGAACATTTTTTTATCGGCCGCTCCGACGCTCCCGCTCCCACTTTCGTTCCCGCTCTGACCCGCGCTCTGGTTACTTAGGTACGTGATCAAGAGATCATCCTCTTTCTCACCAAAAGTCAGCCTTTAGATGGGATCAGCACTCTGTGATATATGGAGGGTGCAATGGTGTACTACTCGCGTTTTCAATGGGGGTGCAAACACACTGCGATGTAACCTATACTCTTAATTAGTTGGTTATATTTTTAATTTGGAAAATGTAAAAAAAGTCCTTGTAAAAAAAGTCATAAAAGTAGGGACCAAATTTATAAAACAAGGACTAAAATCATAATGACTTTTTTTTTACAGGGACTTTTTTTCCAAAATTCCTATTTAATTTGGCCATTTGTCAAATTTGGAGGGGTATAAAAGGAAATCTGGCCAAGTTCCAACTACCTGTAACTGAAAAAGGATAATTAACAGAAAACGGGTATGTATGTATTATTATAAGAAGAATTAAAACGCTCTGAAAAACAGATTCTGTCTGAACTGTGAATGAAGTAGAGCTAGTTCTGAGGTTTATTAATTAGGGTTTACTGAAGAAGAGAGAGAGAAAGAAAAAGAAAGAAAGAAAGAAAGAAAGAAAGAAAGAAAGAAAGCAATTAGAAAGAAAGATTGAGAGAAAAACGAAGCAAGAAAGAAGAATTAATGGAGGAGGAGAAGAAGAAAGTGAAGAAGAAGATGAAAGGCAGCAGCAGTAGCAGCGGGATGAAGAAAAATAAAGGCTTATTAGGCGTGAGTACCAGTAGTGATGATGACAGTCATGAGTTGAAGAGCATGAAGCTGATCAAGTTGCCTCCTTCGGTGGCTCAAGATCTGCAGCAGCAACCTAATCCTAAACTGATAGTTTCAATCGACCCACTCAACCCCGACATCAATCCCCAAGTATGTATTAATTCTTGTTCTTGTTCTTGTTCTTCTTCTTCTTCTTCTCTCTCTAGAATTCTTCTTCTTGATTTCTTTTAATTAGTAGTTAATTAGTTAATCATCTGGAATTATTTTATATAATTAGGATTTGAATATATATCTTATTTTTGCATTTGGCATTGTTTTTATTACTTTCTTGTTTAGTTTAATTTCTTTCTTAATTTTCTCTTAATTTTTCTGTGTTTTGACATATTGGTATGGAAGTCTTTCTTTCATTCTTTCTCCTCTTCTTCTTCTTCTTCTTCTTCTTCTTCTTCTTCTTCTTCTTTTTTGTTTTTTTATGGGTGGGAATAAGTCTGCATGTCTTGATTTCTTTCTTCCTCATTTGAAACTGGCTCTGGCTGGCAAGAATTCTTTAATTTTTAAGAAAAAGATGGTAATTAAGAATTGAGCTTAATTAATATATATTAATTTGAAACTACATTATATTCATGGAATTAAGGATGAAAATTATTAAGAACCATTAATTAAAATGTAGAACAGCAAAATCTTTGAAGGAAAATTTCGAAAGATTAGTTAGGTATTAGAAAATTAGATGTGGGGGTTTTTTTTTTCTAGTCCAAAGTTCTAGGGATGCAAGAATTCAATGCGGATCCGGGTTCCAGCGAGGATCCGCCCATAGTGAGACGGGAATGGGGAGGTCCATACATGGCCGGGGCCGGATCACATAACCCTAATTTGATCCCTCACCACCGAAAACAGAATTTCAACCAAAACCCCTTCTGGATCTCCTCTGTACCCTGGACATGGCAGGAGGAACATGAACCACCGGCCCCACTAGCTTAGTCCTCTCCTTCACCAGAAAAAGGTCTAGGGTTTTTCCAAGAAAAGAGGGTCCGAAACTGCAGACATCGTCACAGTGAGAGGGGTCTTGAGTATCCATGGCATTTTCATACGGACAGAATTTCTGGTAAACAAGCTGAGAGATTACAGCCAAGGGTTTTTAGTGTGGATGGATGAGCAAAGCGGTTGTTGGTAGGTTCCTGGTCGACATTTTACTCTTTAATTCTCTCTCTGTTAAATCTTGTTTGGGGATTACAAGGGTTTGCAGATCGTAGTTTAGTTATCATTTTCTCTTTCTTTTGTTGTTTAATTGATTGACAGTCAACTTTAAAATACTGATAAGAAAGAATAGAGTTATTGCTTCTCTTTTGGATTAGTTTCTAGCTTCTTCTTTTTTTTCTTTTTTTTTTTTGAAGTATGGGTTTGAAAAATTTGTGTTTTATTAGTAGTCCATATCTTGCTTGTGATTTGTGTTTCTTTATATACAGTTCCTCTAGCTCAAGTGATTTAATGCAATTGTTCATGATTATGTATTGATTAATTGTGTACTAAACACAGGATTGCATGCTCTGTAGTTTTGTTTTTAATGTAATTCAATTGCTTGCCCTGTTACTCAGTTTTAATTCGACTAAGATTTTGAGTCAATGGGTATTGAACCATTGACTAAGATTTTGAGTCAGTGTGTGTGTGTGTGTGTGTGTGTGTGTGTGTGTTTAATACAACCCTTGTGATGAATTAAGTATTTACTTACCTAATTTTGTGTATATTAACTGTTTTGATGATCAGGTCACAGTGGAAAATTCTGGGAATGTTTACTCGTTGGAGCACAAGGACGTCGTCACTCCAACTTGTGTCTTTTCTGAGACGAAACAAGGTAAGGTTAATATGATATGACTTGTCTAGGGTTCATATGGATACTATATATTTGGAATGTCAATTTATCGATTATCATTTAGTTTTCTGATCGAGCATCAATTTACATCTGTCTGAGCTACGTTCACAAGAAAATAGTCGTTATACATTTACTTTAAGCCATGATCAACCATTTGAAGATTGCATGATTAATACATGGAGTATTAATATGTAATATTAACATCGCATTCAGAATATTTTGTATAAGATACAATTTGGGCTAGAAATACCAGACTACTTCAATGAGTGTATCGTTGAATATATAAACAAATCTCTTCTATTACCAGACAAGAAATAGTCATGTATGCTTTTTGAAGTACTTTTACATCCATGATTACTTTGTGCTATTAATTTAGAGTATTCTTTATAAAATGTGTCAGACTCTCAGTTAAAGAAAGCGAAACAATCTGAATGAAAACCTGTGTGTTCTGTAGGGAGTGTTTCTGTGGAGGGAGAAGTAACTGAGAAACTTGGCATGATGCCCCAGTTTGAAAATTTGGAAGAAAGTGGTAAACGTATTCGTGAAAGGACAAAGCAATCTATGGACAAAAAAAGACAAACCAAGGTGTTATTTACCTTCCTTTAGTTTCTACTTCTGGTCATGGTTTTATTTCTTACTTGGAATGGATTTTTTTTTAGAGATCTTCTCTCTCTAACTTTTCATTTCCTCCACTGATTTCTAAAGGTGATCAGAGATCGTGGTGAAGAGATGAAACGTAAGCTTAAGAAGAGTGATTCCCAGGAGTCCAGCTCCAAGGTATTTATTTGCACTGCCCTTTATTAGTACTGCAGTTACTTAGTTTTGCCATGCATCAGAAAACATACTTCTGTTACTTAATTTGCTATCTTCAATTATATATGAGAAGGATTCAGATCAATTGCTCCAACTTTGCCCCCACAATTTGTAGGTCCTGTTTAGAGGTGATCCAAGGGCCGTCTTCATCCTCACAAAAAAACTACCTTGTTCCAAAACTTTTTTACATTCTCAAAAGTTGGTTGAGTCCTTCTAAAGAACTTTTCTGGTTGGCTATGACCGAACCCAGCTTCATCAAGTCCAACCCATCCAACTTGCCATATATGCATTGTGTCAACCACATCTGATGAGTTTATTTACTGTTGAAATGTTTCAGGATCGAAAATCGTAATTTTGATTACATGTGGACCATTGGTGGCTGGATGGATATGTTCCTCAGGTTGCCCAATCTTGATGATTCTAATATAAGCTGTAACCCTACTGGCCCCCACATGATCTGCATCTCAGCTCCTCATTTTGCATCTCATCTTAAAGACAGTGAGCTTCATCTTTGTGGATATGTACTTCTACTAGAGGCGATTTTGCTAGTTCCCGATCTCACATGGATTTTGCTTTTCCCTTCTATCATAGACCGGACTCATCTAAGAGGTGTAAATTCAAGTTTACAGATTTGATAATCAGTTGGTGTTCCTAATCACATACTTTTTCATTTTTTTTTGTACTAATGATTTTTAGCTCTGATGGGAGTCAATTGTTTCATGTAGTCTCTTCTTCTATTTTTTTTTGTTTTTTGAGAGGAGTTCATATATGCAGGTTTATTTTTTGTAATTCAAACATTAGCTCCTGGTTTCTTTGTATCATGTGTAATGAATATTTGGTTTCTTGTACAACAAATACTGTAATTCTTTTTTACTGTCAAATGATTAATTAGAAGAAAGAATGGACCCTCATTCTGATCTATTGTGTTTGAATTTTGTGTGTATTGAACCTTCCAAGCACTAGGTAAAACCATTTATGGGAGAAACTGTTTTTATTCTTACTTTTCTGTTTTTACTCCCCTCTTGGAAAGTACTAAATGAGGATCCACAATCATGAAGGATTTGCTGTTTTTGATGGACCGCTGTTATTTGGGCTCCCACTTAAGTTTGGGGGATGCTAAAAGTTTGGCCTTTTAAGCCCAAATTTGAACTTTCCCCTCATTTGTGTTTTTTCTAGGGGTGGCTCTTCTCTCTCAAATAATTAAAACCTAAAAATTCTAAGGCTCCACCACCACCAAACTGCCACAACCACCACCACCTCCACCACCAGGCCATTACCGTCACCACCACCATTTATGGGAGAAACTGTTTTTATTGCTTTTTGTTTTGTTTTGTTTTTGTTTTGTTTTTACGACCCTCTTGGAAAGAGCTGAATATATGGGGATCCACAATCACAATATAATGAAGGATTTGCTGTTTTTTATGGTATGGTTAAGAAGGATTCCAAAGCTAATGTTATAATTTATACTGCTTTTGGATTGATGCTTTGGCAAAAAGTGGGAATCGAGAGGAAGCTATGGAGCTTGTCGAGAGATGAAGGATAAATAGTTTGAATATGATGAGTGGGGAATCTTAGTAACCTGAATCGTGGGATAGGAGTGAGGCTCTCCCTTTGGAACTTTGCACTTCCATTCTAAACTACACTTCGAAGGCATTTCGAAACTAGGGATATTTTTTAATTGACATCTCCAACACTCCTGCTCCCGCTTTCGTTTCTGTTTCCACTCCACGCTCTAGTTATTTAGTGGGGTATTACATATGGGGTGACTGTTATTGGAAGGAGGGGAAATTGGACATGGCCATGGCAATGGAGTAGTAAGTTTCGTCGAGAGAATCATGTAGAAGAAGGTTCAAGAGATATCATTTAATTTTAAAATAATGCAAATTAAATGTGTATTTCTTGTAACCATATATCTCCACCCAACTGTTTACTGAGTACACCTATAGCTTATTCTTACACCAACTTTTGGACCCTATGGAGATGATCAATGGATTAATTTATTTGTGGGGGTATTTTAGCATTATATAAAATAATGTGTATATATGCACAAACCACGCCAAGACGCTCCAAAACTCAAAGGATAACTATACTTTACATCGCAAGCTGAATGGAATTTATTCAACAGAAATAAATACCTAAATTAGAGTGGTTGCAAAATTGCATCAGTAACTCTGTCTACCAACTCAAAGTTGCTGAAAGGAATATCAACAAAAATGAGATCTTGGAAGGAGAAGAATTTGTTATTAAAGTGTTACGAATGTTAGTGTCAGTAAATTTCCGACTTGGGACTTGCTTCCTTGATCGATCCCTGCTTGTACTCGGGCTTTAGCTCATAGCTGCCTTGATTTGTTCCTCTGTTGTTGTAAACACAAAGTTCTTTAAGTATATCTTTCAGGAATTGCTGCAGAAAGACCATATGAACGAGGATTCAGTGATTGCTCAGGAGAAGCGAGTCAGAGAAAGTTAACAATATTCACAATCATGCCATGAATGTTTTCAAAAAGCTTGATAAAGTATAATTGAAATTATTCCCCCTTTTGTGGATTTTATAATTTAATCTAATGCAACACCATTTTTCCCACAAAACCTAACTGAAGAAAATTTTGAAGCTGTTTCCTAGATGATAAGTTTTTGTCCAAACCCATCTGGTGAGAAATTCGACTGCTTTAAGACATTTACTATGATGCATGCGTTACACTAGTTGCCTATGCTGTTTATACTAGATCTACCACACACCATGTTCGATTCTTAAATAGAAACCGTGCTGGTTTGCATTCTAGTCCAGACAGATGTGGCAGAACACCTAGCTTTTCCAGTTAATTTTGAAGGGGAACCTTCTTGTATAAATCGTAACAACATATAGAGTGTCCTTTTCAAAAAAAAGAAAAAAAGAAGAACAACATATAGAGTATAATGAGGCACAACAGAGTATCTAAGTAGTTCAAAAACCGTAGTAGCATCTTCATAGGTTCCTAGACTCTCCAAAGAATAAACTGACCTATCGATGATGATTATGCTATGTAGTCCTAAATGCAGACCATAAATTTATAGAAGATATTAGCAAGGAAATTAAATATAAAAATATAAACTATGAAAAAAAATCAATTTTAAAGGAATGAAACTGACAGTCACCTTCTATAAATTTTCCCATTATAATGCTACACTAAACCTAGGAGGTCAAGAGACATACTTCAGGTTGGTCTGTCTCCTGGATCAATTGCCGAAGTGTCCAATTTGGTTGCCTTTCAAAGAGCTTAAACATTATTGCTTCCATTTCTCCACGGTCCCTTCTTGATCTTCTAGAGTCCGATCCTTTTGTTGGCACTGCTTTGTTCTTATCCTGGTCCACCCAAAAAAAAAAAAAACAGGGTTTCTTATATACCAGTGAAGACAGAATATCAGAACCACACTTTCTGATGGCAAAATTAACTTAATAACTGTAGTAAAGGCAAGGGGGTGGCACACAGTACTAATAATGGCAGAGGTAAATACCTTGGAACTAGACGCAATTGAACTAAGCATCGCAGGCTTCGGTATCATATGTTCTCCACGATCATTTTCGATCACCTATAGAAATCAGCAAATTAAATGAGCGTTAGAAAGGGAGAATCTCTAAAAAACATATCCATTCCAAGTAAGAAATAAAAACATGAGTGGCAGTAACTGGAGAATAAACAATACCTTCACTTGTCTACTTTTGACCATATATTTGTTTGTCCGTTCACGACAAAGTTTACCATAGTCCTCGATATTTTCAGTGTGGGGCTTCATGTCAAATTTATTCAGCACTTTCCCCTCCACAGTGGCCTTCCCTACAAAGCACAGGGATTTTCATCCAATTCGATTCACTTTGTTTAATTGAGAATCCTAGAATGAATTGAACATTGTAAAAGAATATTCTAAATAGCACAAAGTAATCATTTAGATGCAACAAGTATGTTGAAACTAGCATGAGTATATACCATCACTTTGTTTATATTCTGATCTGACTCTTGGGATTTGAATGATAAATCTCTCATACAGAACCCCTTATGTAGAACATTAAACCATTAAATCTGAACATGAAGCATATATGAATCAGAAATGGAGGTCAGGGTGAAATGTCTTGCATCTGATTACACATCATACGAGCAGGTTTGTTTTTTTCTCCCCTGAGTGGTACAATATACAAGAAGGTGAAATACTAGATCTACCACAGGTCCCACATAGAACTTCTAATAAGCCCAACTGATCTCCTTTAATTTAATCCAAATCAATCTCTTAAACAGAAAGAAAAGCTCATCACATAGCCATGGAAAATAATGCAACTTTAATGTCAACATCATAATTATGACTGAGGGACTATGATTCCCATGTTCACCTCTTAGAACCACTGAAGTGGATCCCAAGTAACAAGGACACTCCATTTCTAAAATTTCCTATGTCAGAGACCATGTCGTGCCCACATGTTGAATGCATGCAGAGAGACCGTTTCTTTTATTTATTAAATGAAAGGCCGCAGTAATTATTTGTGAACATAGCTCGTATAAGACATATCGTAGTCATATCATTGTACATCTAAACAATAATGTTATGTAGAAGCAAAGAAATGGAGATGACTTTCAAAACAATAAAATCAAAGGGAAGTGGGTTATTTGATTAAGTATAACTCAGAGGCTTTTGTTCCCATAATTGATTCAGAATATTAGAACGACCGATAATACTTTACAGAGTATTTCAGAACCTTACCCTCATTCGTCTGAGAAAAGACGCACATTGGAATGAAGTCCTTGGACATGTCCAAAGAGTAACACTTTGGTGCATTCCCAGAATCGTTTGTAGCCAATTCCATTGTGAACTGATCATCAATTGCAAAAACAGATGGTTAGAAGATTATTAATGTCAACAAGAAACAATGACCTATTAGGCAATAGGCATTCCACTGAATAAAACTGAGAAATTAAAACAATGGAGACATCAAATTCCTTTGAAGTCCACAGCATTCATTAGAAGGCATTTCACATTCATTCTAAACTCTAGAAATGACCACAAAGCATTGGCTCAAATCCCTAACTTGGTGGGGACCCAAAAACATCAATGTCATTATTAACAACTGGACCTCAAGATTTCAATAGAATGAAATCAGTTCTGAACACCCCATCAAAAGCTAATGCATCATCTTCATCATATATAAAAATAACTAATAAAAGGAATCCCTGTTTTAAAATCAATCACCACGACAATCCATCCACGCATGCAGAAAGAAAATCATAAAACCCTAGAGAGAGAAAGCGAGATATATATATATATATATATATGTAGAGAGAGAGAGTATACTTGGGGAGAAGAGTTTTCGTCGTCACGAGGGTCGATAGATAGAATGACCTTAGCGAGGTGACGAGGGGGAGGGTCGTCCTCCGAGTCGGTGGTTTGTGGTTGAGGAAGCCATGAGCGAGAAACCAAAGGTGGGCACTTCATCAACCACACTGCTTTATCTGCTCTGCTCGTGTCCAGCTCCTCCCTGCTGTTGCTGCTGCTGCTGCTGCTGCTGCTGCTGCTAATGCTTTTCTCTTTCTCTCTCTCCCCCATCTCACCCTTTCTCACAAAAACAAAAAGCGACCCTCCTCTCTCAAAGAAACGGTTTTTCGATTTCAATTCAACTGACATCTTATTTTAATAGACATTGTCCCATGGGGCCATTGGGCCCGGGTTTCATGGCCCCCAAATACGGAGAGATATTTTAAGGTTGATTTGAAGATTGTAGACTCTTTTTAAAAAATGATAATTTTAATCCATTTTCTATCTAAAAATACTATTTTACCCTTTCATAACTTAAACCCTTAACTTTTACCCAAAACTTGACTCCTCTAATGGACACTTGAACTACTAGAAATATGGGTTGTTCAAATTTAGGGATTCAAATTTAAAGGTTCAAATTAGGGTTAAGTTTGGGGTTCAAGTTAGCAAAGAGTAAAACAATCTTTTTAAATAGAAATTAGTTAAAATTATGTTTTTTTTAAAAGGGTCTAAAAACTTACAATCAATACCAAAAGTTATTTGGGGATAAAACAGAGAATGATAAATTGGGCTGGATGGATTGGTGCTCTGACCCAGTCCAACCCCCTTTTTTTTCCAAAAAAAAATAAAGAAGAAGTCCAACCTAATTTTGATTTGGATCTTTATATGAACTCACACATCGATGTAAACGGGTGTAAACTTTCTTAATTCATACCACATACAATGCGCAGAGGGCTAATTTAAATTTAACACCCCCTATTTAATTTATAATTTTAATTAATTAGGTTACTTTTTTTTTTTTGGTGTGTGTTTGTAGGGGTGAATTCTTTTGGAGATCATAATGTAGAAATATGCCTCAGTACGTCATGGTCCTTGATAAGCAAGGCCCTTATGAAATCTAATACCAAATTCAAAATAAGGAGGGTGAATTGGTTGAATTTTCAATCTCTCTCTCCCTAATATCTCTCGTCACAAAATCTCCTTTGAATTCCACGATATCTGAGGCTGAAGAAAAGGGGAGATTGGACTGGAGAGAGAGAGGTTGAACAATTTACCAAATAGTCCCAAATTGATGCAAATATTTACTATCACCTATCAACACAAATGCTCACAAATAAAAAATAAAAAAAATGTTCTTACAAAATAAATGGGGACTATCTATTTGAACCCAATTTTGAATAATGATGGCTGTATGCCTGTATCTAGGTTATTTAGCTATATCCCAATTCTGAACCTAACAATTTTGCTATGTACGTATACTTTGCATCAGGAATAGTAATTTTAATAGTTTGTTTAGAAGGGGAATTCTAAGGTAGGGATTCAGTGGGGACTAGAGATTCATGTGTTTCCTGGTCTGTTTGGCTGCCAATAATCCTTGGAAACATGTTTCCCAGGGAAATATATTTTCTAGCAAATCCCTGTTTTGGAGTCCCACCTCCCTCCTCAAAATTTGCTGGAATTCTAACTAAGAATTCGCTATGTATTCACCCAATTCAATACAGATTACACCCTAGAAAATTAAAACAACAAAATAGAGATTTTTCTTGGATTTTAAATGGCAGCCAAACAAACCAAAGGATGCAAGCTTCTAATAATTCATGAATCTATGGATTCTTTTATGGTTGCCAAACAAACTAAATGATTCATATTTCTAGAGATTCATATTTTCAAGGACTCATATTTTCCAAAAGAAATATGAATTCTACATCCAAACACACTATAAGGTTAACCAAAGAAGAATATAATCTATACTTTAAAGTATTAATTGCATGAGAAATTTGTTCTCTTTTATAACTCTAGCTAATATAATATATCTTATACCATATATTAATGTCAATCTAAAATCAAAGTTGCAGAAGGGATGATAATCATGAACCCTAAAAATGAAAAATGGGATTTTTTGTGATGATAGAAATGAAAGCAGCTAGGGGAAAATTTGACAACTAGATATTAATTGATTTTTTAATTAATCAGAGTTGGGAACTGGTTCTTCCTCGACGATGGATCCGGCCTGCTGCTTGTACTCCAGCTTTAGCTCATAAGTGCCTTGATTTTTTCCTCTCTTGTTGTAGACACAAATATCTTTAACTATATCTCTCACGAATTGCTGCAGAGAAAATAGACACAGAGAGAAACATGCATAATCAGTGAGTTGAAGAATATATAAGCCAAATTAATCAGAATCGTAATATAGATATAGATATACAGGGCCGTCTATGAGATTTGGGGGCCCGAGAAAAACTCATAGAAATGGGGCCCCCTATATAATAACAGTAAAAAATGATAAATGTAAAAAAAAAAATATCCTAAAATATTTTTGTCAACCCAATGTAGTTCTTAATTATATGAGATCCAAATAAAGGTCAATGCGGCAATGTCTATAGTCATACTCTAAAAATTCTCATATTGCAATGAAGACCACTCAAAAAATTAGACAAAACATGATCACTTAAATATTATTCTTCTAGCATTTTTTACTGCAAAATCATCAATTATACTTGAATAATCAAGCTTTGCTGCCATAGCTTTCCCTTAACAATCAACTAATTAAAGATATAAATTTAATAATTTATTTTTTCTTAACACTAAACAAAATAAAATAGCCAAATTTTAGAATTTTAATTTCAATTAGAACTGATTACAATGTAGACTATCTGATGAAATTATGCACAATAACAATTATAACAAAGCCACAAAAGATAAATTAAAATTTAACTATTAAGCATAAAGAACATTGGGGTACAATGGATGAGTGCCGAAAGTATGCTGCACCTGAATGAAGAATTGAAGATCTTGGGAGAGTTAGAGATGTCAGAGATAAATTGACGAAAATTTTAGGAAAAGAAAGAGAGAAGGTTAGCGTTTTTTTTTAGTTTTACACTTTTACCTGAACGAAGAATTGAATATTTTGTTTTCCCTTTGATCCCTTTCTATATGCATAATATGCTATATCTGTTAGCTTGTTAGTACTTGAGTTTGTCGGAAGACAGAAGGTAAGGTAGAAGGTAAAGTGAGAAGAACGAGACAATACCTAAAGGTAAGGGCCCCATATTTTATTTTCACTACAGTAATTTGTTAAGTGTTTTGATTTTAAATAACCATTGATGGGTAGAAGGGCAAAACGTGGTGGAAGGGGCCCCAAATTTTTTATTTTATTTGTAAAGCTATTTTGGCAGGGTTTTATTATTTTAAATAAATTAAACTAATAAAATTTTTTTTGCTATACCATATTACATTTATACATAAATAGAGGTGTACAATATTTTGGGGCCCTTCTAAGATGGGGGCCCAAGGCGGCTGTCTTGGTGGCCTTGGCCCAGAGCCGGGCCTGTAGATATATGTATGCATGCATGTCATTATTATGTGATGACTAACGCTAAAGGGTCGACGTCAATCGTAGTATTATTAATTACTTACTTCAGGTTGGTGTGTCTCGAGGATCAATTGCCGGATTGACCAATTTGGTTGCGTTTCAAATAGCTTAAACAATATTACTTCCAGTTCTCCGCGCTCCATTCTTATTTTTCTCATGCCGCCCCCGTCTGATCCAGCCTGCTGCTTCCTCATTGGCATTTTTTTGTTTTTATCCTATTAATTCCACACCACACCAAAACATTAATGAAAGATGAGGACTGACAAGGGATCACCTTCACCTGTTGAACAACTAATTATTCTAAAAGTTCCAACAATTAGAGAAAGGCAGGCTTGTTGCCCACAACTAATTATTCTGAAAAATTCACATAAGTAGGCCTCATTCAACAATTAATCCAACACACCATGGCCATGGCCCCCAATTTGTTGGCCCACCTTTTCCCCACCTAACAACTGATTAATTTTTTTAAGGGTGCTGTTAAAGGGGTTCTCTAAAATGTTAGGGGGGTGGACAAGTTAAATGGGCTTTTAACCCAAAATTACCATTTCAATATTTTTCTTCTTTTTACTAAGGGGGTGGTGAGGGTGTAAATTAAACTACCACCTCCAACTCTTCACTCTCCAACACGTTCTCTATTTCTCTAATAAAAAACTACTTTCTCTCTCTAAAACCTCTCTTAAATTATTCGACCACCAAGGATCGAAGATCGTTATTGGCTTGAAACTCTATGAAGGATGAAGAAGTTCAAGAAGGAATACCATTAATGGAGGAAGATGAATTGAAGCAGAGATCACCATTAATGGAGTCCCAAAAACCTAAATATTCCTTTTCGGATGGTTTGGGTTCCTCAAAACCAATGAAAATCTCTCAATCAAATAGTAATGAGGTAATACAATTGATTCATATGCTTTTTTTTTGTTTCAAATGTTTTTTATTGAGATCAAAATTTTTAGTTTTCGTACTTAATCCATTTGAGCAGGATCGAGTTTTTAGGAAAAACTCAACCACCACCGGTTGAGTTTTACATACAAACTCAACTACCACTGGTTGAGTTTTACATACAAACTCAACTACCACTGGTTGAGTTTTACATACAAACTCAACCATCAGTGGTCGAAGTTGACAGAGAAACTCTTCTCTAGTCCGGTCGAAAATTGATGAAGACGACGAGTTATACCAAAAATTTTAAAAAATCGACCCAAATCACATCTACAAAGCCTAAAATCTGTCTATTCACTTAAAAAACCTCATAGAACAACTGAAACATATAAATTTTGGGATCAAAAATAAAAAAATCAAACAAAACTTAACTTTTGGGAGTCATTGATGGTTTTTAGTCCTAACTATGAATCTTAGCTTGAACTCAAAAATTTCTAACGATCTAGAAGAGATCGACCGTTGTTAGTTGAAAATCGTTGTTCAAAATCGATAATCGGTGGTCGAATGGGCAATTGAGGAGAGAAGTTTAGAGTGAGAAAAATGTTAGGAAGAGGATGTCATCGACTCGACTGTTTTGGACTTGGAAGTGGAAAGAAAAGTTTGGGATTTTAGGTTAGGTTTGGGTTGGGTGGAAAAATACCAAATCAATTTTTGATAACCATCCCTCTAGTAAAACTATGTCCATCCCCCAACCATTTTGAAGTATTTAGTCCACCCCCATATCCTGTCCACCCCCTAACATTTTAGAGAACCCCTTTAACATCATCCTTTTTTTAATTTGTCCTTTTACTAAGGTCAGAAAGAAAAAAAAAATGTTTTAGGGTTTAAGATTTAGGGCATGTTAACCACAGCACTTTATAAGGTGCGCACAGTGGTAAATAAATACTACGTACCTTGGAACTGGACAGCAGTGAATCACCCATCGCAGGCTTAGGGATCATATATTCTCCATGATCATTTTCGATCACCTTCAGCGAATAAAATTAAAAGTTAGAATGAAAGAGAAAATCTTTTAAAAAAAAATTTTAAACCCTTAGATTAACACGTACCCTCAAATTAGAGGAGAGTACGTAAGCAATAGTAATACCTTCAATTGTCTTGTTTTGGCCATTGATTTCTTTGTCCTTTCACGACAAAGTTTACCATAGTCCCCAATATTTTCAAAATGGGGCTTCATATCAAACTTATTCAACACTTTCCCCTCCACAGAAACCCTTCCTACATTAGAACAGAGATTTTCATTCAATTATTAATTGAGTCACTGAGCTAGAGTCATAGACATTTTAAAGGAATATATACTCTATATATAATATATATGGCATGGCACAAATTAATAGTAATCATATGCAAAAGTACTTCAAAAATGTCATGACTACAGGTCTTAATTACACGTATTTCTTGAGCTAGGCCTGTACTTACTAAGCAAATACAATAAGTGTTAGAGAGGAAATTAATTAAGGACTGAACCGCTTGTAAATTTAGTAAAAATATATAGGTATATATTTTTGAGATTAAAATTAAAATGGACATTTTTTAAAAATTCGAAAAGAAAAACGAAAAAAGAAAAAAAAAAAGAAGCAAGCAAACGTACAGGAAAAGTTCACATCTGCTCAAAATCCTTATGAGTATAATATTAGAGATTATATCTTATAAACTTTTTTTTTTTGTTTGATGGAATATATGATACACATTCAAATCCGGGAAATTTCTAGCCCAAATTGTATCTTAATACAACATGCATATTTTGGACCATTGGAAAATATGGAGACAAGGTCTAGCTATAGCTAGGAATTAGGTTTTGATTATTTGGGTGGTGACAAATGGTAAATTTAATAAAGTTTATTTTTTTCTAATTCTAATTTTTCTAGAGTTTATATAATATATATATCCATATGAACCTGGAAAAGTCATATCATATCATATCATACATTAGACCCTATTTCGTATGCCATGAAAATTTGTAAATCTTTACAGCTAAATTTTTGTTTGCGTGCATGTGCTTAATTAATTTTTGTGGCTGTGTAAATGCAAACATAAACTAATTTGTACTAAACTTCATGAATTTGATATAAAAAAAAAGTATAAATCTTTGTAGTCCTTTTAAAACCGTAAATATTTACTCTATACCCACTACAAATTAATTCATATATTTACATCTACATAATCACAAAGTACATACAAATAGAACTTCAATATGTATATTTCAGATTAATTTAACACCAACCTTGAGTGGTCTCAGAAAAGGCACACATTGGAATGAAGTCCTTGGACATTTCCAAAGGGTAACTCTTGGGTGCATTACTTGGAGAGTCATTTGTAGCCAATTCCATTGTGACCTGATCATGATCATTGATCATCAGTAGTTATTTAAAATTTAATAACTTAATATCTGAATTACCATTAATCGATCCGGATCTTGAGACATTAATTAGTTTTTGACAATACAGCAATCATCCAATGATTAATGATTTTTTTGACGTGTACTTTTAATTTAAGAAGTGATAACGATCTTTTATTAGTATTTTTAAAACTATTTGGTAACAGAAATAAAAAACTAAACCCTAAACCGTAATCTATCCCTTAACTTTTAAGGTGAAGCTTATTTACAAAAAATAAAAAAAATAAAAGATCCCAAATAAAAATAACATGATCATGCGGTGAAGTTAAATTATAATTAAAACTACATCTGAAAAAAAAAAATTATATAAAGGAAAATAATGTTCATCTGGGGTAGGAAAACAAGGAGAGATGAATTTTGTGGATGAGAAGCATTACTACTCAAAGCCTATATATCACAACAAAAATCCACACAGCTAGACATGCAGAAAAAAAAAATTCATAAAATCCTGGATCGTTAATCAAGAGAAAAAGAGAGGAAATCATATATACTTCGGGATCATCGTTATTGGGGCTGAGGGGGTCAAAAGAAACAATCAACTTAGCAATGCGCCGAGGAGGTTGGTTATCAGAATCCAAGATACTTTCTTGACCATCAGGAATCCAAGAAGAAGATATCCCCGGAGGGCACTTCAACAGCCACACTGGTTTATTTGCTTTTCTCGTCTCCAACTCATGCAGCCTACTACTACTACTATTGTTATTGATGCTGTTGTTGTTGTTGATGTTGCTGTTGCTGTTGCCTTTCTCTCCCTTCTTCTCCATATTCTTAAGTAATTGTTCACTTTCTCTCTCTTATTCCCTTCTCTTTCTCTTTCGCTCCCGAAACCCTAGACCTTCATAAGACTCCACCTTAATTTGATTAAATAAGCACTACTATTTCTCAGTTTTAATTGCCAATCGAAAATTCTATTCATCCCCCGCCTGTCCTGCATTTATTTCTCCCCTCTTGTGCCAGCATCATGGAGTAGGGCATTAAAGACTATGGTTTTAATGTATTAATTTGCTATGCTGCCTCGTAAGAGAATAAATGAATGCTGAATTTGTTAGGGGCCTATTAATCAAAACGATGATGTTCTATATATATATATATATGCTCCCTCAGTTTCGCTTCAAAGCTTTGAACATTTTTTAATTAGACGTTCCTGCTCTTGATCCAGTCTCGTTCTGAGCTCTAGTTACTTAAGTTCGGGAATTAATAGCATTTCTAATCTTATATATCAATTCTATTTTGAGTTGGGATCTGTTTATACCACTTTTGTTGTATATATATAGTCAAGTACAAGGACTGATTTTTTGTGAGGGTATTTTCTTAATTTATCAAGTCCATCATCTTTAGAAATTATGGCGCATCATTAGAATTCAACGGTGATTGGGAAATCTATTTAATTTACACAACCATGCACGTAGAGTTCACGTGAAGATGATAGAAAAGATGAATTAGGGTGAAGATGGTATACTCACCATGTAGTCTACTCCTTAACTAGAAGGGAAAGGAGTATTTTTTTTTTTTTTGATAAGCAAAAAGAAGATGTTACAAAGTAGGAGGGAGAAAGAAAATACAGGGTGCTTCCGAGCCGGAAACACCAGGAAACCCAGAAAGAAACGAATCAAACTCCCCTAACAATCTTATCCCAGCTGAAGACTAAATCTTCAAAAAACGGGCTCCCCTGAGAATACCCGTAGGTGACGCCCAATAGAAGAGAATGGCTTTAGTATCCAGTACAATTTTCGACATGGATTTTTCCTTGTCATTGAAAACACGATTATTTCTCTCAATCCAAAGGATCCAGGAAATAGCTAAGGGAAGGAAACTCCACAGAAGGTTCCCTAGTTTGGAGAAGCAGCTTTTCTACTCTACCGAAGAAGTACCTCCTGCTTTTTCACTGATTTCTTACTCCGTAGTTAGATTGGAGTAAAGCTATGCACACTATCCCTTTCTGATTCCCTCAATGGCTGTCTTGTACGTGGGTCTATATAAAAATGATCAAATGGCTGTTTTTATTGGTGAGAATGGTTTCCTCACTGTGGAGATCATCTTTACCAAATACCATTTCCTTCTGAAACTTTTAATCCCTTCATTTACATTGGTGAAATTTCCACATACAAGGAAGTCACTGGGGGAGTCAGAAAAGAATTTTCACTTCTCAGTGTCTCAGCCTCAGCTCAACTGAATCTGCTTGGTGCAGTCTGAAACTTGGCATGTGCAGAATTTTGCATTAACCAGCAACTTTTAAGACTTTTTAGGTTTTTTTTTTTTNTTTCCTTTGTCAAGGTTTTGTCCCTCTGGGTTTTCCTTGTCAAAGTTTTTAATGAGGCAGCTTATGCGAGTTCAACGTTGTTCTAAGTTTCTTTGTATTTTTTTTTTCTTTGTAAATATTGTTTTTAGTTTAACATCAATCTCTCTGTAAACAAGTTTATCATCATGAAAAGTCATAAAGTTAATCCGTATTTCTCATCTTTGTCATGCAAATTAATATTTGCATATCATTGAGTTTTCCAATCGAAACAAAAAATTAATTGCATATCATTAATAAGTTGTAATATACACATTTGGGTCTTAATGTGTACAACTAACTCATCAATCTACCATGTCAATCTCAACTCAAAGTTGCTAGAACAGATTTATGAACAAAAAAAAAAGAAGACTGCAGGTATAGTCTTTGTGATGATAGCTAGCTAGCTAGCATGCGGATTCCACAACTCTGTACTCAGGCTTCAGCTCATAGGTTCCTCGATTTGGTCCATTCTTGTTGTAGACACATAGTTCTTTAAGTATATCTTTCAGGAATTGCTGCAGATGATGAGATAGAAAGAGAAACATGAGTACGTACAGTTAATATATAGAATGATTTATATATATAGTTACAAAAGTTAAGGAGGAGCTAGCAGGGTGTTAAAAGAAAGGACATACTGAAGGTTGGTTGGTCTCAAGAATCAAATGCTTCAGTGTCCAAGTTGGTTGCCTTTCAAAGAGCGTAAACATTATTATTTCCATTTCTTCACGGTCTCTTCTTAATCTTCTGTCCTCTGCTCCTTTCTTCTTTGACTTCATAGCTTTGTTGTTTTTATCCTATTCAATAATCCACAAAAATAAAGGAAAGTCATGAGGGATGGGATCCATTGTATTATGTCCCCAACTTTTGTTGGCCCACATCTTGAAGGGCTAAGAATTGATATTGTCTTGGTGTGGATCATCTTTACAAAAATTCATATATTTCTAATTTTATGTTTTTTTAAGTGATCTATTTTTTTTTTTTTTTGAAGGTGAGCCTATTTTGGAACAAAGTGTTTTTTTTTTTTTGAGGACGAAGGCAGCCCTTAAGGGTGTAGGTTTAGGGTGTAATTGTCATTACCCATGTGGCCCTAGTACAGATTGTGTGGGCAAAGTTGGGGGTAATTGATCCTAATCCTTCATATTAACTGCAGCAGAGAGGTAATTAAAGAAAGAAATACCTTGGAACAACTCTTAGCAGGCAGAGGGATCATATGTGGTCCAAGATCAGAATCGGGCTTCATATTCGAATTTATTCAGCACTTTCTTGTTTACAGAATCCCTCGATCCCTACAGATCAGCACATCAGATTGATTGATTGATTCACTTTCTTTAACTGAGAGAACAGAAAAACCCTTCAATTGAAACCCTAAATAAACAAATATCATAGGGGCTTTATAATAATCATTGGATGCAAAAAAGTACTTTTGAAAATGAAATGGCTATCACTATTGCAATAAAAAATGACAATTAATGGTTTCTTAGATTGTTAATCACCAACCAGTGTTAATCAGGGCTGATAGAGGGTACGTTGTTGGTTTCTTTTTCTCTCTCTCTCCTTGGAACTTGAAACGCTGCTTACGATGTATTTTTCTGATTTCTCAAAAACAACAGAGTCGATCTCTAACTTTGTTTAAATAGTACTCTCCTCATGACCCCACCGCCCTATCTAGTTACAAAAAATAGAAACATTAGTGAGTCGGTCTCCCACTTTTAAGCATTCGTCACGTTTCTAAAGGCATATGTAGCATTCGTTCACCCTATACTTCCTGCGCTAGCTTTCTATAGTATAAACCCT
>MVGT01000437.1:3736232-3773316 GCA_002174775.1 Macleaya cordata | reverse complement strand
AAAAAAAAAAAAAAAAAAAAAAAAAAAACTCTTTTATAAAAATAACCTTTATGTCCTACTAAGATGGTAGGCGTGGTGCTGCCACCATTTAAAAAAATAAAAGAGGGACGGGCTCCTTGTTGAGCGCCTAACTTGCCCCACGCTTGATGTGAGACGGAACCACAGATCTACAGCCAGCTAAAACTTCTGCAGCTTCGTATGGAAAAAGCTAAAATTAGCTTACCGGCAGTGAGCTCTTGTAAGGTAAAATATGAATTTTACCTTACCCACTGTGCCACCCCATGTGTAAAGTAAAATCCATAAAAAAAAAGAACTATTGTGGATGCTCTAACTCCCTATATTCTCTTCAAGTACCTTAATTCAAGATGATCATGTCAAACTGGTATTGATTATCTTTATTTGCATTGTCGTTTCTAGTTGACTTTGTTTATGCCCACAAAAATGGTAACTCTTTGCTTTACAAGTCAAGCATTGATCATCATCATCATCATCAGTTCGAACGACAACGCGAGAAGACAGGAGGAGGCGATGACATTTATGTTGCACTAGCGGCATGATGCAATTCCAAGGTTGGCTATCGTTTTTCATCCTCTTATGCTACTCTTTTGTGCAATGGGGAGCATTCCTTCTGTTAGAAAGTTGTGGGTGGTCATTGTGGGAAGTGTTCTTGCAATGCTATTGGAGTTGTACTCGAATTTGTGCCCATCCGAAGGACTTATTGATGCTCATGCTCTGTGGCATGTTGCTTCCATAACCCTCAGTTACCTCTCCTGGAGGTTCTTCAAAGAAGATGCCAAGTTCAGGATCACTAACAAAACTGAGTAGCTCTTACCGGTCATGCGACTGTGTTATGTGGAGAACTTGTCTTCTCTTATATCTAGTCAGTTGTAATTTTTTTCTTTTTTTCATTTTTTTTTTTTTTTTTTTTTTTTTTTTTTTTTTTTTTTTTTTTTTTTTGAGTTGGAACAGCTTCACCGAGTTTCAGTTCTTGGTCTATCTCTTCTTACCGAGACCAATGAAGGGCAAGTAAATTTTACTTCAAAATTTCAGTCAAGAACCATTCTTTGAAATTTACAAGTTCACGATCTTATTCTTCTCAAATAAGCATCAATGTCCCAATTAATAGTTTAGGTCAGTACTCCATCCTTCCAGAGATTCCTCTGGCTCTTGCTAAAACCCTTGGAGTTCTTCAACTTTTTAAATGCTGACAAGTAATAGTAGCTAAAAACACTTCTGTCAAAAGCATTGGTTGAAGAATCTATACACCAAATAACATATTGAGCATCCATCAGTCTGAATATATGTCTATACTTTATAGTATAGTATCCTCTTTGGAAAAGACAACCATTGTCTCAACATGATAACTGACATCAAGTAAGGGAAAATCTCAATGGAACAGCTCAAGAAAAGACAGAAAAAAGAAAAATTTCTACTACTCTCCTGGTGCTGAGACCCCTTGCTTCAGTCTTTCCCTCTTCATCTTCTTCTTAGAGACGGGTTTCTTCTTCCTTGGTGGAAGGTTTTTCTGGGCGTATACGTAAAGGACGTAATTCCCTACAAGGAAGATCAGCAGTAGACCCACCACAACAAGCAGCACAATCAAGCCTGGGTTGAACCCTTTCGCTTTGACCACATTCCCCTGCTCATGTATTCCATACAAATGGATGTTAAATTCTGTAAACCAAGATGAAGAAAAATAGCGAAATAAAAAATATACACAATCAATTTTTATTTTTCCTTTTCCAGAGGTGAAACCACACAATTGCAAGAAACATTACATAATCCTAATTACCATGAGGATTACAACCTTTTACAACTGATGATCTACATTGTTTAATCCATAACCCTAAACCTTTTACAGTACACTAAGCCTACCTTCCTGTAGTACAAGAAACTGATTCTTCTATCCACAACTGAAACTTAGTTTAGTCTTGAACTAATTTCTCCACTTCAAACTAGTTTCTCTTCCAAGTTCTATTTACTTTCTCTTCCCCGTTAATCTTCATAGAAAATGATTGGGGGTTTTTCCCCGAAACATCTAGAGCAATTAGCCCATAGAAACAAAAAAACTTGCTACGAAATCTGTGACTTGAACAACTATCTTATTTATGTGGTCCACTGCAAATGGAATGTTGGGATCAAGTTCTGTAGGCTCAAGCTGTCTGATGCAATTTTCAATCCAACTTGCAATAACTAATCCCTTATATTTACGAGTCTTCCTTGCAAATCTCTGCCTAAAGATCTTCTTACTGGACTTCTATGTACATAGTACCCAAGTTTGATCAATGTCCTACACTTGTATGAATATTCAATCATCTCTAAATCAGTTGTTATAAAGTTTATCCATATTTCCTTTCCCCGCAGTATACATAAAACATCATCCCCCATCATTGGATGATGACGTATGGCGCCTCTAGAAGATTGGGAAAGACAAAGGCCTACCATAAGAAACTAGCTAGGAAGCTTATTAGGGTCATTGATCATGCTAGTTCTCACATCACTATCTTTTAAATCTTCTTCAGATATAGGTTACTTACATCAATCTTACAATGCTTGTTCATCTTCCTCCTCTTTAACTTCTCATTTCACAAAAATGACAAAGTAATTAAAAGGAAATATAATAACACAAATGATCTTGGGGGACTGTGACCATCAAAACAGTACCCACCGAATACCAACTAATAGACTTTAATGAAATGATTTGAGTTTTCCTATTAGAAAATGCTTCAATTTTACTCCAGTAGGGTTTGCAGGATTGTAGTTTAGCGCATACCATACATGTAAACAAAGCAAGAAAGCATATGTCAAGGGAAGCTGAAAATGGGCTTATTGAATGTCTATGACAAAAAGTAATATGAATTCAACAACCAAGCAAGACAAAGATGACCAAAAAAAATAGACAGCGTTTTGAGCATTAGGAACAGAATGAAACCCAAATTGTATATTAATTAAAAGGTCATTTGATCCAATCAGGGCTGTGTTCATCAATTTGAGTACATAAATCAGAATCATCTTCTAATCAACCGTTTTTCACAACAGAAAATCACATGGTTCAAATCATCCAAGTGCACCCAGAAAGAATAAAATATTCCACCAATATCAAAAGAGGAAAAAACTAAGATCATCAGAAACTAAACAGAATTATCAGATTTTCTCCAATTAAAGTTCAAACAAACATTAAATATGAAGAGAATTCAAACAAAACTGATCTTAATTGAGTTAGGAGAAGTTCGTGAGAACAGATATATTAAATACTTGTAAACCAAATATCAACAGAAACAAATGGGAGACCTTATCGGAGAAATCAAAATCGTCCGCCATTGCTGAAACTCAAAGCAACCGTCCTCAGGGAAAACTTCTCGTTGTTTACACTGCACCCGTTAAACCAGAAACCGAGAGATCAAACAAATGCATGTATTCAAGAAAAACAAACGAAAAAGATCGTAGAAAAACTTGGACGACGAGAGATCAATTTGGACCTCTTGATACACAAATTTTCAAGCAAAATTTAACCGAAAAAAAAAAAAAAAAAGCAAACAGATGAGAGAGAGAGAGAGTACCTAATTAATGGAGGTTTTGGTGGGGAGGAAAACGATGGGGGGTTTCTTTCTCGAGCGCGGGGATAGGCATTGCGCGTTATATTGTGGGAGGGCTTTTATAACAAGAAAAATGAATGATGCAAGACGTACATAATATTGAGAGACTTAATGACGTGGGAGGCGATCATTGGTGCGCCACCTGCATGGCAGACAAACGGACCAATGACTACATGCCACGTCATTAAATCCACAAGTCTGGAGTATTACCATTTGCGTGCGCGTGGGACCGATTTACGTTAGGATGTTAATTCTCATAATCTGTTCTGTTTTATTTATTTAATCCAAGCTAAAATCTAATTATTTGAACAAAATGTGGACATAATTTTTTTGTGGAGGAATCACTTTGCCCAATGCCCCTATGTGCAAATTGCTACCTATGATCAAAAGTAAGGATGACCTTCTCACTATAAACTTGTACTTTTGTTAGATTTAGAAGTTTTAAAACATATTATGATTTTCGGCGGTGAGAATGATTGGCATTAAGGGTAGATTATCCTCACGGAAACTCAACCTTTAGATCATTTTCAGGCTGCTTCCATTTCCGATCAGCTAGAGTGACCTTAGTAATCAGCTGAAGTAAGAGTGACCTTAATAACCAGAACTGTTGTATAAGAGTGACGTTCTTGCTCCAGAACTTCACACTTCCATTCTGAACCACGTTCCGATGTTCCCGCTCCAAAAACATTCAAGGATCAAGGACATTTGTAATTGGTTGCTCTGACGCTCCCACTCCCACCCTCACTCCCACTCATAGTAACCAAAAACGCCCAAACATGCTGGCGCTCCCGCTCCCAAACCGCGTTTTTGCGTTTTGGGAGCGGGAGCGCCTTCGATCCGCGGTTCGAAAATTTTCGGAGCGCGGTTCCCGAATTGTCGGAGCGCGGTTCGTGAATTTGCGGAGCGCGGTTCCATATTTTCGGAGCGCCTAATCAACAAAATCTTTTAAATGTCTAATTATTTTTTGTTAAGTTTGTTCAAATTGACTAATTTTTTTTACATGTATGTTATTTATACTATTTGGATCATATTTCAAAAAAATCAGCTCAATCGGAGACTTATATCACTACAAACACTTAATTTAGACTTTATGGTGTGAATGAACGGCTGACATTTAAAGTGATTTGTTTGGAGGGTTAGATATCTCTGATTGAGCTGATTTTTTGTGGACATCTTATAAATAATGATAATATTATATCTAAAAAAATAAGATGATTTGAAGACCTCTAACTTGTAAAAAAAAACTCGTTCAAAAATAACCTTATTAAGTGCCCTTAAAGCACACGTTATATGGTTGTGTTTCTCACTTACTTTTTAGTTAGTAAAAATTAATTTTTTTCATAATAAAATATAATTAATATGAGAAACAATAAATTTTAGTTATTATATATATAGTATACTTTATAGTTAACAAATAAGAAAAAATAATAATTTTTTAAAAATAGAATATTATTACAAAAAATACTTAATAAAATTTAAAAATTATTTTACTAACTATTCAATGATTTTGTTAATAAAAATTTATTTAATAATCTAGTTAATCATAATCTAGTCAATGATAGTCAATTAAAACTTCAACTACGTGTGAGTAAGTTAGGCGCTCCGAAGGCGCTCTGAGCCTTAAGCATTTTTAAATTTGGCGCTCCGACGCTCCCGCTCCCGCTCTCGCTCCCGCTCTGCGCTCTGGTTACTAAGTCCCACTTCACACTCACTCCCACTCCACACTCTAGTTACTTAAGACTCTATGGAACGAGCGCAAATACACAATCAAAAGACAATTGAAGGGAAGGAGATGGACCATCACGGACTGGTTCTTAAAGTTAGAACACTGTTACTTCACTGATCCTAAGAAAACAAAGATGTATGTAATCATGCAATCCATTACCCTACATGAATATTCTTGACATTTTCTTTCGGTTCCGCCAAACCTTCTCTTTTCAGCAAACTCTTCTCCAATTCAAGGGCTGAGCCCATTTTCTTCAACAAACGCATTAAATCATGAAAGCTAAGAATTACTTCCAACTTTCGAATAAACGTAAAACAAAAAACAAAAATTTATAATGTACATGACGTTCTGCAAAAATTGTAGCAGAGAAACCGAACCGTCTCACACTCCAGTACACATAATCCCGGAAGTCAGATCCGAATTTCATCCGATTTTGAGGAAGATGGTGTTGATATAATGCCATTAAATCAACCAATTGTACTTTCTTTTTCTATTCGCTTTGATGTCAGAGAGGAGCATGTAATAACATCACCTATTGATGAAGAGCCCAAACAACCATATAAACTACCCTGATAAATGCCTTCCTCTTGTAACTAAAACTCATACAATGTCAGTCCACATACATTCATTCAATTGAAGTCCCCAAAATTTGAAAAGATCCTGAGAAAATGTGGTCAATCTGGCCATCCTTGTTGAACATATGGTAAAAGACAAGTCATATGGTGAGAAGCACATACATCAATTCTCCAAAATCTCAATGTTGGCTTCTGATGATCATCAAGTCCTTCAGTCTTCAGTTTCTGAATCAAGAACAGGTAGGATGCTGTAAGCCGACGAACCGAGATGCATGCCCCGGACTATGCCTCCATAATCGACCTTTATTCTGTGGCAGAGAAGTAAAATTGCATCCCACAGTGCCGTTCTTCCCTGGAAAACACACCAAAATGATTCTCAATATAACTAAGAAGAACAAAAACAGCATTCGCATATCCCGTGACAGGCAGTAATTTCTGAGTATGCTATTTTGTGTGTGTGCCCGCATGTACAGGCAGGCAGGATGAAAATTTGAGAGAACTAGGACACTAAGAGTATTAGTTGTACAGATATGGAGGCTTTTAGAGCTTCTGTTTTCATGAGTTTCTATCTGATCCACTTGCTTTTGAGAGGCAAGCGGACCAGACTTTGACAGCAAGACTTGGAAGGCAGAGAGAGCAGGAAGGTGGGTTATACCCATTATAAACAGGAACCTTCACGCATGGGAGGAACATACATAGGAAGTCTTGAATCTTGAAACCCAGGACCTCCTATAAGGATAGGGTACACATGTATACTGTCTACTTTATAATTGGATAATGTATTACTGCTAGGAACTACATATTCCAAACATAACAATGCTGACCAACTTCAAAAAGCTCAATAAGCTAAATCATAAACACAACGGTCACCAAACCAAGAAGTCAACAATGACTGTCATCAAAGATAATTCATAAGATAGCGGAACCAATCTACATTGAATGACACTTACCTGCAGCGAAAACTGCAGCTTCTTATCCCAATACAAGGCAAAAAGTGGAGGGCTTTGCTTCCCAACAAACAGTATACAAGCTCCTGGATGGAAAACAGCGGGCACACTAGATATGACCGCCACGTATTTCTCAGGAAATCTCTCTTTCGGAGGCAAAACTCCTAAAAACAAGGGGTTCTTGCTGGACTGTGCACTGGCATAGGATGTAGGATCCACATGTAACATCCATTTCGGATGCTCCAGATAAGCGCAGAATAGATACAGCAGCAAGTGAGAATCAGTTGGAAGCTCAAGAGTCCACTTTTTGTTCACCTTGTCATAAACCTCGCCACTTCGCAGATACTCATAGTTCTTCAAGCAGGTTCCTTCAGAAAGCTCTGTGAAAATCCAGAAATGGATCACCCATGGTTATATTGACTATTAAATGGTGTATTTCATGTGATGTAGAACTGCTTCAGATTCTAGTGACCTAATCTAGGCCACATGCAAATGGTGAGAAATACAAAGAGAAGATCTACCTCGGATCCTTTGCACCGTGTAATCTGCCCGAACACTGCTTTGTGGTAGCAAACCCTTAACCCACTCTCCTTTCATCAGCTGATGAAGTCTCTGGTGCTCAGTGATGGCATCCACACAATTCTGTATTACAGGGACTAATGATTGCTGTGGGGACTGTTGCAGATTGCTTGAAGGAAACTTCGCTGCAAACAAAGAAAAATACACACACATGAAGATCTATACGGACCATCCATATGCAACAGCATCTAGCAACTGGCAAAATGACATATGATAAAACAGTATTAGGGCAACTTACACCCATAAGCATCCAGAGACTGTACAAGAGTAGCACGTAGCTGATGAAGAAGCCCTTCCTCGTCCAGAGTAAACGCTGGCTGCCATTCTTTTGCCCCATCAACTGAAGATACAGTAGGAGCTTCACTACTCAGCAAATCACTTCCCACTTGATTGACAGTGATCGAAATACCAAGCTTGGCAGCGGCTTGCATTACCTGCAAAGTAAAAAACATTTAGATCCTACATGGAAACACATTAGAAGTAAAGATGTAGGTGGCCATTCTCTTAGGCCCTCAGACAAGCATCCTGGATTTCATAAGTTCTTAGATCAAACAATCAGAAGAGGCTAACAGACCTGAACATGACTTGTTTCAATCTTGTTGAGCAATGGGTTTAACAAAACTGAAGAAAACCATTGCCTGAGGCGATCCCTCCACTGCTCAATTTGAGGGTAAACACCCAAATGCTCAAAAGCTGCAATCGACTCTTCCATTGACATTGGTTGGGGAAGGTCACCCTCTCCTTTCTTAGGAGGAGTACTGAACTTCTGAGAACCAGGGGACATTCTAACAGGCCTCAGTGGTGTACTCCTCATAGTCCCAGAAGTATTAGCTGAATTGGCAACTGTACTAGGACTAGCTATGTTCAAACCATTAAGGGTCGCCGGAGGTGTAGCCAATTTCATTGCTGATTCTGTAATTCTCTCATCTACATCAGCTAAGAATTGTTCAAGCATTTCTTCTGTCATGATAACTTTTGCAGCAGATGGTCGCTGCTTCGACCAGGGGGTCGAGAGAACCCGATCAACACCAGGTGATGTTTGCACTGATTGTCTCTGCGGAGAAGCTGAAGGGACAAGGTACAGAGAAGATGGGGAACCTGGGGATTTGGATGGGTTAAAGAATGAACCCATCTTAGTTCCAGAGCTGGTGTTTGGCCTCTGAACACCAATTCGACGACTTGGACTAGAAACGGATTGATGGACTGGGACAAGAACATCTGAAGGAGAAGGTGGGCAATAGGCTCTGGACTTGGGGGGTTTCTTCGCAGAATCAGACTCAGCCCTCTCAACAGGTTTTGGCTTTACTCCCAAAAGTCCCAGTTGACGTGCTGTTAAATGTATCTGCTCATTGGGTCCTCCTTTAGCAGAAGGTATAGCACAAAACTTAGCAATGTTTTTGGTTCTCCACAGAGAGAAAGCTCTAATGAGAGCAGACAAGGTTCCCAAGAACACCAAACCAACCATGACTTCCGCAGCCTTGGTAAGCACATCTAAAACACAAAAACAAGATGATGAACGCTCATATTAACAGCATGAGGGTTGTATTCAATCAAATACTTAAGAAAAAGAAGGAATAACTCACAAGCTGTGGTGCTGCTGGAACCATATTTGAGTCTCAGATTGTTGATAAGTCCTTCTTCCCTTAACAAATTTAGATGGGAAATATGTATTAATCACCTGAAGCTCTAACATTGTAGGAAGAAAAAACCATCAACCCTAAAAAGAAATTCCTTGAGTTCGTCGAGTTTCAAGAGAGAATAAAAAAATGGAAAAAGTGAACTTCGTCAAAACCCTAGCAAAACCCTAATTCTCATTCAAGCGTTTGAAACAGAAAAATATGAAACATCCACAACATCTCAAGCATATAACAAATCCAAATTCAGTTATCAGAGAGAATCGCATTCTTGCGGAACCCTAGAAGAAATCCTAGCTTCTATACTTCTAGAATTTGAAGCACAACTCAAAATCAATTACGACGCTCGAAAATGCATAACATTATTGTCTTTACCTGGAAATAATGCTGAGGAGGGCGATTGCAGAGGCAGTTGAGACTGAGAAGATGCATAGAAATGTTGATTTGGAAGGGCGAAGACTGTTGGCCGTCAGGGCTGCTGAAAATGTGGGGTTTTGGTAAACTGAAAATTTTGAAGGTTTTACTGGCGGAGAGATATTCTCTCCTCCTCCTCCTTCCATGGCGATAAAATTAGGGTTTACTTCGATCGAGCGACCTTGCTCTGATACCAGATAATAGGGTTCTAGAACCAATAAATCCTTTGATTGGGGATTAGCCACCAACTTAAAGATAATTCTTACTGAATAATAATCGAAACCTACTTCAATGCTAATAACAAACTCCTACTAATAGTAGTTTTCCTAACAGTTGAAGACGAAAGGGAACTTGGCCACCATGAACAACCAGCTTGAGTGCTTGCTTGACTGGTAACTCTGGTGCTCCTTTCGCAGCTCACAATGTAGTGTTTCAGTTCAAAAAGGCTTGCTTTGGTCATCTGGTGGGAACTGGCTGGGGGTAGTATAATGAAAAATTAGGGCTTGAACTTCAGTAGAATGGGCATCTAAATCTACTACCCAATAGACCCAATGTTTTGGGCCTTCTGGCAAGTGAACCTTTCGTCTGAGTCCATTTTGGTTCAGATGAAGGACTTTGACGGATAAGGTCCATCGTTTAAAGACAAGCGAAATCCACATAAAAAAATCATACGAACTGATTAACCCATATTTCGAACCCATGTCTGTCATGTGTCATCTGCATCCTATTTGTACTTAATATTTAAAATATTTTTTTTTCTCTTTTTAAATTTTAGTTTTGGTGATTAGTTTGATGATGAGATTTTCTTTCTTTTTTTGAAAGGGGATTATACACACTATGGGCGTATAAGAAATGTAGAGAAACCGTCAATCACTAACGAATGCAGAAAATGTGCCCACCAACCAACGAACACAAAGAAACCGCCATTAACAATGTACCTATATTTATTACCAGATTACGATTTATAGAAGTGATGTACAACCATTAAGCCAAAGGCCCATGTGCGTCTCATTTTGTGAATTCCAAGAATGCTTATCAAAAATTATTTATAAATAAAAAATTATGATATTTTTATTTTAAAATTTTAAGAGTATATAAATTACTTTCTCCCCATATATACCTTCTTTTACACCATGTGTACACCACAATTTTCTTTACAAACCCATACTATTCCTTTTATCTTGTAGATATTCTTTATTTATCCAATATGTCATTGACTACGATGACGGAGATTAATATTTAGTATATAGATTTCGTTAGCTCGTGATTTGACATTTACCTAATAATCTTCATTATCATATGTTATTCATTTGATCAAGATTTCTCCAAAGTCGTGTGAGAAGTTGAAGCTTTATGAAGTGTTAATCACCAAAAGGAGTTTAATTGTTTAGCTAGGCTGCAAGGGTGGTTGAGTTAGTAAAAGTATCGGTTGGTTAAAAATGAATCATGAGCAATTGGGAAAAGATTTGGACCATTTTAGGCAACTCTTCATTAGTATGGGGCGTTAGCTAGGTGATAGCGATGGAGCAACCACAGGATCATGACAGACACTTGTACTATGATGTCGGCGGCCTTTTATTGCAAACGGAAATGATGTTTGAACCGATCGCTTTATAAAAGTTGTGCCCGACCCTTATGTTAGTGTGAGATCCATCACTTTTCCTCTCCAAAAAAATATTTTGAAAGAGTTTTCAATTTTAATAAAACTTTTTGGTCAGACCATTTTACAAGATTGGTATCAGTTGCTTACGTGGCAGGGTAGGACCCATCACTTTTATCTTCCAAAAGTGTTATGAAGGAGAGAACTGCTGTTTGGCCCGACCAAATGACTGACCAAATGCCAGATTCTTATGTGGCATGGTGGGTCCCACTGCCACATAAGTTGGAAACCCCCTCGTAACACTTTTAGGAGAGGAAAAGTGGTGGGTCCCACCCTGCCACATAAGGATCTGGCATTTGGTCGGGCCAAAAAGCTTTATTGTTCAATTTATGTGGCAATGGGGCCCACTATGCCACATAAGCATCTGACATTTATTTTGTAGAAAGGGTCGGGCCAAAAAAACAGCAATCTTTCAATTTATATAGTAGTGGGACCCACTATGACATATAAGCATCAGGCACAACTTTTATAACATGGTCGGTCCAAACTTTAGTAACCAAAACCTTAGTATAGGGGTGACGCTCCCGCTCCAGAACCTCGCGCTCCCGCTCCGAACTACGCTCTGACGCTCCCGCTCCGAACTACGCTCTGACGCTCCCGCTCCAAATGTATTTTAGAACTAAAAATATTTTTTAATCGGCCGCTCCGACGCTCCCGCTCTGACTTTCGTTCCCGCTCCGACCCGCGCTCTGGTTACTTAAGTCCAAACAGCACTACTATATTAGAAATGACTGTAGCAAACTTCATTACAACCCAAATTGGGACGTGATGATAATAAGACCTTGGTACTAATAGAGAAACATCTTCAACTTCAAGAACTCATAGTTATCTGGTTACTATCTATATTGGATTATCCACTTGATCCACAGTATCTAACAAGGAAAAGATCTAATGAACTGGATGAAAAATGGAAGAAAAGAAAGAATAAAAGTCACCAATCTTAAGCTTCGTATTACTTTCTGTATGGTTAAATGAAAGTGTGAAAACTTAAGTATTAATTTCTTACAAAACAAGTGACCAAAAGTCAAAACCTTTTGACTTTCTTTTGTATTACTTCACCCACACTCTACTCAACCTTCTCTCTCATTCCACTGAGATATCTTGTGAAAGCAAAACCTAAAACCCATTATCCAAAAAGAAGGAAAAGAGAGGCTTCTTTTACTACCATTCTTAAACCTCTTGGAACATAAAAACATAACATAAAAGAAAACTCCAAAGTTCAATATATCAAGACAATAAAAGAAGATCCATGAACAAATATGATCCAAATAAAATTCTTTTAGTTTAATTTATACTCTGATACATACATATAATAAATAAATCAAATATATACTGTTAAAATTACAAATAAAGATGATGGAATCACAACTATTTTTAGCTCATCAGATTTTCCCACCACCATTAAAGCTATCATCTGAAGAAGAGGAAGTGGAAATGGTGATCATCTCATTACAATCAGAAACACTATCCTGCAAACTCAACAAGAGATGGGTAGTACTGAAACACATAGAAGGTTTTGATTTTGGAACAATTGGAACTTCAGCCTCACCCAGAAGCATCTGAACTACACATCTCATTGTAGGTCTAGCCGATGGATCAGGATTTGAGCAAGCCAACCCAACCAAAATCACTTTCATCATATCTCCTTCATCAAATTCACCTGCAATTTTAACATCAACTGCTTCTAACAATCTTCCTTCTCTGTGCAAATTCCATACAAATTCCACCAAATTACTACTAACTCCAACTCCTCCAACCTTACTAACATCCCTCTCAATGGGTCTTCTTCCAGTGATCACCTCAAGAACCACAGCTCCAAAACTAAAAACATCAGTTTTATCTGTAGCTCTTCCTGTGAGAAGATATTCAGGAGCTAAATATCCCATTGTTCCTGCTGCAATTGTTGCATCCGGAGATTTATCATGTTCGATTTGCTTCGCTAATCCAAAATCGCCCAAGCGAGCATTGAAGTATTCGTCGAGCATTATATTGCTAGCCTTGATATCTCTGTGAATTACTTGGTTTTCACATTCTTGATGCAAGTAAGCCAGAGCAGAAGCTACACCCATTAAAATTCTTTTTCTGGTGAGCCATGGTAATGGAATTTTAGCTTCAAACAAGGCCTTATCAAGGCTTCCATTAGGCATGAAGTCATAAACTAGTAGAATTTCTCCTTTTTCATGGCACCAACCTTGAAGCCGAACAAGATTTCTATGTCTCAGAGTTCCAATTATGGAGAGTTCTGATAAAAATTCAGCCTTTCCTTGACCTCCACTGTGTCTACATCTTTTCACAGCTATCATTGATCCTGTTCCTGGAATTATACCCTTGTAGACTGTTCCGAATGCACCATGACCTATAATACTTGTTGAATTGAAGCATTTTGTGGCAGATTTCAGATCTTTGTAACTGAACTCTTTTGGGGCTTTAATAATCTCTAAAGATAGAGAATCTGATTTCTTAACAAACCTGAATCTTTTGGTGAATACCCAGATGAGAAAACAAGCAAAAATTACCAGAAAACATACTCCACCCGCTACAACTCCTGCGATCGCCATGGGTTTCCTTTTGCAGAGCTGGTTATGGCAAGAGGAAGACTTACTGGTGTTTACTGGGTCTTGGAAGCTTGAAACAGAATCAGAAGGGGGAGATGAAGGAGATGTTGAGTTGGTAAAATTAGCCGTTGGAGGACCAAAAAAACTAGCCGTTGTAGATGATGGAGGCGAACCAGAGGACGAAGATGTACTGAAAGAAGAACTGAAGCTCCACCATTCGATACTATGGCTTTCTGTACTTCCCTGAGTCGACCCAGAAAAACCTACAAACATGAAATCTTTCACGAACCGATTTAAATCTACATGGAAGGAAAAAAGGGGTTTTTTTGGCCGAAGATTTGAGTACGAAACTGATACATTGAACATCTGAGTCGGTCCGTCGTAATCAATCCAAGCGTTCACGAGATTTCCGCTCTTGAGATCAATCTCAACAGTATCTAAGTCAACCACTTGAGCAGAAATTAAGCTGTTTAGATCTAACCCAACATGATTTCCATTAATGTCATCGAATTCCAAGTCCATTAATGTATCAAATTCAACCCCAACAAACCCTTTTTCAGAGCCCTTTAATCCCAAAAGCCCACCAGATTCTCCAATTGTTTCATCATCAGGTGAGATTAAAAAAGCGAGTCCTCCACCAACCGAAGATGGGTTTAGGTTACTAATGGAGAACGAAAAGAAAGTCGAGAACGAACACAGCAAATGAGTTCCGGGTCGCCGGAATCTGACGGGATTACTGTAGAGAACCCTCCCAGAGCCAGAATTTGGAACAGCAAGATCACGAGTGAGGCGTACACTTCCATTGTTTAAATGGGCATCTCCGAGGAGCTTCAGACTACTGAGACTTAACGTCCCAAAGTCGAATTCTGTTTTATCACCGGTGACTCCATGAAAATCAAGCACGAGAAGCAAATTAAGGAAGACTAATAACAGAGACAACTTCAACATTGCTAAATTTTTCGAGGACCCATTGTAGTAAATGTGTTGTTATATGTTCAACATGGGTTTTTATGTTTTGCAGAGTTGAAGAACAATGAAGAATCAATCAATGAAGAGAGAGAGAGAGAGAGAGAGAGAGAGAGAGAGAGAGAGAGAGAGAGAGAGTGGACTGTTGTTGTGTGAATTCCACTTAAAAACAAAAAGAATACAGAAGACAGAGGCTACTGAAAATGTAAAGGAGAAAGATGAAGATTTATGGACTTGATTAATGACACGTGGTAATCTCCAACGGCTATGTCTTAAGAGATGGAGAATCTTTTTCTCTTTTTGTCCACGTTTTTGTTTGGTGGCTCAGTAATAACAGTTGACCACTGACTGCATCTGTTGGAATTTCTAGTTGAGATATTATTTACCGACATCTTAAACAGGATTAATTAGATTATTTCACTAAAAATATATGTGAGATATTAAACAAGATTTTTTTTTTTAAAGAGTTTTGATACCATTCTGAGTGACCAAATTTGAGAGGAAAGAAAAAAGAGTAATACTAAGGGTAGTTTTGAAATTTATTTTTTTATCTGATTATTTGTGAGGATAATTTTTCTAGGAATTAGGCTACTCCAACAGTGGTTTAAGGTTAGAATTGTGTGTTGAATTTGTGCATTATTGGATCGATTTGGGTATTTCACCCTAGAAATTTATTGTGGTGGAAAAAGAGGTAACTATCTCATTCAAATTTAACGGCTCCCTTGTTCACTTTGGGGATCCAAAGGTACACAAGTTTAGCACACCCATCTCTAAGCTACAACTTAGGGTAGCACGATTAAAAATAAAATAAATTAAAAGAAAATTAAAAAAAAAGATTTGTATGCTGAATTAACTGAATAAACATTATACAACTTCAGTTTCTTTAATTAATGTTATGAATAAAAATGTTTATTTTAGAGAAACCTTCATGAGATGTATAGCTGGCAAACCCAAAATAATGAGACCACACAAACTTAATCAATCAATTGAACAGATATATATATATATATATATGTCATGTGTGAAGGAGAAATAAAATTAAAAAATTTTATTTCAAAAAAAAAAATACAACAAAATTTTTATATATTGTCATGTGAACAAGAGAAAAGGCGAGTGTTGATTTCTATTTTAATACGCTAAAAAGAATACTCGTTGTGAAATTTGAATGTTTATGAATTTCAATCCAATAATTCTACGAAGTCAATGAAAAATAAAAAATCAAATCCAACATTTGTAATAATGAGAATTATTTTCTCTCCAAAAAAATAAAATCCCAGTGTATGCATAGATGCACAGCGGTGGAGTTTGACGTGCAATTATTAAATCACCGCAAGAAGAAATTCAAATGATATCGACTGCGAGTACATTATATGCATATAATGAAATTCTTTTCTTCTGTTCTTGGATTTGATTACAATAGATTTTTCCAAACAGAGCTACTAGTCGTGAGGTACTAGTAGGAACCACAAAATGCAATTTGCATATATGTTTAAATTTATGTTAGTCGTATTTGAATAAGTAATATATTATGTCGGTGTTTGTGATTATATCGCATTTTATGTAGATATATTTGAATGACTAATACTCTATATTGGTATTAGTGATTTATATATTAAATTAAGAAAATACGCGTAAGAATTGTTAGGGAAGAAGGGTGTGACATGTCTGCTTAATTTCTCCTTTCAATAAGGCTGTAATGTTGTTTGACACTGTTTGAAAAAATAAAATAAAAAAAGTGGTGATTGGTAAAATTTAGTTTTAGTACTTATGATTGAACTTTCAAGGATTTTCAGTGATAAACATTGAATTAAGATATTTCCACTTTCAGTGAGTTAAAATTTTCCACTTTAATTTATCTGAAATCTAAACAAAATAAAACATGAAATATTTTTTTTACTTTCCTTTTGACAATTTTTAATAATTTATCTTTGTATTTCAATCTTTAGATATTCAACCCTTAAAATCAAGGGGTTCTGGAAAATGTTAAAAAAGTCCATTTAAAAAAAGTCATTATGATTTTAGTCCTTGTTTTATAAATTTAGTCTCTACTTTTGGACATAAAAGTCATAAAAATAGGGTCTAAATTTATAAAACAAGGACTAAAATCATAATAACTTTTTTTACAAGGATTTTTTTAACATTTTCCATAAAATTCAATTCAGACCTTAACTTTCATTTTCACCAAAAGCCACCGAAGAGTAGTGCCACTCAAAATATTTCCATATATTGAGAGATCTTTTCTCTCTCTATTTTTGCCTTTTGTTGGGTATCAAATGTAGGTTATAAGAAACAAAACATTATTGTCTAATACTGGGGAGAGTTGTGGTGTGAGCAGTGTAAATCACCAGATAATGATGCTGTTTGGATGCATTCTTTCTTCTTTCATTAATATTACTTAATTATTTGGTGTTTAAGTACAGAAAGAAAGGACTTGCATTGCATGTGACTTCATTCTGCATAATGTAGCTGGCCATTATTAGCGGTTGTTGCCCATTCCTTTTTATAATACGCAGAGTGCGCCCCGTTAGAAACACAATTCACACCTCCCTCACCTACCAACCAATCTAGAGGTTGATTTTACTCATGTCTATCATCCACACCCAAGATCACATAATTCTAAAACTTCTAATTCCATCAAAACTTGGGTCATTTATGGACCGTCAAGCTTTACTTCTTCCTCCATGGTATTCAATGATGGTCTGCAAATGAGCTAATGACGAAAAAGGTGTTGAAGACTTGGGCCACCACCCTCCGCCTGCTGAGAAGTTGGATCATGGATGACTAAGAGTATCAATGTACACGATCAAGCTACTAGCAAACCAAACCGCAAGCATTGGCCTGGCCCAGCACAGCTCATGTACATCATCCTCTGCAAATTGTTAATGATACTTAAGCCCCACCATAGAATAGACAATATTGGCTTCACTAGGCAAGATAATTTAACACCAAGGTAAGGGAAAAAGAAAATCATGAGAGCAAATAACACAACACCTTAGATAAGAAAACCTTCCCAAAGGATGATAATATGTACACAATGTAAATATTTGAGTCTGCTGCTCTTTCTGCAGCTTCAGATTGATAGTTGGATTTACAGACAAAAAAGAATGAGCTAGGGTGGTGGAACAAAAGCATGGCTGAACCTACCTTTCTCTCCTGAACTTCTGCAGATTATTTTTTGCATTTCCTTCCATCAAATACAACAACAAAAAATACAAAAGCCGCAGACTACAAGCCCTTTTTTGATGAAATGAATTGACAGAAATGCCACCGCCAATTCACGTTCACTCATTGTGGTTACAAATTAACTATGATACAAAGCGGCACACTAGACAATGACTCGAGGGCCGCCTCCAAAAGGTCGTCTCACCATCTACCACCAGAAAGATCCAGAAGTTGCAACTTTCTATCACCCTTTTAAGTCTCCAGACTCCTCCCCAACCTGCCAACCATACTGCTCTGCAGCGGAATAATGCAATTTTACGGCTGCAATAGGGTCGGATATGTCATTGCAACCTCCACCAACGGCAATTCCTCCCTGTTGGAAACCAGACTCTGTTCCAAACCCATTGCATTTTTGCAGCTCTGGAAATACATCACACTGCTTCACATCAATCTTGAACGGCTTTACATTTGTCCCCTTGGAGCTTCTGTATACCTGATAATCAGTCAACCCCTGATCCTTGGAGGGGAAAACTGACATAGATCCCAAGTTCCGCTCTTTTTCCTTGACGACTGATGGCACAGGTTGCTTATCTAATACTCTGCAAGAAGCTGAGATATCCCCAACATCGGCAGAAAATTCTGTCAGTTGTACTGCAGAATCTGGTATTGATGTCAGCCCGGTTTGCATTCTGTTCCCATCCCAGAAACCATGACTTTTCATGGGAAAACCCTCTAAACCTGAATAATTGCTAGCATCGAGCTTCGATGGAACCAAAGTTCCATTTGTCCCGTGACCATTCAAAGTCAAGTTAAATGACTTGGAACTCAACTTGGGAATAGATAACTTATCGTCGGTCTTGTGAGAAGTGGGAATAGGATTTTGTACAGGTGAGATATGACTAAGAACCTTCCCAAAAAGCTTGACATCAGCAGTCCAATTTGAATGTTCTGCTGTATCGGAGCTACTCCGAGAATTGGCTCTTCTATTCTCACTTGATGATTGTTCTCCACTCTTGGGTAAAAATGTTAGCTCAGACACTGAATGACGATTTAAACCATTGCAATTCTCATGAGAAAGGTTTTGCACAAAAGACTGATTAGATTCAGATTTTGTGTTTATCTCTGAGAAGTGCTGGTCTATGAAATGGTTTTCCCTGCTGACTGAGTCGGCATCAGCATTTGTCTCTTTCTTATTCAACCCCTGCAGTGCATAACCCGTGAGAATTTGTGAGGAGGATCCCACCCTGTATGAGGAGTTATGACCCAAGAGATGATTCTGAATAGCATCTTGACCTGAAGATTTCAGATAGTGGTTGCTCTCATACTCATCAAAACTAAGCTTTGAAGATATTGTAGCATGACGAAGAGGGTCCTCAAAATGGATGAAGGAGGAATCTTCTACCACTGAATTTGAAGGGATAGAAGGGCAACTCTCCTTTTCCCACGAGATAAATTGGGGCTTCTCCACTGAAGGAATGACCTTTAGAAAGATCTGTTTCTGGGAATTCAGGGACGAACTGAAACCTGGGTGGATACTCATCTCTGCAGCCAAGTGGGAAGCACTACTGATTGCATTTGAATCTTGTATAGAAAATGACCTACTTCTGTGACAGTTAGTACTTGCAGAACTTTCTGCATCTCGTCTATCAGATTCAGTTTTCAGCCCCTCAGCAGAATCACCTGCCACAGCCTGGACTTTAAAATCCCCAAAAGGAGTGATCGTCTCACTAGTACGCAATCCTGTAGCACCTCCTGCATCAGAATTCAAACATGCACTTACATAGAGTTGCACAGGCATCTGGCAGCTCAATGCAGCATCTGCTGTTACTGAACCATTGCACTGCAGTACACCTGCAGTTGCACTGGACTTTTCCTCAACTCTCTCAACTAAATTTTTTTCACCCTGAAAGATGACATCTGGCTTCATTCCCACTCTTTCTTTTTCTGTTCCAGCGTAATCACAGTCAAGTTGCTCAATTCCATCCATCCCCTCAGCATAACCCAACACTGTCCCATTTGTATTCGTCCCAGACAATGACAAATCCATATCCTTTTTGAAACATGATTGAGTGCTGAGGATTGCTGACTCCATCTCACCAACCATAGCCGTCTTTGTATCCCTCCTTCCAATGTTGGTGACACTTGCCGGCGTACCATCATGATCTGGTACCAAATGGTTCGGGTCCAGTCCAAGACATTTACGAGCCTTACAAAAGAAGATTTTGCATTGTTCCATCGACCTTGACCCAACGCATTTTGAGATCTTTGCAAAATCCTTACCATATGATCGCATCGCCTGAACAAAAATGGATTTTTCCTCGTTCGTCCAATCCACATAATCCAAATCCCCACAGCACTCATCTGAAAAAGTTTCCTCATCATCAACTTTATGAGTAACTGTCGAAGTTCTATCCGTTGCAGAGTTAGCCTTCCGGCTCTTCGACTCTTGAGAGATCTTCCCAGGGTCAACAAAACTTATAGCAAAAGAGCTCATGGCCTCTAATGACAGCGCACCACAAACACCAGAAAATACATCAGCAGGAGGTGATCCATTGCAAAGAATTTCAGCACTCCTTGAACTTTTCAGTACACCATTTTTAACCTGGGGTTTTCTATAGTCATAATATCCCCCCAAAGATGACCTCCCTGCACAAGTTTGCCGAATCTTCATGCTGCCATCAGCATTAGCTGCCATCACCGAAGCAGCCCCCAACATATCAAGGGAAGCAGCATTTACATCAGGTTTCCATTTCTTCCCAGATGGCACCAGGTAGGTATTGGCAAGGAAGCTTTTTCCTTGTTTTTTGACCTCCAACTTTTTCTTTACGTCATCAAAGCATTCTGATTTCTGGTTTTTGTAGTAGAACTCGATACAATCAGCAGTTGTCTTGTGATCAAGAAAAGAAGCAATTCTTTTGAAGTCTTTCCCAAAAATTGTTAGCATCTCCATGAATACTTCCTTTTCTTTAGGCATCCAGGGGTTGATCATTAACCTTTCCTTCTCAACAGCACAGGGATCTTCAACTAATCCATTACTTGTAACAAACCTGGAAATGCTCTTCTCCATCTCATCTAATATTAAAGCAGGCATTTTCAGAGTACTCCTGTAAAGCTTGATTTCGGAATCTAACAGTAGCTTGCTGTTAAAGCCCAGTATCTCAGTGGCAGGGAGCAGGGACAAATTACCTGCTGCAGTAGGCAAAGACATGCAAAGACCGACCAAAAGAACAATGAGAATCAACTCAAAATTTACATTAAGGGAACTAAGTACTACTAAAGCTTGTATCATGGGCCTTACAAAACATGATACGTGATAAAGTAGCCTATCAGAACATAATTTCAAAATAAAAAACTGATCTTGAGATAAGGTAATTACACAAAATAAGGGTTTATCGGGAAAACAAAATAATTGAATGACTCTAGTAACAAGAAGATCAAACCGTTAGGTTGATATGAAACTTTTTAATGATCGAACAGGTCAGACCCTTGAAATGTTATCACATGAAAGGCTCTTTTCATTTTGCTTCCAAATGAAATAACTGAGACTAAGGAGGTCAAGGGGGAGGACCAACTAATTTCTTTAAGATTAAGTTTAAATTACAGATCAAAGAAATGAAAAAAGATAAAGCTAAATTCTTGATACCTAGGCAATCTGTTCTTTGAAAAGCACCACTACTACAAATCTTTCAAAATCTTTTGCATAAAGCAACAGACCTAGTGTCCTACATTTTTTCACCTAGATCCAGTTCACATTTAGGGACTGGAGGTAAAGGTTCATCAACTTTCAGCTCCACCAACAGGCGTGTCATCAGAAACTATGACCTCTCACTCTCATCCATGTGGCATCATATAAGATTTTTCATTTAAATACCATTCTTTTCCTTATGCCATTTCCTTTACATCCGAATTTTTAACTTATCATAAGATCCTTGCTTTAGAGGGGAGAAGATAAATAATGGAAGCATTCGAACCCAAGATATGCGATTCAGAGAATAAGAATGAATAAATATCATCAAGGGATGGCAAAACAACCCTCCCTCCTGGAGAAGATTTGGAATTTACTGCAGTGGCCCAGTTTGATGAGGTCCAAAGCTTTGGGCTCGGGCTCGGGATCTTGGTTTAAGCCCGACCCGACCAACTCAGGGCTAAACCCGGCCTGGAGCCATTCCTAAGCTGATCAATCATGAATAGCTTGTTAAGATCCACAGTCCATGCAAAGAAGCAAAAACTCGAAGAGGTGAAGGAGTAAAGGTAACAGAAGTACAGAACTAGTTAAAGCTTAATTTGTCTACTCTAAACCTTAAGCAGCAATAGCTAAAAAATAAAGAAAACAGAACCTGTTTACATAGATTTTTTTTTTTTTTAAAGTCTCTGAAAGTACAAGAATATGGGAATAGTGTCATAAGCATAGAGAGCCCTTTTGTTCTGTAATTGACAGTGCCGAGGAAGGGTAAAGATCTCTCTCTGTCTCTCTGGTTATCCATTCCCTATGCTATCATATAGATCTTATGGTTAGTTTGAAAAAAGGCTATTTTTAGATGTTTTGGTTCAAAGTCCTATTATCTGGTAAAAAGGTATATTGTATTGATGGAGTGTTGGGATGGAGTGGCCGAGAAGCCATAAGTTGAGGACTTTGACCTTTAGTAGGAATCAATCATGGAATCTTAGTAGCAGGGTGATTGAATTCTTGGGGATTTCTTTTTCTGCTCTAACGCCTTAGCTTTAAGTGTAGAGCATCTATTCTGATTTATTAAATGATTCTTCACCCCTATCAAAAAATAATTGGGGTTATAGGGCACAGAGCGGAGAAGAGTACTGTACACCTTACATCTGCAGGATCCTATTTCTAGAATGCTTGTGTATGTGCACGCAGCCAGTGACACCCCAATCTTGTTACCTCCCACACATTTCAACACATTGATCAGGAATCCATTACAACATACCTAATCCATTATTTTCCGCAAACAATTTGAATTGATGCCACTATTAACTAATTAAAAGTTATATTTTTACCATTTCACATACGCGCAAGGTATGAGATTTATACTGGTACATTAACCATACACAAGAATTTGGGGAAGGCAATAACCTAACAACATGTAAACTTTCTTTGGCCTTCACCAACTACTACGCTTTTTTCCATTAATTTTTTCTTTTGTCTATTTTTTAAAAGTTCCACTAGACAAAGAGCATAATAAAGTACCTATTGCGAAATTCAAGATCAAAATAACAGAAAACAAGTTATATCTTACCAGATGAAGTAAATCGCAAGCGGATTGAGGACCCATGTTTTTTATACCCATTGGATGATGTTTTTGAACATGAATCATATCGTTTCTGTGACTTTGCCCGATACTTCCTTACTGAAAGCAAACGCATATCTTCCTTCCAAAGGTGTCGAAGAATCTTAAACTTAAGTGCTAGAACTCTCTTCTTGAACCTTCGAAAGCATTTGCGAATGGCAAGCTTTTCTTTAACGAGTGAAACATTTTGCCGACATGAGATGATACTGGCCTCCCAAATATCAATTTGAGCTTGATCAGTTGGCAATAATTTAATAAACATTTCAGATGCTTCTCTAGCAGAATCTCTATTGGATGCAAGAATGGAAACATTTACTACACCTTCAGCATCGCTAGGCACGCCCAATTCCCTGTAAACATGAGCAGTAGTACTGCTTTCATTTTCATTCAGGTGATTAACATCTAAAGTACCAGATTCACCACCTAGCTTTTTCTCAAGGAAAGAGGGCATAAAATGTCGCCCTTCGGTAGATGTAAATGTAGCTGCCTGATAATCTCCATAAAATTCATCAGATTTCACCATTATAGATGCAGAGATGGATTTTTCCAAGTGATGGGACTCAACAAATTTAGCCGTGGCAATTCCAGGACTATCAACATAACCACCTTTAACTTCAGCACAAAATCCTCCAACGGTAGCAGTACATACGAGTGGTGTCTCGACGAGAGTATTAACAGAAGAAACTAGTGTCACAGGAGCATGTTTTTGGAGCACCTTGGAGGCAGAGCCTGCTTCTTCACAAGATTTTGTGCAATCCACAGACGAAGAATCAGATGTTGGATGAGGACCACTAGTTACAGATTCAGAATTTAGAAACTTGAGTTCATTTTCAAATATATCAAGTTCAGTTTCCGTCTTCTCCAGTGTTTTCAAAATTTCGCTCTTCAATAGTAGCAACTTATTAGTAACAGTTGATCTCAGAAAACTAGAGTCTCCCAAGCTTGCATCCTCTGGTTGTAGCAAATCAATAAGCAAAGAGCTTAAATCAGTAATTGGATTGAGCTCAAAATGCTCTACTTTGCCCAAGACTCCCTGGAAATACTGAAACACATGAACTGGTGAACAATGACTTGTGTCCTTTCTATTATTTGCAACCTCAATTTCAGGAGAGATATCTATACCTGCTGCAAGAGACCAATAATCACAATATGTAGAAATGCAAAATGCAGTCTGAAGAGCATGACTAGCAAAAGTGAAAATGCTAAATAATGCAATATCAAAAAACAAGAGAAAAGTAAAACGCCTAGACTTAGGTAGTCAAAAAATAATCCAGAACACAAGCTTTGTGGGATCTGGCTCTAGATAGAGTTGAACTGCAGAACATGATTCATGATAACGAAATCATGTTCATAAATGGTTAAGACAATTTATGTAGCATGGACTCTTCTTCTGAAAAGGTGTAGTACCCCGCTTTAATTCCAACACTCCATAGACACTAGTGCAAGACCTTTTATGTTTGACAAAATATTAACAGGTGACACTGTTAGACCCCAGGACATCATACCAACACCCAAAGAGATTACCACAAAGTCAGAAACCAATTCACGCTATTATTCATGATTAGTAGAAAATTGTTCACAAAAGACAAAGCAAGGAACACTTCAAGCCTACCTGGCGATGAACTGCATGACATAGAAGAGGGAGTTACAGGAGATGCACACCCAGATACCGCAGTAACACTAGGGTTTCTATCTGGCAAGATTGGGGTAACACTATTGCACATCACAGTGTTGCCAGAAGACAAGACCACTCCATTCTTGCTGATTGTGTCATCAGACCCTTCAACCCTCTTTTTCTCATACTTCGCTAGCCCCTGGCCCCATCCAAGGCGCTGCTTCTTCAAGGCACATGTCTCTTCAAATGATGCAGCAGATGTTCGATCAATGGCAACATCCCCAGAAAGGGACTGAACAGAATCCACTTTTTCTAGCAGCAACTTGGCCTGCTTTTCATCCAAATCTTCCCCAAAGCTCCTCGAGCTACTTGAGCGGCTGAAAACGGAACTTCGAGACGACAAGCTACTGGATCGAGTCCATTTCAGAGGCTCCCATGGGAGGTCTTTCTCGTGTTTTTGGTCCGTAGCCAAGCCATCGGAACCACCCATTTTATCATGTAAACCTTTGGAGTTGATTTTTTCTGATGTAAAATTTTCATTGTTGGAATGATGGTGAGATGAGTATGTAAGCTGGTCACTAAGTGACCTCTTCTTGGCGATCAAGTCTTGCGGCATTCCTGATGAATTAACAGTGCCAAAACCAATTGCCAAGGAACTCCCTTGCCAGTTTTCTCTGCTGCCCCTGCAAAATTTTCTATCTCTGCATGCAGAAGGTCGACTGCTATTTTCTTCCACCATCCTCTCTCTGGACCTTGAAGGCATACATCCATGACCAGGTTCCTCGGAGAATTGATGATAAAAGCCCTGCTTACCATGACCTTCAGCAGAAAATTTTTTGGCAAAGAATAAAAAAAAAAGAAATAACGACTCAAGAGGAGCACAAACAGGCAGCTATGCACAAGGGAAATTGAAAATCACAAGCGAACGAATGATACTGGAAGAACTAAAAACTTACAAAAGCCAGAATGATATTAGGGTATGAATTCTAGAAAACTACAGAATAGACCCTCACTGAAAAAAAGCACAAATAAGCAAATAAGGAAGCTAGAACAAATTCTAAAGTGCAAAATTCAAAATCTAGTTCTTCAGAATCCAATTGTTTTGATTTCTATCACACAGCAAGAAAAGCAGAGAATCAAATGGTCTCAATACCCATCAAAAAAAAAAAAACCCAGAACCATAAACCTATCTTGCCAAGAATAGAATATAAACAAGATTCTGATACTCTAAACCCTAGAAACCAGTAAAAGCTGACGCAGAAAACTCACCTAGAGGCCTGCGAAACTCGTGCCCCCGGCATCGGGCAAATCCGCTGGATTTATGATGAGATTCCTTCCATCTAGCTCTATAAATTATGGCATCCGACCTCTCGTGTCTCTTCCTCTTGTAGAAATCTTTCCGATCCCAAGGCAAAGGTTCCGACGGCATCAACTAACAGGTCAGAGCATCGCCGTTCAGTTAATCTCAAATAAGATGAAAGCTTCAACAGCTCCACTGGCAATGTCCACAAAGCTAGGGTTTCAGAGCACCAAAACCACGAAAAACCTCCCTCATAAACAAGGATGAAAGCTTTCCTTCTAGAATTTCAAAACCAGACCAAAAGCGACAAGCAGATCAACAAAAAACCCAACCTCCAAACTTCAAAACCTGAAAGAGAGTGATTTTAGTGCCCTAGATTTACAGGTAAGAGACCAAACAAAAACCAAAGAAACTCTCACAGCAACTCTCTCAAGCTGAACTGTCTCAGTTAGGAGTTAGGGCAAGAAATGAAAATTTCAAGAGGGGGGCGCCATTAACATGAAATTCAATCTCTTCTGATATCCGCTAAAAATTTATCTTTTCTTCGCCCCAAAATTCTCACTTGCTTTTTTTTTTTTCTTTTGTTTTTTTACACCTTCTCTCCTCATCATGTTTGTCATTCTTCCACAAATACCCTCGGCTTTGTTTGATAATGGAGGATGAGTACCTCTTGACTGCTCGTGAGTTATCTCCATTAATTAATGGCAAGAACTGCTGAAACACCCAATCCAATTACCCAATAGCCGTACCCCACCCCCTTCGACAATGGGATACGATACGTTACAATTACGACACGACTCGTCTCCGCATGAAGCGACACTCTATTTGATGAACCATCCATCGCAGCTGAAACTGAAATAAATAGCTCTCATCTCATCACTCATCAGGAAACTTAAAACCTTTTCTGTACTTCAAACCTAATCTTGCATTATTTGTACGCCTTGATCTAAAAGACTAAAACGCGTAAAGAAATATGGGACCCACAAGTTTAATAGGTCCCAGAAATTGAAAATGATGTGACGGTCCTGATCGATCGGATGTACGATATCATTGTGAGTCGAATTACAGCAGCTGTTAAAGCTCTAAACCTTGATCATGATTCAAGAAATTTAAACGAGGGATGTATTGGTAGTTTGAACAAAAGAGTGAGGACTTTAACGGAAGCCTAAAAGCTTTACCGCCATCTTAGGGTACGGTGATATTTTATGCTATTGAAAACTTGGAAAGTCAAACTAAAGTAAACAACTACATAGAGACGAGATCACACGTGTATGCAGGTACGGGGATTTAGAGGAACGTAATTCACACGTGCAATAGCTCGCTTTCGCTTCATGATCTCATTCGTGGAGACAATACAAGCGCGTGAATGGGAAATTAGGGCTGACATGTCACGGATCTTATGGTGGCATCTCTTTTTGACTATCGGCATCCACTGTGTAAAAAGGACGTTGTTGTCCTTGACAGCTTGAAAGGCAATTTTTGTGTGAAAAATGTTAAACTTACCCCAAACTGGACAACATTCTTTTTTGGGTCTTGTTAACGTGTGCCCTAAGAATGTTTTTGAAGGAATTTTTTTGCAAGTCACAGGTCTTCAAATCAGCTGAATTTTTGTAAGCATAATATTATCATTATTTATAAGATGTCCACAAAAAATCAGCTCAATCAGAGACATATAACCCTCTAAAAATCACTTTAAATGCCAGCCGTTCATTCATACTATTAAAGTCTAAATTAAGTGTTTGTGGTGTTAGAGGGTGCTAGAGGACTCCGATTGAGCTGATTTTTTTATATATGATCCAAATGGTATAAATAACATACATATCAAAAAATCAGCCCATTTGAACAACCTTAAGAAACTAAACAAAACATAAAACTAAAAAGCTTAGGGCACATGTTAACAAAATCCTTCTTTTTTATATCAAGATGTACTGGACGGTGGATGCATGAATTACAATTTGCTGTACAGTATGCTGTAGCAATACTCAGTTTTGTGGTAGAAGTTTCAATGGCAGTTTAGTTGAGCGTCTGAGTGTGATTCGCACTTGAGATTTGTACAAGTAACATGTAACTGTGGACGAAACGGTTAAAGAATGAAGTGGAGGAAAGTGTTGGGTTTTCATTTTGTGTTTCATCTTGTGAATTGCAAGGGCAAACAACGAAATCCAACGGTCTCTTTCTACTTCACTTCTTGACCATCTAGTTACTACTCTAGCACATAATTACAACAATTGTGGTAATATTTCAATTTCAAAGGGGTGAACACCAATCCTAGACTCCACCCAATTAAAGAGAGTCCTGTGAAAGTTTAAGACGAAAAATGCTAAACTTACTGCATTTCCTACTGCAAATTTTACTGCAAAAGTTATCACACGGTTCTCAAATAATCTCACACCTCTCGTGATTTGCATTATTTCCTAATTAATGCAAATATCCTCCTAAATACTTTGCAGTAAGTGTAGCATCACTGGTTTAAAACCTCCGTCTTAGCCTTAGTAACCAAAACCTTGGTATAGGGGTGACGCTCCCGCTCCGGAACCTCGCGCTCCCGCTCCGAACTACGCTCTGGCGCTCCCGCTCCGAAGGTATTTTTGAACTAAGAATATTTTTTTAATCGGCCGCTCCGACGTTCCCGCTCCCACTTTCGTTCCCGCTCCGACCCGCGCTCTGGTTACTTAGCATGAAGAGGGAGGGGGGATATACATCATCCGTACCACACTAGGCAAGTAGGTATTACACTAAACTACTTTGTAATTGTGATGTGTGAGGGCAACAAAAAAATTTAAATATTGCGAGTTTGGGACACATGGTGGCAGTTATTGTACTCCCTTTTTTTATTTTTAATGATGATTATGCTCCTTATTCGACGAGTGCATAATAACTGGAGGCCTTGTCAAAAAAAAAAAAAAACGAAAAAAAATGAAAAGGTTTTATTTAAGATTGGCCTATGGGCCACCTTTTAAATATATTTTCTCCGTCTTCACAAAAAAATTAGCCCATTCTAAAATTTATAACTTTGTCATGAGATGATTAATAATCACTAAAAATGTTTGGAATAGCTCAATTTTTATATTAACAATGAAGTTTATGAAAATTTACAACTTAATTAGATGTGAAAAATCTGACATAACCCAAAATTTTGTATTTAATTGTGAATGTATAGGCCGCAGTGAGCTTCTATCTTCTCTCCACTTACTATCTTCTCTCTACTTACTATCTTCAACCTCAACGGGCCTACACAATGGGGCCGTGAAGCCCAACCAGGGCAGGGCCCCAGCACTCCCAAGGAAGGTCGGGCTTAGGCTAGAGACAAGCTGAAGCCTAGTTCAATCTTACTACCTTAGAATCCCCAGTTAACTCATAACAATGCAACTCCTAGATTCCAAAGAGTTGCTTAGTAGTGCTGGTTTCGCAAGCAGAAGCAGTTGTGCCCTATGAAAATTCACATTAAATCCATAATTCCATACAGCCGAGCAGACCAAACACCCCGAAATGGTATTTTCGAGTTATAAATTTGTTGTGTTGGGTGGCAAACAAGTATTGTTTTGTAGTATAAACTAGTTGACAGATCAAGAAGCATAAATGGTTAGTACTGGCTGTCCATATTTGATTTAGAATGATGGAATTGTGTTTTATGGAGTGCAGAGAAGGTAGACTTGATAACCAGATCAATATTCGTTGAAGCAAATACCAGGAATCTATAATGGGTGATACATTACACAACCCAAAACTAAACAGGATAATACTACTAAAGTTGGAATTTAATTTGACTCCAAGAAACAATGATAGCTAAGTAACTGGTTCAGGTTTAAAAGCACCACCTTAGTAAAGTTTTAATTCACCAAACTCACTCGCAGACGTCAAATCCTAGTTACTGTCGGAGAAGAATCTGGCTGACCCACCGAAGAAGATTTTGACACATCGACAATAGCCGGTGCTTCTTCCAAGCAACTTTGAGTGTCATCGCTGATCATCCCGATTGTCATCTTCTCTACTTCCTCTTGCGTATAGATATGGATCTTGGACACAATTCTACAGAACTCACTGTAAAAATACCCAAGCCAAAAATGACAAGAAACAAAAATTAAAAAGAAGAACATAAAACTGAAATAAACTGATCAGATTCAATTTAGAAGATTAAAACACTCACTGCCAAGGATCATCCCCTACAACCATCATATCGTTCTCGCTGTCTGTGTAAACAATTTGCCATCCTTCCTCAGGATTGCTCAGAAGGCCTTCCATGTTAAATAACTTTTCTAGTTCACTTATCAGGTCACTATAGCTACTCAACCTTGAGAGATCAACAGCTCTTCCCACCAGGTTGCCTTGCTTGTGAACCTTCACTCAGGTTATTTACAATCAGCAAGAGGAAGAATTAAGCAAAGACAGTTAATACCCGAGTTGCCTCCGTTACAGCTTACCTTAGTACAACTCCTCTTGCTAGAGTTCTGTGAGTTTGAATTTGGAACTTGAACTTCTCCGGTCAAAGAAAACCCAAAAAGTTTACAAACTTTAGTCCCATCTTGAACTTCATCATTATGATTTTTTGGATCCGCGTCTATAACAGCTGGAGCAGATAAATCAATTGGTGACTTCTGTTCTTTTACAAGATTAGTTGTACTTGGACTGCAAATTTCATCCCCAGTCAAACCAGGAAACCTTCTTTGGATGGAAGAAATGTTGGATTGAACAGTGCCTCTCTGGAAATTGGTCATATAATCATGGTTTTCTTTACGCTTATCAGCGTAAGGCATGCATGTAGTTCTGACGTCATTGGAGGCTAAAGGATAGAAATTTGGGTACGCTCTCTGGTAAGAGTTGAACAGTGCGGAACGAAGATTGCTCGTGTCAGAACCAATTTGGTTGAAATCAGTTCTTCCATGAGCAGAAATAAAAGGGAAATTTTCTTGACCTTGCAAGACCTGGAATCTTGCTGATTCCATAAAGCCTGTGTAAGTACTGGGTTGCGCGTGAATACGACCACTAATGTCAATCTCTTGAAACCCAGTTGATGAAAGACTTCTGCTTGTTGGATTGGGCATCGCGAAGTCCACTAGTTGGTTTTTTTCATCACCAACATAGAAAGGTGACCTAAAACCTACTTTTTCTTGACCTTGCAAGACCTTAGAGGATCTCACAGATTCATCAAAATCCAAAAACTCAACCCTTCCTGCTGCAACAAGAAACAAAATCCAGAACTACCCAAAATCAGAGAAACTGAAAATAATTTAATTAATTTTGGCAAATTATAAGAGAAGATCTGTCTGTACCTGTGACAGGGTGGTCAGGAGATGTTGATTCCATAGTCCGCAGTTTCTTCGGCCTTGGGACAGATGCGACACTCAAAGCTGGTATAGATGAAGAGGGCTCAATCTCCCATGGCGAAATTTGGTCCTGATGATTGCCCACAAGATCGTCATCCCATATGACCTGTTGGAGGTCAAGGAATTGTTCACATTAGAAGGCCAAATTGGGATGTCGGAAGTTTTTAGAAACAGTAAAGAGTTATCAAACAACTTGATAATTTTGTCTTTCCTTCTAGAGCAAAAGAACTAAAAGAAATTAATCACATTCAGAGCTATACATTTTAAGTTGAACACGCTCACCACAATCAGGAAATGTATGATTTTTCATTTTTTTTATACATATTCAGGACATGATTGATTAAAAAAAAAAAAAAACGGGGCATGTATGAATTGAACTTTTATTTTCTATGATATACAATGGGAGATGCAACCACTTCATTTGAATCTAAGTTTGAATATTCACAATATAAACTGGTATGATGTTAGCAGACCGTCCTTTATGGTTTAGAGGATACTGAATGGTGACAATTAGGTTAAGAATGCTACATGAAAGTTTCCCATTTTCGCAGAGGAGAGGCATATTGACTGAAAATTGCCAAGGCTCACAAAGAACACGTGCAGGTATTATTTACATGTAAAAAAGGCAGAACAACGTAGCACATGAAAAGTAGAATGAGGCATGTGATGCAATATAAGTACAAAAAATGGTAAGGAATCCCCCCATATTAGATGCACGAAATTGGGCTAAAAGGCCTTTTTTCATTAGTAAAGGACAGGGCATGAGTTTTTTTTTTTTCTGAAGGAAACAAAGAATTTAGTACTCATGGCTATGCAAATCACAATTTGCATAGAGGGGCTAAATCTATAAACTTTTGTTGGGCTGTCCTGTGCGTTTAAGTGGGCTGCATGCATGCCATTTAGTTTGATTTTCTATATCAAATATTCCTGTATGGATAGGAGAATGTCGAACAGAGGTTTAATTGTATAAGACTAAAGGCATCTCAGATAATATATGTATGTAGAAATATTCTGACAAGAGTTTCCTAGTAAACTAAAATCCAACAAATTTTGACATGAACATCCAGGTTTAACAACAAATTTGCAGCAGGGATGTACCTTTAAGCATCTCCATTTTGAATCACGCCATCTATAGGGATCCATATCACCTATTCCAGTCACTAAACCACTACACCTGCAAAACATCATCCATATTCTTAAGTAATGGTTGTCAAAAGATAAATTTAATTGATCGAAAAAATAAATTAAACTATATTAGACCTCCTCTCTGCTGTATCTTCCATTTCAAATCTCATCTTGAATCTCATCCCAATGGCCACTGGGTGAGTGATACTTTTGATGTACTTTTGGTATGGTATGACAAACTCTGCCGGACTTGCCCTGCATCCAGCATTTTTTAAGAAGTGAATATCAAGAACTTGCAAATACAGTAATACAGTGGAGCTTGTATCACTGCCCCTATACTATACCCAAAATGCATATGAATAAAGTGACCTACTATGTAACACAAATACCAAAACATGAAAACTGCTGTTCAAATTGTATTTAGGACAAGCAATTCAGAACAGCCTAAGGTAGTTAACATAACAACCTAAAGGAGAAATTTTATACCAAAATTTCTCAGAATAAGGGAAAGGAAAACTCGCTCACCTAATGAGCATAGACGACCAAATGCACAGGTGAAGGGGAAAGATCCATGATTACATTCTAGACATAGGAAGAACAAGAATACTAATCAATGGCGAACTCAAGCTCAAAACAAGACCAATCACTAGATATGAGTCTCCTCTGAAAACTAAGAAAGATCAACCACTGTTTCCTTGAGTTTGGTTGTAAGCAAGTATGTCCCAAATTAGACAACTTCTATGCAAATAAAGTTAAATCTCTGATGGGGATGCTGCTAAAGAACTCTAATGTAAAGCAATGCCTCAAAGAAGCTGCCCCAGTGTTTACAACTGTACCATCTCCACACTATTATTACATCCCACAAGTAGAACTGCGCTACTTGCAACTGACAAATATTGTAAATTTGTCTTTTCCCCAAGTCTAAATAATAAGCATGCTAATATTTCACTGTTAACAGTGTGACTCAGTGTATTAAGTTGGTTTTTCTATTTCCATTTCTTAGCCCTTCTTTCTCCAAGGTAAGACACCGTTTAAGTACTCGAAAGTTGGTTGTCATGTTATTTATTAGAAATTAAGTTTGTATCAAGAACCAATTACTAAATCAAGATAAAGAAGCTACAATATCCAACTACCATGCTTTATCTTGCAGGAGATGAAAGTTCTATACTTTTTTTTTCTCTTTATATATCAATTTCAGTCTACAATATTCACATGAGTCACTTTCAAGTGTGTGAAATCTGTATATAAATTGGTATGGGCAATAGAATTACAAGTGATTAGTTTCTCGTGTGATTCATTATTTTGGGCAAACTTGTCAGATAACAATCAAGTATACCTTGGGCTGTGAAAAACATGAAACAGGCTCTTGGTGGATACCGCATTAGCCACTGGAGAAAGAACATTGAGATTCATATTCTGGTTTCCAAGAATTGAATTAGGAATGCTGTTTCTAGGTCGACCAGCTCTTCTAATTCCCAACCTCAGTTCTCCATTTTCTCCCCTGCAAACCCACCACATAAGCTTAGAGTCAGGTTTTACATATCAAAATGGGAGCAATGCTTAAAAAGAAGTCGAATTAGGCATATATACCTCAGAAATAGAACTGCATCTCCCGAAACAAGATTCTTTTGGCTTACAAAAATACTCCATCCCGTAGTAAGCAGATGCCGGCGTGGCTGACCTGAAAAGTACACATTCAATTCATGTAATTTTCTTCACCTTCAACAAGAAGGCATTATACTAATAACAATCAAATGCACCTCTGTAAATATGCCGAAACCTCCATTGCACACCGTGCAGGTCCGTGGCAACAAGCTCCTGAGAGGGCCTTTGCTGTTTATAATCCTGTAATACATGAAACCATCAAGCCTCAACAAAATCTCTACCTAGAGATCATTAACCAACCTATCTGGATACAGGAGAAAACAAAAAGAAATGAATTCTCACTAGAGGTGGGAAGCAGTCTTCTGCGGCTCTTCGAGGAACAGAAAAGCCACCATGGGTACTAGTATCGGAGGCCGTTAATGTTTTACAAAACATGTGAGGAGTCGATTTGCTCGGTAAATCTCCAGCTCCCTCTTCCTCTACTCCCACTTCCTCCTCATGTTCTTTCCCCACTAAATTCCTCTCACCCAACTACACAAAACACACTAAAACATCACTGGTGGAACCTAAACTAATATGATACATTATAACAAAATTAAGAAGCCAAAATATAATAAATGAAAAAGGAATGAATTCAATTCAGCTGGTTTTCTTCACATTACTACTAAAAATAGTTCATAAATAAACCAAGATGAACAAGAAAACAACTCTTGACCATTTGCACAACATACCTCTGGTTGAGGGAACAGGGTTAACTGTGTGTAGACCTCATCATTCTCCTTGTTGGCCTAACTCCAAAGAAAAAGGAATGGGGGAAAAAAGAGAAGGTGAGAGAGTGAGAGACCAAGAAGAAGATAACAATTTCAAGGAAGTAAATAGTATTCAATTTAGAGAGAGAAAGGTAAAGCATACAAGTAGTTGGACGTTAACAACTCTGCAGAAAATTTGGGGTTGGAGACCAAAGGTGGGCATCTCCAAGCATGAAAGAGATGAGCAGGAAGTAGCCTGCTCCAAATGACCTTGTGGGAAGTAGACAACCACACTCCCTTTCTTGGGCAAGGAGGTGAGAGGGCCAGCACAAGCATGCCACAGCTCCAAATAAATTGAAGAAGACACAGAATTTGAAGAACAACAGGAAGATGAAGAAGATAAAGAACAGCCACCACCACCACCACCATCCTTGTCACAATCTCCATGGAAACATTCAATGTTCTCCCCCTCTTTCACTGCATGGTTCAGATCAATTTCCATGAATACCCAGTGTTCTTCTCAGAATACAGAAGAAGAAGAATCAACAACACGCCCACAAAAGAGAAATGAATATAGAGCAGGGAAGAGAGAGAGAAATAGAGATTTGAAGGAAACCCACAAAGCTAGAACACAATAAAACTGGAAGGAAAATCAAACAGAAGCAAGAAATTCATACTTTTGATGGGTGGTATTCACAAAGCTAAAGCTTGAGAAACAAGTAATTTGCCTGATTAAAAACATGAAATTCATATTTTAATAGGGGTACCAGAAAGCTAGAAGATGAGAAAAATGGAAGTAAGATCAAATAATAACAAGAAACTCAAAGTATGATTCCACTCCCATTTGCAGTAGTGAGCAGAGGGAGCAGTAGTAGCAGACATAGACAATTGCAAGAGAAGCACAGAAAACAAAAGGCAAAAAGCCAATGTTGGTGGTGGGTTGTGGACAGTAAGACTCTTATTAAATCATAGTAGAGTGTAGAGAGAGAAAGAGAGAGAGTGAGAGTGACTTGGGTCATGGGTGGGGGGACAGGCTGAGACAGTACAGAACCCACACCCATGTCTTGCTTTGCTTTTTCTTTTCTTTATTTTCTTTCAATCTTTTTTCTTTTTTGTTTTTCCACAGTAGGGTAGGAGCACCCCTCCATCACGACAAAGAAGGGGTTTTAATTCATCTTTGCTGAAACATCATTTCTTTTATTTTTCCCTCAATAAAATCAGAGAACCCATTATCCATGAACTTCAAATTGAGTGAATCATACAAAAATTAATAACCTTTTAGTACTATACATACATGTATTGAACAAGAAGATAAAAACACAAAAAATATGTATAAAGTGAAAGAACACTGTTTAGGGATAGTCTCTTTAGACCTTATTACTCTTACAGTGATTCGTATCCTTTTCAGTTATATTTCTGTCAGTACTGACTACTGTTCATGAGAGATAGAGAGAGAAAGACAGAGTGCATTAATAAAAGAGACTCCTTGAGAGAGAAAGAGAGAGAGAGAGAGTTGTCAATGTTGTTTGTTGGACCCCCTCATCTTTGGCTGCAAATATCAGAACCCATCTCCGTCTTTTTCTTCCAAGTATCGTTCTGTGCTCATTTCATTTGTTAGAAAGAACACTTGTAAGAACAAGTAATGGAATCCATGTCCCCTCTCTCTCTTTCTCTCTCATCTTTCTCTCTCTTTTCTCTCTCCTCTGTAACTCTCTTCTCTCTGAATCTCTGTGGGTCTGCCATCAGAGTGAGAGATGATAAAAAGAAAGAGAAAGGGATGAGTGAATGAGATATCAGAGGCCTGCGTCTTTGGTGCTGCCAGCATAACTTTCCCTCTTTTCTTGATTACACCCCACAAACAAACACACATTCTCATTTCGATGCGATGGTACCACTTCTTCTATACTTACCCTTTTTTTTCAATCTTAATTACCACAATTTGCCATCACACCCGCGCACGAGTACTAGTATGTCTATCTATCTAAAAAGCTGCATCACTAATCTCTCCTCTTTCTTCGAGGGTAAAAGCAGAAAGCAACAACAACTATTCGTCTTTCTCCTTTTATGGAATACCGGAATAAACGGTAAAACCGATCAAATCATAAAATAAAATAAAAACGTATTTCAAATTTTAGTTCTTAAAATGTTTTAGAATTTTATTCCTAGTTTTAGAAGTAATGCTGTTTGTACCCATGGTTGGAGTCCTTGGGGACTAAAGTTGAAGACAGGCTCGATGTCATGCTTGATTT
>MVGT01000437.1:3668544-3735210 GCA_002174775.1 Macleaya cordata | reverse complement strand
TATTTAAATATATTTTTACACTTGAACACAATCTATTTTATAAAACTAAAGGGGTATAAACGTAAAACTCAATTTATAGTGGAGTAGTTTAAAAAACTGAAACAACTGAATTCGTAGGTGAGTGGAGGTCTCTACGTATTGATAATAATACCCTCTTTAGATAAATTGAAAACCTCAAAATAAAATTATTTTTCATTCAATGCAAGGGTAGTTTTTGGCATTTGATAAAAAGTGAGGCCATCCAACGAAATAACTACCTCGAAGGGGTATTCCATTTATATAATAGTATAGATAAATAGATTGTAAAGTCGGTACCAAAAGCATTTTCGATCTTAAAAATAGAAATAGTCCAAGAAGTGATTTTTAGTGAGATGATTTGATCTTTAGCAAAAAATCATATAATTATAAAACTTTTAATCCCCTCAATAATTGGTTGAAATAATAGTGATTACGCAGTCAATTATATTATAAATTCTCAACGGTTCATGATCCTCATTAGAGGTGGCAAAGCATGACTCGGCGAATCCTACCCTAACCCGACTCTCCAAACATACCTTAACGCGACCCACTAGCTAAATAACTCAGGATTAAAGTTGAGCATTTCTGACCCATTACCCCTTTAACCATGGGTTAGATTCTACTATGACTCTTTTCTTTATTTTATATAGAAATAATGTCAAACTAATTAAGGTTATGGTTTGAAAAAATAATCTGTTTTCTAAACTAGTCAAGGTTAATGTTTGATAATACTGACCCACCAACCTACCTAGGCTCGACCATAACTTGAACCCTAACTCATTGTTATGCCTAAATCTTACCGAATGCTAGCTCTTGGGTCATCTTCATGTGGACTCCGCATGATAGGATGTCCCCAAAGAGGTCCCTTTTCCACTCCATGATGAACTACATACATGACACACTAGGGTCTCAATTGTCGATCCCAATAGCACCACTAATTATAGACCTTGTGGCTTGCAAGGCCCACATAGAAATGATCCAATAGGAGTGATCTTTGGTGAGATAACCTTCTCACCAAAAATCATATTATTCTTAAATTTCAACCAAGCATCTTTATGTTTTATCTATTTTGTTTAAATTAGACTAAAATTTAAAGATGAATCCTCTTTATGAGATTCGATACCAAAATCTACTTCCAACCACTCGAACAAATAGTCTTTCGCTGAGGTTTCCAAAGCTTTGTTATGGTCTTTAACCCATCCTACGCTGCATGACCTTGAGTCTTCTTGTTTGGTTGATGTCGAATCTAAACATAACAAAATGACTTTTTGGTCTTTAACCCATACTGTCATACACTTTTAAGACCTTGAAATAACAAAATGACTTTTTCATCTTTAAACCCATACACACGATGAATTTGAAGTGAAAATAGTAATATTCATGTTTTGTCGAAATTTAATGGAAACATAACAAAATGAATTTAAGGCTGGAGTAAAAAAAAAAAAAGGAAGAAAAGCATGCTTTTAAAACTGTACAGTAACACAATACATAAATTGTTGGAGGGGGCGTCCCTGCCATCAGTTAAGATGGCAAAATTAATTGTTGGTGGTTGAAACTACGTCTACATGTTAACATGCTAAAACTAATTAACCATTGAGCTGTCTCACTGATTCAACTTAAAAAGAATACGGACAAACACACTGGACACTCTTGTTTATCATAATAACTGTGACGAAGGAATTTCGACCCTACAATATATAATTGAGTTCTTTTCGATTGACGAAGTTGATGGATGATGATTTTTGAGCTATAAGACTAATAATACATTACAAACAGAAAGATTAACCTTGGTTCCTTCTTGTCAATAGGTTGGGTAGCAGATTGAACCCTTTAGGCCCAACCTATGTTGGACCAAGTTTGGGATGGCTCCATATTGTGACCTTACGACTATGACTCATGGGATCACAATTGCAGACAATGCCATTAAGAGTTATTAAAATTGCTATTAACGAAATATATTGATCGATGCTAAATTGTCAACTTTGATGATGTGTATCGATCTCTTTGTAAGAAGTCTTCAAAAGTTTAGTACACGCAACAACGCAACCTAGTGGGAACCTCATGTGATGCTTAAGGGTTCCCACCTCTTGACTACTAAACTAATCTTCCAATCCAAATAGTTAATTGCTCCATTTGCAAACTTATTCATTAACAAGAAAAATGCAACTAGGTCGTCAAAAGATTGAGAGACGATCATGAACCTTGATAACAAGACATTAGTTTGGTCATGGTCAAGTCTAGAGTAGCATTATTTGGACCGACTGACTGCTCGATTTGGGGCTCGACAACTGTTCAATTCATGTTTTTATATATTAACTATAGACGCTCAAAATTAATTTAATTTATAAATCGAGCCAATCTCAAAAAGTACTTTTCATAATGTATTTAGGCCGCGTTTGGGTTAGCTTAACATAAGCTAAAAGCCAGCTTTTAGCTTATATTAAGTGCTTAATGACAAAAACATATATTTGGTAAAAATAAGCTACTGCTTAATTTAAGCCCGAAAAGCCCAATTTCAATAAAAAGCGGAAGCTGTTTCTGAGCGGCTTCTACTAATCGCTTTTGCGGAAGTGGTTCTTATAAACTTTTAAGACAATTATGTCCTCAGATGTTTTGTAAAATGACAAGACTACCCTGATATAATCGAAACAACTCTTCACAAAGAACTCGTGGCCTCTCTCATGAAGATCATAGATTTCATCTTGAATTTCAAATTCCTGCAACTATTGAAAGATTTGAAGAAATGTGACCACATTTATCAATCTACAGTAGGAGATTATCATCATACTTTGGCATAACAATAAGCAACTTCAGCGATTTCCTAAGGATGGTCAAAATAGATACTTGTAAACCTAGATCAAGATGATTCCAAAGAACCAGTACTCTAATTTCGGTTCAGATCTTTGTGAAGACCCGCCAAATAAACACTTCAATTCCACTTCCATGTTAAATTCCAAATCGTCTACTAATCCCCAATTGTTCCAAGAATTTGATTAGGGCTCCCTGGAGAAGAATTCAGATTCTCAACTGTACAAACCACTCCTCAACATCTAATTATAGTTCTGGAGGATGGAGTGCACATATCGTACCTGCAAAAACATCTTTTCCATCTTATAGTTTCCGCCATTGCCATTTTTCTGGGTATTTCTTTGAAACAAATTATTAATCTGTGCACATTCATCATATTTTATTTTTTTTCTTATTTTATTTACTTTTTGTTCTACAGAATCTACTCCCTACTAAATTAATGATACAATTGGAGTTGAAGTTCCATAAGCTTTTTCTGGATTGAATTTATTCATCATTTTTCGGAAGAAGAAAATGATGATCTTATGAAAAAAAACAATTTACTGAATTACTTTACCAAACTCCGTATGTTTGTTATTTGTGAATAAAAAGCACTTTTAGTTGACAAGCCAAACACAAAATATAGCTTATCCTTAAGCCCTTCTGTTTAAGTGCTTAAGAAAAAGCATTGGAGATAAGCTTTAAGCTTACCCAAATGAGGCCTTAATCCCTAGCTTATGGTTATGATTAAGCGTTGCTAAATGTAGATAAGATTATAACTTTAATAAAGGCAAAAAAAAAAGGCATGGCTAATAAGTTAGAGAGAGAGAAGGGCTCTCTCGTGAAGGGGGAGAGGCAGATCAGGCAGAGGCAGGCAGAGATCGAGCATTGGCCTGTCAGTTTCAGAAAGAAGCCCCTCGAAATTCATGCCGGTTTCCTGCTGCTACTTTTCTTCTTTCCTTCGTACATGGCGGGTTATACTACTGTTTCACCAACACAAACATACTGCACTTCATTAAAATTTTTTGCAGGATTAATTAAGATCTTTTATTAATAGATTAATCACGATTTAGTTTAATTAATTAAGTGGACAAATATCAGTACAACCCTGATCAGATTAGTTTCTTTGAACGCCATCTGTACGAACTAAAAATGGTTGATAGATAATCCAAGATTATATACTAGCCGAATAAGCAGACCCGACAAATTTTGATCCGGCTAAGGGCTAACTTGGATAGGAAGCAGACAAGCATTAACCACACTTTGTTTTCCCCTATTTATGCCCTGATTAGGGCATTTTTCGCCCGCATTTGTCGTACCCTTGATACCCCCTATTTTTGTTTTTTTCTCCAAGCGTGAATAACGGTTACATTACAAAGGGTGTACTGGTGTAGGGAGAGGGGAAGGAAGAGTGCCCTTAGCATTTTACATATATTTTTTGGATTTTGTTAACATGTGCCATAAGGGCACATGTTAAGCTTTTTGGTTTTATGTTTTGTTTAGTTTATTAAGACTGTCCAAATGGGTTAATTTTTTGATATGTATGTTATTTATACTATTTGGATTATATCTGAAAAAATCAGCTCAATCGGAGTCCTCTAGTACCCTCTAGCATCACGAAAACTTAATTTAGACTTTAATAGTATGAATGAACGGCTGACATTTAAAGTGATTTGTTTAGAGGGTTAAATATCTCTGATTGAGCTGATTTTTTGTGGACATCTTATAAATAATGATAATATTATGCTTACAAAAATTCAGCTTATTTGAAGACCTGTAACTTGCAACAAAATCCCTTCTAAAACATCCTTATCGTGTGCCCTTAGGGCACACGTTAACAAGACCCATATTTTTTTTTGGATCTTCCAATCATTCCACATACGTGTGTGGCCTCCAGCAAGAATAACAAATTATTAATCCAACGTAGATTCAAGTAGAACGCGTTTAGTTTGTGATATTCATTGTTTTGAAAAACAAAAACACTATTCGGATCGGCCCAACAATTTGTACATATGTACAGATTGAGCTTGCACCCAATCACAACCATTTAATATATATGTGTGGAGTCCACAAACACATAAGGAGTGGTTGTGATTGGATGCCAGCTTAATCTGTACATATGTACAGATTATTGGACGGTCCCAATAGTGTTTCTATTTGAAAAATAAAGAAAATTATGAAAAAAATTTCCTATTTTTAAGAACAAACTACTATTGAGACTAGCTTAAATAGACTGAAGTGGCATCCTCAATCCACCATTTAATGGGTAAAACAGTTAATTAGGTGGACCATACAAATATATGTGCCACCTCAATCTATTTAGATGGACAGATAGATTGAAAGGACAGCCCAAAATCATTTCTATTTTAAGAATGAGTTTTTGAATATAATCCTAATCCTAAACGCCTTAAAGGAGGGTTTGGTTTATTTTTTATTCTCTAACATATATATATATGGGGTTTTGGAAAAAAAGTTCCTGTAAAAAAAGTCTTAGTCTTTGTTTTATAAATTTAGTCCATACTTTTATGTTCAAAACTAAGGACTAAATTTTATGATTTTAGTCATTGTTTTATAAATTTAGTCCCTACTTTTATGACTTTTATGTCCAAAACTAAGGACTAAATTTATAAAAAAGGATTAAAATCATAATGATTTTTTTTACAGGATTTTTTTTTTCATTTTCCATATATATATATATATTATTTCTTAGGTAACTAAAATATTGATATAAGTATATTAATAAAATGGAACTAATTAACGCCTTATAAAGAATATAGATATTCTCAAAAAAAAGAAAAGAAAAAAAAAGGGGAATATAGATCGAATCTAGACCAACATCGGAAACCCTACCTCTTGTTCCCAAACACTCCTATTTGTTGTTAATTAGAGAAATATTTAGATGGTTTAATTACTAAAAGAATATTTCTATTAATGGAAAATTTTCTATAATTCAGTTCAAAGAACCGACAAAGAGGTGCATTTGGATAAAAGAATGGTACCCATATGATTGCGATCATGCAAAACTTAGAAAAGAAAAGAAAAGAAAAAAAAAAAAAAGAAAAGAAAAGAAAGATGGAGGCAAGGCTTGAAGGTGAAAGGGACAAATGAACAAATAATTAATGATTATTAGTATAGATAAACAGCACAATGGGTTAAAGAATAATCATGATTATTAGTGCAAATGAACAATAAAGGGTAAAACTAGAGTTAAAGGTACTTTGCACCCTTTATTCGGTTCAAAGAGGGTCTAGCATTTGGATTTTGAAGCACCCATTATTAATTGTTAATCCATGATTAGACATTAATGAATAGACGAGGGACCTACCATAGTTAGGTACCGTTAAACATCGCAATATCAATCCTAACCCGCCAACTCGGCCCTAATTCGACCTGTCAATTAAACGGGTCGAGTTAGGGTTAGGTTTTTCAATCAGTCAAAAAATAGGGTTCGTTTGAGTAACCCGCGAGCCAACCCGCCAAAACAAGCATTAGTTAGGATTTTGATTCCACTCATTCTCTCTATATAAAACTTTATTTAAGTTTTCATTAAAGCTCGATTTTAATTCTATTTGTTCTCTTTTAATTAAAACATATTTCTTCTCCCTCTTAATTAAAACTCAATTAATACAAATCAAAATAATTAAGAAGATTAATATAATTAGGATTATTAGAGTTAGGGTTACTAAGATTAGGGCTAGAGTTGGAGAAATTGACACTTTTAATAAACAACTTAGGGTTAGGGTTGAAGCTTCGTAGCTCAAAAATCCGCCAACCCTAACCCTAATAACCCTAACCCGTTGCCAGGTCGAGCTACTGCTAACTAATTAAGGAGACATGAAATGGAGCGGTTTTCATCCTTGATCCACTTAAATCTCTACCCGGCCACTTTACGAGATTTGGCTGTTTCCTTGTGTCCTTAACTAATCTTTTTGAGTAATGCTTTTTGGACCCAAGCTGGGGACCTTTACGTACGCGGCAAATACAATCTGACCTGTGGTGTTAATATTGAGATTTTTATGGTTGATTTTTTTTAGGAGATCACTTTACCGTTTAGATAGAATATTAAATAATTCTGAATTTTATAACTTCATAAAAAAAAATGATTCCATTTTAACGATGAATGAATGACCTATTTGACCTTTGATTTTCAACTAATCTTTAGTAATATTAAAAGTTTTTTAGAATTGTCTAAATTTTTTTAGTAAGAATAATCTACATAATAATATTTTTTTAAAAATCAGCCTATGGGCTCCACAAGTCAAATTGTGTTCCTCCGGTCCCCAATTTAGTTCTCCTAGCATTACTCAAGTTCATACATGGGTGAGGAAACCAAAAGGTAGAGAGTGAATCCTATCCAAACATCCCAGTTCTTACCTTACTAGATATTGTTAAGAGACTTTGGACTTTGGAGAGAAATTAGTCTTTAGGGTTTTAACCCTTTGAAAGAATGTGGTTGTGCTGTCTGTTCATATTTGCTTTGATTCTCAATCACAGAGGTGGTGGGTCAGTACATGTCTTTCTAGCTTCTGCCTAACACTAAAAGAAAGATATTTGGTCTTCCTTTTAATGTGGCAAGTGGGCAAGGACAGTGATCATGCAACTGTCATTATGTCAATTTCATTTATTTGTTCTGGTTTAGTCCAAAAAAAGAAAAAAAAAATTCAATGTAACATGTATCAACAATTGCTTAACACAATTAAATCACTCTTGTGGCAGAGAGGCCACGGACATGAATTAAAATTTAAAAACCTATGCCCCTGTGGGTTTTCCCCTGCTCCTGTGTACAAGGTTTTTCTTTTTCTTTTTAAAATCCCTGTGCAAGTTCACTTAGGGAAATTTTTCACAAACAGAAATGATTATTTTTGTTTTTTCAATGGGTTGGGATTCTGCTCGTTTTGGCAAAAAATCCCAAATCCTTAATTTCAATAGTTCCACGATTTACAATCGGTTGATGAGGTCTTTTCGTTCACATCATGCCCATTTTATTTATAAAAATCGTCTTAAACCGTCAATCGATTGCAATCAAAGTTCGAAATTGTTTGATAATAGTTTTTGTCAAAACCTGAGATCTCAAGATCTTGGCCATAGGTTTTATCAAGATTTTCTCTAGTTTACTAATTTATCCTTATATTTTTTTTTTTTGGAGGGAAAGCGGGGGTTAAGGAGACCCCAACCGAATACACACAAACTAAAAATAAAAATAAAAAAAAAGTTACAGGTACATGCGGCGATTATAAGCTTAGGGACAATGTAGACCCGAGTTTATCATATATTGCAGGAAAAAAAATAAATAGAAATAAGGGAATTTTGGCCAAAAACCCCTACTTGAAAAACGTTTTAGGATTTAGCCCAACAAACGTTTTCTTTTAGTCTAAGGCCCAAGGATAACTGACTGAAACCCTCTTACTATAAATTACACACACTGAAACCCTCTGACTGAAACCCTCTTGGGCCTTAGACTAAAAGAAAACGTTTGTTGGGCTAAATCCTAAAACGTTTTCCCCTCTGACTGAAACCCTCTTGGGCCTTAGACTAAAAGAAAACGTTTGTTGGGCTAAATCCTAAAACGTTTTCCAAGTAGGGGTTTTTGGCCAAAATCCCCTAGAAATAAACAAGTAAAAATGGCTCTGATTTTGACTGTACCGACAAACATTCATGTATGGTATGGGTAGGCCAAAAGAAAAGAGTGGACACGTACATCACAACAACACCAAACAACTACTGCTGCTATATATCTATCTATCTCTCGGAAAAGTAGAGGCTGTCTACATATGAACTATGAACAACACTCTGTTCAGCAATTTCTGTAGGGACGTGTTTGTCTTTTTACTTTTTTTTTTTTCTGACTGGGCCGAATAGTCTGAATGGGCTGAAATTGGCCCATTTACAAGCTGGGTTGAACCGTTTGAAAAATAAATCATATTTAGACCCGTCTGATAACATCTTCTAATTTTTCATCTCTGGCTTCTTCAACGATTTCATCATCAAATGTGTGATTAGATGACCTAATTGGGAGATCATGAGGATTAGTAGTAACTTGGGCCTGACTAGTTTCGCTGCTTTGAGGTCCTTTGTAGAACCCATAAGCATTACTTGTTTTCGGAGAATTCAAATCTTCTTCTTGTTTTTTATGTTTTTGTCGCTGCTTTTTTCTTACACCAGCATGCCATTCTTTCAAAAGCCTTGCTGTTTGTTCTTCCAACACAACGCTTTTGTATTGTGAACCCATCTGTGTACAAATTACATTTCTGTTAGGAATTATGGAAAGAGTCATTTTATAGGCACCCTCCATAATCTTATTGGAAGGCTCTGATTGTAGGCACCCCCCCCGAATTTATATTTGATGTTGTTAGTAGACCCCAATCTTATAGGCACCCCCACTTCGGCCAAATGAGATTGACTATTGAAAAAAACCCTCTAAAACTAAAAAACCCACTCAACTCTCTCTTTCTAAAGGTCTAGAGAAAGAAAGTAAAAAAAAAAAAAATAGGAGAAGAAAAAAAGAGTAGGAGGAGATTTGACCAAACTGATGACTGCCACAAGTAATTGTGGAGTCAAACAAAATTGACCAGGTGGAACCCGATTGGTCTGCCAATAACATTTCGGAGGGTGCCTTTAAAAGTTCATAAGTAAGTACTATAAGACCCAACACAGCTAGTCGGAGGCCCAGTGGGCCAGCGAATGATTTAATGCCATGATGCTCGTTAGGTTAATGGCTGCTATCAGCTGCTTGCTGGAAGCATTCAAATGAGCAAAGAACCCACATCCTTTAGTAAAGGAAGTTTTTAAAAGCGCACCCCTAATGTTTGACGGCGGACTCGAATTTGATTGACATTAAACAAATTTATGGTGCCCCCTAATATAATCTCCCTTTTTGTAAGAAGGTTTGGTTTCCAATATATATGGTTACTTTATAAGACCAAATCAAGCCATAATATCGTCTAACTAGCTGTACTAGATGCCTCACCTGTGTCACAAGCGCATACAAGGGAAGAGTAATATAGCTGCATAGGACTTGAACAATCACCCTGCCAAAATATAAAATCAACTTAGAAAGAAAAAAAAATGAATTATATATACAGGGATAACACAATGGGGGTTTTCAATTCAAACTACATCCCATATGTTTGCCCCTGATGTGGCAGCTCAAGATTTATTACATTCAACGCAAAGTCTTAAATGTTTTAAAGTGCCCTAATATTAATGAAAATAGACACTTACGCTAAAACTATCCTTAGGATAAGAATCTCTATCTTGTCATGGTAACAAGAATTTAACCCAAATTCATACTGGAGAAAAAAAAAAGAAAAAAAAATTAGCTCAGTAATTAATTTGTTTCAAAAAATTAAAAATATTTAAGACATTAAGGGCCCGTTTGGTTTGCAATTGGAAAATATGTTTTCAAAAACTAATTTACACCTAAACTAATATGCATTTTGTACTACATCCAAAACTATTTTAGGATTTACAATAAAATCATGAATGATTTTACAAAACAAAAAAATGTTGTTTTCTTTGTTTTCAATGAATTCATTTAGGATTTTATAGTAAAGTCAAAAAAATAGTTTTAGATGTGATACAAAATGTAGTTAATTTAGGTGTAAATTAGTTTTTAAAAATAAGTTTTCTAATCGCGAACCAAACGGACCATAAATTTTTTAAGAGCAACTTAAAGAGAACATATATAAATACATACCGTAATCCAAATGAAGAAGGCGAGCTCGTATGCATTCTAATAAATTAACATGATTAGTTTCCCAAAACATGGAAGTTTTTAATCAGTTTTAAATTCAAATATAATTAAATTGATGTAATTAATGATGAAAGATTTAATAAAGTCGTAATTAAATAACGTACCACGAAAAGAGTGAGATGTAGAAAATGCAAGAGAAATCTAGGGTGGCCAAACCAAAAGAGCTCATCGTTAGGTTTTACTAATGGGGTTCCTCTGATCACTACACTGTTTTGGCTTTCCACCAGTTTCATTGCCATTCTTGCCACTATCACTTCCAATTTTGTTCCCAGTGCTAGTAGTATCTACATATACACAAAATTACTTACTTACAAATTTTAATTAATTAAAAAAAATTAATAAAAAATAAATTATATAAAAACGTGTTCACGCAAGATTCACTAATTAATTACCAGATCATAAATTCACAATCAAATATTCAATTAAGTAGTACTTACAATTAAAGGGAGAACAGATATCCATAGATAAATATGCACTCCTGCTCCTGGTTTTATTAATTTAAATGTACATGCCAATGATTAATTAATTAATATATACAAAAAAATTGATACTGATTTTTTTTTTTAAAAATTTATAAGATTGAGGGAGTGAAGGTACCATGGACGTTGAATAGCAGGAAGATAACAACAATAAGCCACAATGGAGGACTGCCACAGGAGAAAAAAAAATATTAATTATAATTAGATCATCTATACTATTATAAAAGAGAAGCAATCTTTTAATTACTTTTTCGTGAAAAAGAATTTAAGGAAGTATACCTGATCCCGACTACAACTTTGAAATCATCCTCCAACGATCGCTCTATATACTTTTGGAAATTGAAGGTACTACCCACGGACAAGTGTGTCTAAAATTAATCAAGATTGTCAATACGTGATGTTATTAGCATGACATTTATATATATACATAATTATTTAAATTTTTTTGGTAGAATAATTATTTCATTATACATTATGAGTTTTTGTTAATCTATAATTAAACATAATTAAACATCCTTACTGAGATGAAGCCATGGCGCAAGGTGAGATAATCAACCTTTGCTACTGAACTGAAAAATTGCCGGAAGAAACATTTCTGCACCAATAATATCGATTGATTGATCTCACATTCATTATATGTACGGACAGAAATCTAAAATATACTAATTAAGAATTAATCTAGCTATATATGTACATAATAAACAGGGATGTATTAATATATATATCCACTTTAGTAAATAATTAAGATGATCATGTAACACGTACGATCCATAGATGAATTGAAGTTTTTGTCCAAGCATCCATATGTCGTCTCGCGAATGTAGTATCCCTCGTATATCTGAATCGATTAGGATCTGAATCAACCAATTAACTACAAATTATTATTAAGATATATAATTTGAATCAGTGGTAATTAGCTAAATAATAATATTCAAGACATCACGAGATGTACGTGCGTTTCGCATAAATTAAATTACTAGACTTAGAGCATCTCCAATGCTAATGTGAATGTGGTAAAATAAGACTGCTACGTAGGATAAATAGACATTCTCTTTAAAAAACCTTCTCCAATGCCAATGTGAAGAAAGGATGAGATGATGACGTGGCGGTAGTTATTTTAGACATTGTGAAGTAGAATGTCTATTTCTAGACATTCATCTTCACAATGTCTTACGGTCCACATCAGCAAATTTTTTTTCCCTCCAAAATTTTTAGTTACTTTTTAAACAAAATAAGTTTGACCCATTCAAAAGTTAAGTGCCACATAAGTTAAAAAGTCATCCCAAGACATTTGCATTGGAGATGCATTTTTTTCAACAATGTCTATTGTGAAGATTTTGTTACCACGTAGATTAGACATTGTCTTATAAGACATGCCACGTAGATAAGACATTGTCTTATAAGACTTTTGCATTGGAGATGCTCTTATATATATACAAGTATACAGTGTTACTTATATACTTGTTTGATAAATCGTACTTGCTTTTAAATTTGGTGTAATGCTTTTAATTAAGGTCGAAGATTTATAAAGTTTAATTAATATGCAAAAATGATACTTATAATCTATACATTACGTACGTACCATTGGAAACTTGATAGTCTATGGTTTGAGTTTCTCTCTCCCAAGCTTTCCAACGCCTCATCTTTAAAAAAACAAAAGAAATTAATGAAAACCAAAATATCAGCCAAGTATATATTTAATTATCAAATTAAACAAGGGCTCCTTCATTTGTGTAGGGTTTTTGATAGGGTGGGTTTTGTATTGGGCCTTCAAGTGCATGCCATCGAATAATCTTATTGTGACTTTGACTTTTGTGTATTGATCTCCTCGCATGAAATTTGAGATCATATGACGATATTTACTTGGAAGCACAGTGCAACTAGTCCCCTTCGAGGTTTTTTTTTTTTTAAAAAAAAAAAAAAAGAGTGTCCTCTTTTGACCATTGATTTTGACATCATTGACCCTAACTATATATATATATATATATAACGTATATTATTCTTACCTTTCTGCCATTATAATTTTGTCTGACCTAGTCCAACTATATCTCACAAAATACTTGGGAAGACAAAGTCAAAGGTAAAGGGACTTAATGGATCATTACTTTATTAATTAATAACTCAGGGAGGCATGCTAAATTATGGAAGTGGAGCGGGGTAATAAGTCATGAAAAAGCTAATAAGACCCCCAAAAAAAAAAATGAACCTCATGAGAACGTTTGTTTTACCTTTGCTCTTCCCAAAGCCATTGTGAGAGCACTGTAAACCACATGCATGACCGCTAATACAAATATGAAAATATGAAGCTGACCAAGACCTTTTTCGCTAATTAGAGATACCATCCCCTGCATACACAAGTAAATGTTTATTTTTTACTGACTTGGCAACGGGACATGATTAGGATTGACCTTAGGTGAATTTGCAGGTCAAGATTATCAAATTTTAATCTTAAAAAGTTTAATGTAAAACAGTCGGATCGAATCATTTTATTGACAAATCCTTAATTTAACAATTTGACGAATAACATATTAGAAATGCTCAACCCTAATCCCAACTCATTTAACTAGCAGGTTGAGTTAGGGTTGGGTTTGCCGGCTCCGGTCTCTCTCTTCATAAAAGGAATGATGAAGCAATTGAAAACATACTTTAGAAGAACAGTGGTCATCATAAACTGCAGTAGTAGTGTCATTGTTGCCTAATAGTACTCTTTCTGATCTCCATGCATCACCATCATATGGGGAGAACAATAACCGGTCGGATATTGTTCGACTCCAGCTTAAATTCCCAGACTTTCCAACTTCGCTAATTTTACTGATTTTGTGGCATGGAAGCATAGTATCTGCAACTTTGCTATTTATGCAAATTTTCGAAATGGGTCTTTGTGTTGCTGCCAATAAAAGTGATATGAACCCCAAAAGCATCAATTCTACACGAAAACCCCAAACAAACAAAATTAAAATTCAGTTAGTTCCCATTTATAATATAAATCTCTTCTATGATGAGTATTAGTTTGTTTTATGAAAAAAAAAAAAACTCTGTAAACTAAAAGATTTACAGTACTGGATGACTACCTGATTTGAGCTTCTCCAAAGCTTCATTCAAGGCATTTTTTCCACGTCTTTTGAGCCACTTGTATTAAATTAAAACCAAATTCAAAGATGAATAATCATATATTATTATATATACAAATTAAAGAAGTATAAATATATAATTAACATGATTTTATGTGAAATAGTACTGATTAATTACTTACAGAGCTAAGGTAATGGATAGAGTACTCTAAAACAATGGAGATTGATATGGAGCAGAAGCAAACAGCAGCTATGGCCCAAGTCGGTGTGTTCTCAATAGATCGAGTTGTTGTTGTTGTTGTAGTAGTCATAGTGGTCACTCCCCCCGCCATTTTTTCCGGTAATTCTTCTTACTTTTCCGACCAGCTAGCGCTATTAATAATGATGGATATATATAAATCAGCATATATTCATATATGAAGATGATCGTGAGAATGAGGAAGAAAGCAGAGAACCATATTTGAAGCGCTAGCAGCTGGGAAAATTCTGAACCTAATTACTAGAGTTTGGCACCAGTGGAGGTTGTATCTATTTATATTAATCTATCTGTATTGTTTAAGTAAATTGACCAGTTTGCTTGCGACCGCTGATTGCTGAGTCGAGAGTCAAACTAATTACTAAAGATGTGGCCTAAGACCTGGCAACGGGTTAGGGTTAAGGTCGGCCCTAGCAGAGTTGGTGGGTTAACGGGTCAAGATTGCTCAACCCTAACCCTGACTCGTTTAATAAACGGGTCAGTTTTCCAAACCGTAACCCTAGGCGGGTTGACCCTAACAGGTTGGCAGGTTAACTCTAACTAAAATTTAAAGACCATTTATTACTCATTAATTATTATTTTAAACTTAAAACTCATTAGATAAATTAAAATTTGTCAAATTTATTAGTTGAAAGATTAAATTACTAACTAAAACTTAAAAATTAAAATTAAAAATTAAAATTTACTTATAAAAAACTGAAACTAAAGTTTTATTTTTTAAAAAAATATATAATTTACGGGTTGGCGGATCATCCGCGGGTTGGGCAGGTTGACCCTACTGACCTGCAGGTCCAAAAATGTCAACCCTAACTCGATCCGTTTAGTTGGTGGGTCGGGTTAGGGTCGAGTTTGACAGGTCATGTTAGGGTCAGGTTGGCGGATCGGATTACCCGTTGCCAGGTCTAAATCTAGGGAAACAATTGAGTACAATTATGTTAGCTAGTGCAACTTTAATTTGTTGTGATGCTCGAGAGAAGCAAGTGTGAGTGTGTGGCTGAGATCGCGTCTCATCCTCACTGCAGCTTCACACCAAAATTTGCACTAGCAAAATTGTACTAACTAGAAACAATAATGTAGCCCCACTTTTTTGTCCCAAAATCATGTTATGTTTCATCTTATGTGCCCATCAAGTGTAACAANTTTTTGGCAAAGAGGACTTAACTCGTTCGATCCCTCTCACTCTCTTCTTCAAATGCGTTAATTGCCGATGCTGAGTTTCGAACCAAACTAATTAATATGAATCTAGATAAACACGTTAAAGTAACTTGACCACACAAATGGTCTGAAACCAATCCAAATGGTCTTTCTTGACCCCACCCCCACCCCCACCCCATGATACATGTGAGTCAACAAAATTGAACTTGGGGAATATAGTAAATTCTTAATTTGTTGTATGTGTGTTGAAGGAAGCCCAACTCCCAGGCCAGGAGTATAAGATCTGAATACCGATATGAAAAACTGATTTTTGGCAACTACCAAAGATCTTCGTCTCCGCATGGGGCACCAAGTCTATACCATCCAGTTTAGACTTGAACCTTCAAACTTCAAAGACCCAAAGTCTGGTCCTCTATTTCCCGGTCAATAACTCCCAATAATATGTATAAGTTGGTCACAGTCTCACAGTCTCACAAGTAGTAAGCTAGTAGCTGCAGTAGTGTAGTCTATAGATGAATCTGGCTTGGGTTCGGGTTAGGTAAAGGATATAGATCAAGAACCGATCCATATTAGTACTCCAAAAATTAAACAAAATTTTAGAAGAGTTGTATCGAGTATCAACACAAGTTACTCTACATGTTTCTTAAGTCGTGTGGGTGTGTGTGAGTGGGAGTGAATATGTGACCAATTTAAGTAACCAAAGTAGAGCAGGAACGGGAGTTTCGGAGGGTCTAATTAAAAAAAAAATGATCTTAAAAAACCTCTAGAGCTAAAACCTCTGAAGTGCAGTGCAGGAGTGGAAGCGTCCATCTTTACAACTGTTCTAGTTACTAAGTAACCAACTATTTGATGGGTTCCTCTTGTCAGGGCATAAACTGGTTTGGATCTATACCCAAATTAATTTTTTTTTTTGAGGGAGTGAGAAAAAAATTTCAATTAGGTTTTCAAAACATGATTCTCATATAAGATCCCACGGGAGAGAGAATATATGACTAACAACCCCATGGTGTTTTCTAGTACAATTATACTGTTATTTACTAGTGCACTTTAAAAAGCATTGCTGGTACTTAACACAGATCATTCAATATTAGTATAATCTCTTTAGCAATCAAATTAGGGAGTGATCATATTTTACGCTGTGCTTGATATGCGGTGAATATTTGCGAATAAAAATACTTTTAAATATCTGCACCCTATTTTACTAAATTCACAAAAAGTCCACGGCACGTATATAACTACAATCAAAACCCATAAAAAAAATTAAAATAAAAAATAAATAAAAAAATATTAAAAAATGTAAAAATAGTCCCTGTAAAAAAAGTCATTATGATTTTAGTCCTTGTTTTATAAATTTAGTCCCTAAGTAGGGACTAAATTTAAGGCAAGTGTTATGGACACCTTAAACAAGCAAAAAAAGTATTTTTTGAGGTTAGGGCAAGTACCATGGGCACCCCAAACATCCAAATCCCTTCCTCCGTACGGCACAATCTTTGCCTAATTCTATATATACATAAATGTATGAAATTAGGCAAAGATTGTGCCGTGAGGCACAATCTCTGCCTAATTCCATATAGCCGTTACACCGTATGCACTAAATGTGCCGTGCGTCCATAATTTTCCATGGTACTTGCGCTCCCCCAAACCCTTAAACCCCTACCCCAAATAACCTAAATAAGGGTTTTCCATGGTACTTGCCCTTATAAAATAAGGACTAAAATCATAATGACTTTTTTTTTTCCCAAAACCCCATAAAATATTTATATAGAATTTTGGCTCTGAATATTACTATGGCATATGGCATACCAAGAGGGGACCAAACGTAGTCCAACTATGTTTTGGTCTGTTTTTAGTTGGGCCACAAATTAAACTAAGGCCCACATGCCATACTAGGCTGGGTCCTGCAAAATTTATAGGCTTTTCTATCGTAATAAACCCCAGTGTGAACTGCTGAATTGCTCAGTAGTCAGCACATTGAATCAATGTGAAAGTGAGAGCAAGTTCTGTCCGAGTCTGAGGGTTGAACCCTCAAAATTGTTAGTTTGAGGGCAGACAAGTCTAATGAGTTTGTGTTTAAAATGAGGATTCTGTTAGGCCTATATTTAAAATTCTTTTTATTAAAAAATAATGAAAAATACAATCATGGATCTGATAATTGTTGTTTCTAGTTGCGTCACATTCAAAATTGTGTCCGTTGATGGAAATCGATGGATTGTCCTTCGAGTCTTTTAATATCTGTATTGTTAACTGATAGTTAAATTTTGAGGTAGAGGGAGCTATCTGATGGTTTGAGGAGTGCACTAGACTTGCCCTATCTTCAAATTTGTTGATTTGAGATGATCCGACTAGACTTGCCCCAAGGTGCAAAGATAAGAAAAAAAAATTCAATATGCTTTGATTCGTTTTGAGTTGTTTTCACAAATTTTTTCTCCTCTATCAAGGACCCATAGCTTTCCATAAGCTGGGTTTGGTCTGGGATCCCAAAACGAATTTTTAGAACTAGAAATCGATAGGAAAATGTTGTTTATATATTTTTTACTATCCGAAGACCAAGTTTATATACCTGAGCATTAGTCTCTTTAAAAAAAATGTATACAATTTTATTGACATAAAATGGTAATAGATCATGAAAATGCTTCTTCAATGTATTTGTATTTGTAATTTTTTTTTTCATTAAGAGTATTTTATTGTACATTTCGTTGATAAAATTTCTAAAATAGATATAAATAGAAATGTTTACACTTAGTTTTATGGTTTTATTCATTTTTAGTGATTACACTTTTAAGTTTTTACCTATCTAGGATCGAATTCATTTTTCATTTATTTATTACAATTTTTATATTAATCATATTGAAGAGACAGAAATGGCCGACTCTCTCCTTGATTGAGAGTCGACCAATCATGATCAAAATTAGAGTGCCCACGGACCGCTGGGGTGTTAACAGTCAGTGAGTGGGGTTTGGTGTAGTGTAAACAATGATTGGTGACGCGTTAGAGACACGATGAGATGTCATGTTTAACTTTAAGGCTCTTCGAAAATTCGCATCCGCTGTAATTCTCGGTTAAATTGATAAAACAACTGTTTGGTATGGTATTCCTCTGCTAGTTAGGATACCTATGACTTTGTTTGTCCATACAAACTACCACTACCACAGCTGTGTTAATTTGCATTCTGCAAATTTTTCATGCATACCAAGTAGGGCCTAAAATTATAGAAAAAATAACAAAAGAAAAGCCTTAGAAAGATTAAAAATTATCAAAACCATGTGCCAACTAATACAGTTGATAGTGTCTACTGTTTTTTAATCAGATATTGACTTTGATTGGTCGTCCACACAAACCCTATTTAACGGATAGAACTTTTTTCAAGAATATCATTCATTTCGTTATATATCTTCCAACAAAGAACACCATCAATTACCTTTAAAACCAATTAGCTAAATTTTTGCTTACGGCTCCAATCGATTCCAGTTCAAAATGAGAGATTACGACATCAACTAAATTCAAAAGATTACCTAAACGGGGACCAATTTAAAACCATTGGAAAATGATGTTCATTTCAAGCAAAATTCATTCGTCTTTGTTTACCTATGTGATGTCTCAACAAAAAATTTGAGCAGATTTTTCATTAACTGTAGTAATTCTTAAGCTGCCACAAAACATAAAAAAGATGAATTTTGAGACTCATAAAAAAATTAGCTCTTAGATCGGTTTCATGTAGACCCCATGATACCCTTATGACATTGGAAAAAAAAAAGCATTTTCTTAGCATTATACACCTCAATTATTATAGCATTAATAAAAGCTGAAAAGGGCGTCTCCTTTTTTGTCCCTGAAAACATTATTTTTATTTTATTTATCCCTCGTTGTTACCGTCTGTTGTTAAGCTTCAAGCCTTTAACCATCTTTCCATTCCGTCTTATTAAAAGAAAAGAAGGCATTAATAAATGGTAGAAGTTAATCGGGACCAGAATCTGGACAAAGGCGTGTTTGGACAGACCAAACACCATCATTTTCATCATTGTGATTACCGTCTTTACTGTTTAAGTAACGCCAGCAATGACGACCCAAACAGCCTAAATCCCCATGTGATTGAGTGCTTCCATCGCTTGTTTGGTCAATCTTCTCAAATAAATAATCAAAAGTCTTCCAAACTAATAAGAAAAAAATCAAAACAAACATGAATCATGCCAAACAGTGTGTCTGTCTCTCCTAATCACAACTCATCACAACTAATCTACAGATTACAGACTCTTCTAACAGAATGAATTTTGTCAACCACTTTCCTCTCTCACTCTCTCTCTCTCTCTCTCTCTCTCTCTCTCTCTCTCTCTCTCTCTCTCCTCCTCACTCACTCTCTCTCTCTACTTCTCTCTCATATATTCACACAAAGAGGGAGAGAGAGAGAGAGAGAGATCAGATTGCAGTATTTCTTGGAATTTGTAATGCATAAATAGGAACCCAGATAATTTGGGATCTGGGTTTTTCTGGGTTTTTGTTCTTTTTAACTTTTCTGAATTGTAGAAACATGAGTGCTTCTTTGGTCTCTGTTTTGGGTTTTCTCTCTCTTCTTCTACTGGTGTCTTGTTCTTCTTCTTCTTCTTCGGATCGGGAAAGAGATAGGGTCACTGAGTTGCCTGGTCAACCAACCAACGTGGGTTTTTTTCAGTACTCTGGTTACGTGACTGTAAATAAACAAGCTGGACGAGCTTTATTTTACTGGTTGATCGAGTCACCGACGAGTCGGAACGCCGAGTCAAGACCCCTCGTTCTCTGGCTTAATGGAGGACCTGGTTGTTCGTCTGTTGCTTATGGAGCCGCAGAAGAGATTGGACCTTTTCGAATCCGTTCAGATGGGAAAACCCTCTACATGAATCCCTACTCTTGGAACAAATGTAAGTAAAACTTCAAAAGAACATTTTTTTTCCTCAAAGGAGCTTATTTCCTCTGTTTTTTTATTTTTACTTATTTAGGGAATTTTGGTGGATTTTCAGTGGCGAATTTGCTTTTCCTTGAATCCCCAGCTGGGGTTGGGTTCTCTTATACGAATACTACATCGGATTTGTATAATGCTGGTGATCAGAGAACTGGTAATTTTAATACATTGCTTACATTGTTTGATTGAATCTTCTATCTTTTCTGTAGTGAATATGAGATGGATCTTGTAAATTTTTGTTGCTTTGATACCAAATTAGTAAATTATGGCAACTCTAGATGATTATGGGATTTGGGTTTTTTTTTTTCTGAAATTGTAGCTGAAGATGCATATACTTTCCTTGTCAATTGGTTGGAAAGATTTCCTCAGTACAAGCACAGAGATTTCTACATTGCAGGAGAAAGTTATGCAGGTTGGGTTAATAAATCTTTCTTCAGTTCATAACTTGAAACCTGATTTGAACTGGAACCAACTAGTCTTGTTTGTAATCTGTTTCAGGTCATTATGTTCCTCAGTTGTCTCAAATTATATATGAGAGAAACAAGGGAATTCAGAATCCCGTTCTTAATTTCAAGGGCTTCTTGGTAAGTGAAGAAGTTTCAGTGGTAAATGTTCTAGATTTATGATGTATAATTGTGGCCGTACACTAAGAGATATATTCAATCTTTCGTTTCAGGTTGGTAATGCCGTTACCGATGATTATAATGATTACGTGGGTACTTTCGAGTACTGGTGGACTCACGGATTGATTTCCGACTCTACCTATCAAACTTTGAAAGATACCTGTGACTTTGGATCCTCTCAGCACCCTTCAGTTGAATGCATCAGGGCTCTCAACATGGCAGAATCAGAACAAGGAAATATCGATCCTTACAGCATATATACACATCCTTGCAATGATACTTCGGCTCTCAGGCGCAACTTAAGGGGTCATTATGTAAGCTCTCACTACCCCCTTCAGGTTCTTCTGTAATTCATTTAGACCTTTTTAGTGAATCATCTGTATTGCTTAATGAGATTATGATAGTTACCCAGCATCTTGTACTTAACTGCCCTTCTGTTGTGAAACAAACCCACACATAATTGCAGAAAAGAAAGAAAACAACACACGCAACGCAGAGATTTATGTGGCCGCTCACCCTAATCTAGGGCTACATCTACCGAGTAGCAAAGTTCCACTATGCACTCAAGCAAAAGATGAAATCTGGAGTTTACATAGTGTTCTCTCATACCTGAGTTCCATTCCTAATCAGAGACAAAACAAGAAAATGATATCTTATACCGTAGTCGATTTAAGGTTCCCATAGCACTATTCATCTGGGTTGAGCTCTTACTCTAGTACCATCTGTAACAGCAATATCATAATTCGTTTTCATTCGGTTTGTCGGGGGGAGCACCGTTACCGACCTTTCTTAACACACACACGAACATTTGCCAACACGAAACTTAAGCAGCGCAATATGCCTTTCAAGTTTAAAACTGCCAAGGCTCAACAACTGCTTCTCCTTGCTCATTATATATTCAGTCCGATATTTGGGTACTTGAGGAGCAGAGTGATTTATCCCTTTACAGTACATGCCATAGAACAATTTTTGTTTTGCCAAGGGTTTTAGACTTGACTTATTTTGTTTTTCATTTGTTATTTTTTTTTTGATGCGATTACACTGTTCAATGAAACTCAGCCTTGGATGTCCAGAGCATATGATCCCTGCACTGAACGGTATTCTAAGGTGTACTTCAATCACCCAGAAGTGCAGAAAGCATTTCATGCCAATGTTACTGGGATTCCCTATGCTTGGGATACATGCAGGTATTTGTGCTAATTGTGAAATTTTCTACATTATCTTCTGTACTTTGTTTCAACACCATTGCTTGACTTCCTTCCCCGATACAGTGACATTGTTGGAAACTATTGGGAGGATTCTCCAAAATCCATGCTTCCTATTTATCAAGAACTTATAGCAGCTGGCCTCAGGATCTGGGTATTTAGGTAAATTCCCTTATCCTACTCTACTTTGAATATGACTGAAATTTGGAGGAAAATAGTGAACGTGACTTCTTTGAGTCATTTTGTTGGGAATTTTTTTTTTTTTTTTAATTTGATCAAATCTTCCTGAATTGCTTAATTTAGTCAATGTCACTTGTTATTATTCTTTGATACTTTATAGGTTGATATTTTATGTTTGCAATGGCATTTAAGTACTCAACATATATTACATTTTGTAAGATATTTCGGCTTTATGAGTAGTATAACAGACTGACGGTTAGTATTACAGATATCCCCCCAAACTACTATCGTTGTTTCTTCTTTTTGAAGTTTTTTTTTGCACTACTGGCCTAGACTTCAACTCTTGTTGTAGTTTTACAATTTTAACCTGATTGTCCCTTTTACTTTGTAAAGCCTCTTGTATTCTTACAAGGTCTACACCTTTCTATCTTGTGATGCAAATGACATTTTAACAAGTGCCCAAGTTCTATCATTGATTTCCTCACTAAGGATTCTATCTACTAAATTCTTTTAGCTCCATGAGCTTAACAAGTTGCTTCACAATTTCTTTTTGCAATATATTTCTTTATGATTTCAGGAAAAAAAAAAAAAAAGGTTTCTTCACTAGATAAAGATTAAAAAAAAATTGGTCCTGGAGCATTGGTGTTACTTTAACCCCTTTTTTTTCCTAGACGAGCCAGCCAATCAAAAGAGGGAAAAAAAAAAAGCGTAAACGATGTTAGTCTGTGTCGTGTCCTCAAGTGTATCTGAGTAATCTCAATAAAGTAGAGGAGGCAAGCTTGTGTACCTATTTTAGTCATGAATAATATTAGTCTATCTGTCATGATCCTCAAGACTGTTTATAACTGATCATGATTTACGGTTGAACTCTTTTCCTAGTGGAGACACAGATTCAGTGGTGCCTGTGACTGCAACTAGATATTCTATCGATGCTCTAAAGCTGCCTACTCTTGTAAACTGGTATCCCTGGTATGACAATGGAAAGGTTAGTCTTTAGAAACGGTGAACTAATCTTTTCCATCTTTTGATGATTACAATGTCACAGACACCTTCTTACAATTTCGTTTTCTTTTTCTTTTGCTTTTCCTCATTCTTACTCTTTTTTTTTTTTTTTCTTCTTTAAATTTTGCTTTTGATACATAGGTTGGTGGGTGGAGCCAAGTATACAAAGGACTGACCTTGGTGACGATAACGGGTGCAGGACATGAGGTTCCACTTCATCGCCCTCGACAAGCTTTTATAATGTTTAGATCTTTCTTAGAGAATAAGTCCATGCCACACTCAACCAATTAAGCCCCAATTCATCATTGAAATCAAGCAAAATTTATAAAAAGAGCTTGCTTACAAGAATCAAAAAGAAAGAATAAGAGGAGTATATATAGTCAGTCCCCTGCGACCACCACGTTCATGGTAAATGATCAAATTCAGGCTCCTCAGTTGATTTTTGCTCTACTCGAGCGATTTTTATGATTCATAGAACAGAGATTATGTTGTGCAGATTCATGTAAAATTCTTCAGAAGTAGTTCCATTGTTAAGAAATGGGATTGTGTCCCTTTAAGGTTATATGAACATTCCCATTTGTAATTTGATTCTTTTTTTGAGGTTTTAACCTTATCAAAAATACTTTGTTGGAGAACAGTGATTGGATTTGTTTTAGTAGTTAAAGATTTCAATTAATAAAATTGCTGTTTCATAGTAACTGGGTCTCGAGTTGGAACTCGATTCGGGTGTTTGGCAAGTGCTAATAATTGGATTGCTAATGGGTTTAAATGTTTATAGCTGATTCTTACTGGGTAGCTTTATGAATGTCCTATATATTATCAGGTCATCTCTGCTCAACTTTGCTTTCTCAAGGCATGTAAACTCTGAGGCTGTAAGATATCAGTCTTGTATTGCTTTAATCCATTGAGTCAACACAGTATCAAAAAGAATGATCCCAGAAAAAGCTAACAAGATAAATCGTTCAAACGACTCTGCGGGCCATCTCATCTGTAACTTTTTCCAAATTACTTTAGAAAATCTGAACTCTGTTAACACAAGAAACACTTTTTTCGATCATCTAAATCCCATTGCAGCAACAGAAAACACATGCAATCTTTTTCTTTTTCTTTTTTCTCTTCTTTTTGATCAGAAGGAATGCGTATGTATCACACTATTAATAATTACGGTTCTGGGTCTTTTTCATGAATTTTCCTCACGTAATAGTCTATCGCTGTTTGTATAGGTGGAATCGTGGAATTAAGGTTGAATCGCTCCGATTCAAGGCAAAGGGCAATTTCACAAGGCAAAACACCCCTGGCCGACACCGATTCGTTCATCTAACCATGCTTAGGATTGCAAGAATGTCTTTTCTTTTTCTTTATAGCAGCAGGTGAACATTCCAAACCCCAGGATTAATCCTTCTTTGGTAGTTGGCTTTTGCTAGAAGTTATTTCCAGCACTTTTTTTTTTTAATGAGGGACTAATGTCCAAGTTACAACAAGGCTTAGAAACATCACAAGAGGCGTGTGAGAAGCACATAAACTGCCTTTAAACTTCATCTCTGACAGAGGTCTCCATCAACGGACAGACACAACAGAGGGCACTAACAACAGGTGCAAGAAAGGGCACCACCAACAAATGCAAGAAAGGGCACCACCAACAGGTGCAGGAAAGGGCACCACTAACGGGCGCATCAACTTTATTTAGAAGTACTTACATATATATATATATATATAAAATTACATGGGCCTTTACTCAATGATAATACCACAGCTAAAGAGTTTGGAACCCAAGACCGCTAAAGGATACCAACCACCTAAGTAAGTGGTTGTTGGCATTTCCAACACTGTTTTTGAACAAATTATTTCTTACCAGTCTTTAGCATGAACGAGGGCATTTGGTCTAGTGGTTTGATTCTCGCTTAGGGTGCGAGAGGTCCCGAGTTCAATTCTCGGAATGCCCCGGTACTATCTTTTTACCATCTCTATAAAGCAGAACTTGGACCCACATTACATATGAGAATATTCCTTTTCAAATCACATGCATGGTATCTGCAGATGGCAGAATCTGGTAATTGGTAATTTGGGCCCATATTCGTTTCTTGCCGTGAGACCTTCATTATGCCATGGAACTCTAGCGTACTCCAAGAATAAATCAAATTCCATTTTTTTCAAGTAAATGAGACAGTTGTAGAATTTGGCCGATTCATATTATAGTGTGTTTGGATGTAGAATTCATGTTTCCTAAGAGAAACATAAGTCTTTAGAAACATGAATCCTTAGAAACATGAATCTTTTAGTTTGTTTGGTAACCATAAAAGAATCCATGGATTCATGAATCTTTAGAAGCTTGAATCCTTTGGTTTGTTTGGCTGCCATTTAAAATCTAAAGAAAATTTTTATTTTGTTGTTTTAATTTTGTGGGGTGTAATCTGCATTGAGTTGGGTGAATACATAGTGAATCCTTAGTTTATAATTCCACCAAATTCTAAGGGGGAGGTGGGACTCCAAAACAGGGATTTACTGGAAAACATGTTTTCTGGGATTCTTAGCAGCCATATAAACTAGGGAAACATAAATCTCTGGTCCCTACTGAATCCCTACCTTGAAATTCCCCATTCAAACAAACCATTAGATTTGTTCTTCTCAATTCTAATAATAACCTTATTCGAACTGGATAAGACTTATAATAAGCTATAGGTATACTCTCAAATTTTAAAATGATCTCTATCTAGTTTTTCACAAAATTTTTGTCCCTACAAAATCTATACTTAAAATCTTCTATCCACACACATCGTAATTGAAATGAAATGCTAAAAAGTAACTCATTAAATTTGTTCTTCTAGTAAGAATGATACTCCATAAAAGGAAAAATAAAAAGTTGTTTTGAAATTGTGTAAACTACGGTGAAATTCTTCTACTTTTAGGACATAGGGACCTCAAATTTTGTTTGAATGAAGGAAAATAATCCAAGGATTGTCTTTAAAATCTCTCATATGGGTAATTAAATAAAGCTAAATCTTGATATAAGGGGGTGTGATAACAGTAACACAGTATATGGTCCAATCATCCAATGGTCCAGATTGAAAAGAACATCTGATTTCAATGTGTTCCAATAAGAAAATCTATGTACCCCAAATAATGTAAAAAAACGGTACTCTTTAGTTATTAGTCAAGGCCTCATAGCACGGAAAGTATTTATAAGTAACAAAAGGCGGTAGACACTTTGTATTTTTTGAATTTTGGGGCTTTCGAGAAGAAGAAAAAAAAAGTTGGTGCTGTTTTCTAGGAAACTCTTTGTATCAATTAAAAAGATAAAGGTGATCAAGAAGCCAGATATCTCTTTAGCAGAAAAAAGAAGAAGAGAGAAGCACATTTAAGAAACAAACACAGAGAGAGTAATGTATAGATTCAGTAACACAGTGATAGGTTTCTTCAACTTATTCACTCTATTAGCATCCATACCCATAATTGGTGCAGGTTTATGGATGGCAAGAAGTAGTACAACTTGTGAAGGGTTCCTAAGAACACCTTTGCTGGTTGTTGGTTTTGTAATTCTCTTAGTTTCTCTGGCTGGTTTTGTTGGGGCTTGTTTCAACATAGCTTGGGCTCTTTGGGTTTATCTTATAGTAATGTTGCTCTTGATGGGGACCTTATTGTCATTAACAGTTTTTGGGTTCGTAGTGACTAGCAGAGGTGGAGGTCTTGAAGTGCCTGGTCGAGCTTACAAGGAGTATCGGCTAGAGGATTACTCTTCATGGTTGAGGAACCGTGTGAAGGATCCCCACAGTTGGAGGACAATTAGGGGCTGCATTTTGGGTTCTAAAACTTGCTCAAAGCTTACTACTTGGACTCCTCTTGATTATTTTCAGAGAGATATGTCCCCCATACAGGTTCATAATTTTCTCTGTTAACTTTCTTCTCCAGTGAGGGTTATGTTGGTCTTTTCTCACTCAAGGTTATTTTAGTCATTTTCATACTTAGGATTGTGAAGTCTCCTCCAAGGATTGGTTTAAACTGTTTGTGTGTACATCAGATTTTGGTTATGTGGATTGGTTTAAACTGTTTGTGTGTACATCAGATTTTGGTTATGTTTAGCATCTTTACAAAAAAAAATAAGGTACTTCTAAAATTTCCAATCCCATCAAAAACTAGTTGGAAATCAATTGTAAAAAGAGGTGTGGTTTTCACTGTTGATTTTTAACTAACTTTCGGTGAGTTAGAAGTTTTAAAATATGTTGAGTTTTTGTAGGGGAAATCTACATGATGAGAAGAACATCCTCATCCACACGAAATCAATCATTAGATCATCTTTATGTTGTCTCAAAGAGTAGTGTACAAATTTAAGTGTACGCCAATCCCTACTCTTTTAGGGAATGCCAAACAAACCACTTTTTCTTACCTCAATAATGACCACATGGTTTAGGAGTTTCAGGCCGAGATGATTCAAAATCTTAGAACTGATTAAAACATTTTTACCTTGGATAATGTCTGTGTGAACTAGAGTTTCTAATATGAGCATGATATTTCAGCCCAACTTTTTATTAGATCAACCTAAGCTTTATAGACTCGACAATACAAATTTGTCGATTATATAGAGTTGACACCACAATCAAAAAATAGCTTGTTCAGTTTATAGCACCAATTAACATGCTATTTTATGATATCTATTTTGTCGAATAATGGTGCTGAATGTAATGAAAAAGATTGGGTTGAAATATCTGTGACTACTTTATTATGTATTTTTGTCTTAAATCTAATTGCTAACTACTGGTTATTAATGCGAAGCAGTCTGGTTGCTGCAAGCCGCCAAGTTCGTGCAATTATGCAACAGCCACCACGGTGGGGCAGGACCCAGACTGCTTCAGGTGGAACAACGCTGAACCGTTGCTATGCTATGAATGCGACTCGTGCAAAGCGGGGTTACTAGAGGATGTGAAGAGGGACTGGAACAAAATCTCTGTCCTTAACATCGTGGTGCTCGTCTTTCTCATTGCCCTATATTCAATCGGATGTTGTGCATTCCGCAACGTCCAACGAGCAGAAACCGACTACCCCTATGGCGAGAATCGAATTTCCAAAGTCCGACCAAGATGGGACTATTACTGGTAATTAATTTTAATTGTTCGGTGTTTGCAAAATTCAATTTCAAGATTTTCATTGACAGAATAGTTCTTAACAAAACAAAAAAAAATAAAAAAATAAGTGATTTTAATTAGGGAAATTTTAGATCTACTTACATCTTATGTTGTTTACTTTATTTTCTTTTATTTATTCTTACACTTGTGATTACACTAGTTTGTGGTCTCACTTAAATATGATCCAAGAGTTAGGGGTTACAAACTTCCAAAAAGTATTATTTGTTTGTCACCACTAACTAGTAGCAATTAGTGACAAGCTTTTAATTTTGAGCTTCTAACCACTTACTATCACTTAATGGGTTGGGAGGCCCAAAATTAAAAAATTTGTCTCTTAGGTCCACTTTGGTACACCGTGAATTTTTGCAAGTGCGAAGAATCGTGAATTTTTGCATTTGCGAATATTCACGGCGTACTAAGCAGGGCCTTACTATCACTAAGTAGTGGTAAAAAGTAAAAGATTAGTTTTGTTGTCGGGATAATTTCTTCACCATGTAAATAATTCTAAAAAAAATACTTTTAGTGTGTTTGGATGTAGAATTCATGTTTTCTAAGGGATTAATGAATCCTTAGAAACATGAATTTTTTTTAGTATTCAGCATTTCAAATTCCGATTTTAGGTTTAGTTTTACAAAAATACCCCCCCTTGGATAAAACAAGTTGACAAAGATTAATTCGTTTCTCTTTAGTTTATACTGTTGAGATGTGCCTTTTGTTTGTTTTTTTTTTTACAGGTGGAGATGGTGGTATGATAGAAAAGAACAGATTTATTAACTAAGCTGGAGCTCTCTCTCTCTCTTTCTATATTATATATATATCTCTCTCTATCTTTCTTTCTTCATCTTAGTCTAAAAGATATAGGACCATTTTTCATTAAATATGAAGGGTTAATTTGAAGGGCATACATTATTACAGACAATTCATGGGCTATGTTTTGATTTTAAATTTTTTTTTTTCAAAATTGTGTTGTTTACTACTTTATCTACCTTTAGAAATTTTGTGGAGGTCTTTCAAATTCTAGTTCCATCAAGTAAGGAGTTCCACTTATTGAATATTCAAAAGTGGGGATCAATTATATAAGACCATACATGCTTCTCAAAAGCTGAATTAGAAGTGGGTTTCATTATTGGATTAATAGTCCAGGACCTTTTGTTTTGAATTATTGATTGGGCATTTGGGCTTGCTTTGGAAATTTGAACTTAATTTTTTTTATTGAAGTTTTAAATTAGCGCGCATTCAACATTTTTAGTCATACATATACAATGAACAATGCCAAAAAAAGAGAAATTTGATCAATATTATAAAAATATATATAATGCTAGTGGGACCATATTTCAACTAATTGAATATGAGTAATGTACGATTAATTGATGTAGGCGTATAGCCGTTGATGTGGTCAGAAATGCCACACTTATGGTATGTTATTTTACCACATACTAGCTACCATTATCCTTTTTGATTTAATGAAATGGGAAAATTAGCCAAAAACCCAGAATTTAGTCCAACAAACATTTTTATTTAGTCTAAGGCCCCTAGGTAATTAATGGAAACCCTCTTCGAAAGGATTCTATCTATAAATTACACACACAGAAACCCTCTGACTGAAACTCTTAAGAGCCTTAAACTAAAAGAAAACGTTTGTTGGATTAAATCCTAAAATATTTTTTAAGTATGAGTGTTTGGCCAAAATTTCCTAATGAAATTAAATGGTTATTAGTACGAATGCTTTGTATCTAAATAATGAAAAAATTGAATATAGATTAGTATGGCGTTTGGCACTGTGCTCAATAAAAAAAATATATATATGGCTAAACTTTGTGAGAATTTTAGCCACGGTTTACTGTCGCCAATAATGCTATGAAAGTAAGAATAATCAACTAATTAGTTAGTAAACTTGAGCTCATTCTTGGCATGGATTTAGAAGTCCACCGTGGCAATTAGTTCGTTATTAGTCTCCATGGAAAGCATGCATGCCTCATGAGTCCTGGCTAATAGTTACTTATTAGCCATGGTGCAATGAATTCCCTTAGAGAATAATCACTTAATAGCAAGTTTATGTGGCCAAAACTCCTTTTAGCTACAGTTATTGTCGTTTCAGTGACAGAAATGAACGCAATATAGTGACGGGGAAGCACTGTGGCTAATACATGATACATTTGTCAAAAGATTTTTAGCCACAGTATTTGAGTTGCCATGGCTATTTTATTCTTGCCACGGTGAAACAGCATGGTCAAAGCTCAATTATGTTCTAGTGCTTGAGTTCAATCTTTGGCAATGTATAAATATTGAGGTATTGTGATTAGCTTAGGAAAAGAAAGGTATTGTGATTAGCTTCTGTTGGTCACCTCTACAAAAAAAATTCCTCCTTTTGAAGAAGCAATTAAATGGATTGGAGCCACTGCATATGTCTCATGACATCTAGCCATCAAAATTTTAAAAAACAAAATAAAAAAAATTAATTAAACTGCACACTTAAAGTTTAAAAGCGCACGAGCTCAAATTGATATGACATTGCTTAACTCCGGACCCATTACGAAGTTATAATGCCACATGGAATACTGGATTAAACATTTTCATGTAGTCTTTTAGAGACATGTCTTAATTTCTAGAAGACATATGAACTATTATTAGTCAGTCTTTCATTAGTTGTGACTTTGTGATGTTAATATATAGTGACATTTTTATCTCTATTTGTCATTAAAATTTTCACGGTTTTTGTAGTTAATTTCAATGAAAGAATTCAAATAAAACAGTTTTAAGTTCATGTACACCAAATATTAATTAGTTCCAATTCTAACATTAATTTCTACATCAATGTCTAAGTGAAAACCTAAGTAATCAGAGCGCGGGTCGGAGTGGGAACGAAAGTGGAAACGGGCGGTCGGAGCGACCGATTAAAAAATGTTCTTAGTTCTCAAAATATCTTTAGAACGGAAGCGTCGGAGCGTAGTTCGGAGCGGGAGCGCGAGGTTCCGGAGCGGGATCGTCACCCCTATACCAAGGTTTCGGTTATTAAGCTGAACACCCGAATTTTAGTGTCAATAGAAAAGGCTAAAACTAAATTCGAGAAAAATTCATTCTGAATACGCAAGGCCTTTTAGAACCAGTCATGACTTAATTTTTTCTTTGGTAGGTTTAGTTGATTCAGGCGGATCATTAATTAAGGCGAATTCAATCTATAACTATTTATGTTCAAATAGTGATTTTCAAATCATAAAAATGTTGGTCGTGTACGAATCATTTTCATATACTTAATTTGAATGGTTTCAGTCTAATTCTACCAAGTGTATAATATGTATGGGACAAGATTGCTTGAACTTTACTTTTCTGTATAAATTCTTAAGTTATTCAATCCAAGTAGGATTTGAATTCATATTTGTACAATCAATAATAAGAGATTTTATCAGCTAAGTTAGCAGACATTTTATATGAAGCAAATTGACGTAGAAGGTGTGGCTCGATTGGACCCTTTGGAATAGTTCCACATGTGTTACTAGAAGACACGTAAGTAAAATATATAAAGATATGTCGCACCATTACTAAGTATTGAGGCCTTTTCAAATAAAAACTCTATATCTAAACCTAAGTCCAAGTGAGAAAATGGTTAAGTTAGAGATAATATCAGTGGCTATAGATGGGCCTAGATGCAGACTTGACCTAAATTTTATAGTGGTGCTTGCGTGGGCCCTAACAATTGAGGGGAAAATATTTTATAGAAAAAAATAGGAAATGGTTCTAGTACTTGTATGAGAACTTCTACATGTGGTGGGGCATATAGATATACATCACAGTGGGCCCAATGTCTCATTCCCAAATTACTTTTCCTCATGTTTTCCATGAAGGAAAAAAAAAAAGCTTTAGAGTATAGTTCTAGCCATTCTTATGAGTTATGTTGATGACTATTGGGAACTTCTATAAGTTCAAATGGTGACTCATGAAAACTACAACCTCTCCATCTTCTTCTTAATGTTCTCATTAATTGCAGTGTCACAAAGTCTTTAACTTTAGACTAGAAGTAGTTGTTGATGAACATATGAATTAATTAAGTATTTATTAAACGTGAAGGCGATAATGAAATATGCTAGAAAATCACATTTTTGATAGTCCCTTAAAGATCGAACGCTTGAAATTGCAACAAATTAAGTCATAACTTTAGTCGTTCATTCAATTACAACGACTTCGCAATGATTAACGAAAGGATCAAAATCAATGTGCACAAAATCGATTATGTTGATTAATTATGAATTAAACTTTTCTTTTTTTAATCAGTACGTACTGTTGAAATCGATTTTACATAAAAACCCCAATAATATATAGAGTCCGGATCCACTTACAGCCTTAAACATACAGGCTGTGTGTACAGACTCTTGTGGGGCCCACATGAGATCGATCTAAGGGCTGAGGTTTTGTAGAGATGTTCTTCTTATCATGTATATCATCGTCACCAAAAATCAATCTATTCTAAAACTTATAGCCCTATCAAAAATTGATTGGAAGTTGTTAAAAAATTAACGGTGAAAAATGTACGATGAGAAAAAGAGTCAATGTTTGATTGGGTTAGAAGTTTTAGAATAAACTGATTTTTGGTGAAGTTGATCTACATAGTGAGAAGAACATCCTTACAAAATCTCAGCCCTTAGATCGACCTCACGTGGGTCCCACAAGAGCCTGTACACACAACCTGTATATTTAAGGCTGTAAGCCGATCCGGACTCTAATATATATATATATATATACGGTTACATTATTAGGTACACGTTGTATATAAACATATTTCAAATAATTAGCAGTAGTTTAACAAGAGTGATAGCTCTTACTATTTGAATGGAAATAATGACCGACGAAAACTTTCAACGAAAAATAAAAAATATGTAATTATAGATATATTTCTTAAGAAAATTATTAAACAAAAATAAAATATAAAATGATGGGAAAAAAGAAGAAGAAGAAAAATACTAGTATGATATATAAAAAAAATATAAATACTCAGTTGTTAAGGTTTTAAAATTCTAAGACATACCACCCCGTTGACTTTCGATGAGGATGATCAACATGATCATCTCTTGGATCAATTTCATGTAAGCCCCACATATAATGTACATATAACAATGTATTTTGATTAGTTCTATTTAATTGATATAAAGTCTAAATATTTATTTTTAATGTCCTTGAATATAGGATCAACTAATCAAGTCTTTATATAACAACGGATTGTAATTGGGAATTAAGTATTTAACACCTCCCTTTAAATAATCAAGTTTGACGAATTACAATTAATTTGATAGAAAAAGAATTTGTTTGATTTAATTATATGTTATTGTAGGGTTTTTCATTGTGTATAATTAATATTTATATATTGTTTTATTTTAAATTTGATTGGTCAATTTTTGTGGGATGATGAGATAAGAAACAACGGCGTAGAATACTAGATGCGAGATTGAGAGGTGATGGATTGGTAAAAGAAGTCAAAAGAATCACAAAACTGATTTAACGGTCAACGTCAATGTTTAAGACCGAATCTCTTTTCTCTTCTCTTCCCAGCTTAATTCCCACGGCCAACATAATCCCACCCACAACGACTCTGAAAGAAAAATAATAATAATCCCACCCACACGTTCATACGACGACGACACTTCTGCTTTCACAAATTTCCAACGGTCATAACGAGATTCAATTACCAAATTAGCCTTACATTTTTTTTTTTTATCCGATCTAACTATGTTTTCGTTTTCATTTTAATTATTTCTATTCTTTAGGCATCGAATTTGTTTTGTTTATTGAGTCGGGTCTTATTCTCAAATTCAATTCAATTTTTTAGTTCAATAGATTTAGATCTGAATGAGATTTTTTTAAAGTGTGTTAGACTCCTCTCGCAGAGTAGGGCATTATGCAGCCTTGAAAGATCGTTCTTGCTTAGATAGTTGTACTTCTTTCTTTGAGTTTTCGGTATAGAATATCTCTTTCCATCATTAATTAGTTTTCGGCCAAAAACAAACACCATAAATAGGCACCTTAGACTGCTTTTGCTTGTTTTTCTCTTTCTTTGGTTGTATCTGAAAAGAAAAAATGATTTCAAGAGTTTGAACTTCAAAAAAAGTTTGAAGCCCGACCATATATAACCATTGGATGTATTGGTAATTACTTCCGTATACTAAAAAAGTGAACATCCAGCCACAAATTAAGTGTTTAATTTATATGAAAAAAAAACGATCTATGTGCATTACTACAGAGACACCAGATTTTGACATCTAAGATTACATCTGCTTATTTTATTAATTAAAAACCAATCATACCAGTTGTTGAAAAAATATTATTTCATTTCAGCCCCTCATACCACTTTTAAAAAGTAGATGTAATCTTTTGGTGTCAAATTCTGGTGTTATTCTAGCAAAACTCCTATACTATTAGTTAAGAGAATGAGATTTTTTGGGACTTTTTACTTTTGGTGTCCCTAAAAAAATTATTTTTTATTAAAATTTAACTTCACTTTGAAAGGGTATAATGATCATCTTTTGCCCTTGAAAAAAGGATAAATTAGTAATTTTATTCTCACCAAAATATAACCGCGTCACTTTTGGAAAGGAAATTAAATATCTTCCATGATTTTCTCTCACTTTCTCTCCCTAAAATTTCTCCCTAACTACCTATTCAATTTTCACATTTCTCTAACTTTCGCATTTTTTGGTGTTTTTTTGAAATTATTTTTGTAATTAATTGTATTAATAATTTATCACAAAACCAGTGTAAAGAATAAACCCAGTGTAAAGAACACGTACAACACACATACACAACGCTTGTAAAGAATGAAACAAGTCGTGCCAATGCATGCATTTAACAAAAAAAGCCAATTCTAATACTACTAGCTAGTTGATGGTGCATGTGGGGCCGTCTTGCATGATATTGTCTCCAAGAGGACCAAGCATTACAACTTAAGCATGTATTTTGAGTTGGGGCCGGGTATGTGTTCGAATGGCTAGGAGCATTCTGCCTTGTCAAAGTGAATTACCCTACACAATTAATTGAATGGTTCGGGAAGATTATTTGACTGGTTCGTCGTCCAGTCCCGATCCGCTCGGCCAATTGAAGCAGAATGAAATTATGCTCAAAATTAACGACCTTGATCAGGAGAAAATATATAAACCGAATGAATTGGAAAAACCTTTTAACCGTTAAAACATTCAAACTTTTAAGCTTGAGCTGGTATGTAGGACCTGTAGGTAGGTACAGTCGACCGTTTCAAACACACGGTTTGTCGCACTCTTCACAAAAAAACGTGACCAATAACATAATTTCATTTGTGTTTTTTGTGCAAGGTACATCCTACGGTCAGAGACTCTGCTGCATGTTGAAACCGGGTCAGTACCTTAGATTATATTTTTTTTCGTTCCTAAGCAAAATGGCAATTTTTTTTTTTTTTTTTGATGATGACATAAAATGCCAAATGGTGTTTTCTATCATCAGCAATAACATCATAGAATTTAACAAGAAATTCTACTGCAAATTAATACATCAAAAAGAGTAGCTAGGATCATCAATGCCCCCTTCCTATTCAAATCTTACGTATGCAATGATTTACTCTTTTGTTGGTCATTATTTGGCTTATCAAATATATAATAGGGCTGCTATTGGGATCGGTCCATTCATCTGTCTAAATCCTTACTTTTCTAATCTTTATCCATCAGATTTTAAAAATGATCGTGGACCATCAGTTGAAAAAAATAGGATAAAACCAAGGGCTAAAAATTAGCGTTAGGTATATATATTACAAGTAGGTTATTTTATTATTATATACTGTTAAGGTATATAGGCTTGTTGGGTATGTTTATGCATATATATATATATATATATAAGAAGAAGCCAGGTCCAGAGAGACAGAGAAATCCCATTTTGATTTTTAAACGATCGATCTTTCGACGAAATTCAAGCAAGCCGTCAAACGATCTTTGGAAGATCTGGCAAATAACAAAATCACACCAAAGACGGCTTATTACAGGTATGTGCATATCCAAGCACATATTTGATTAATTCATTCAAACAAACCAAATAAAATAGGTTTGTTGGATATAGCTGGACTTGGGGGAGTAAGCAACCGTGTTAAGTTCTCAAGGCTCACTCTCTTTCTCTCTCTAGTTTTTCTCTCTAACTATTACTGTTATTTAATATATAATAAGAGACAATTCAAAGAAATTTATTTATTGAATAGTTAAGTCTTGGTGGACCCCATTTTTTTCTTACGCAACTCCTTTAAGGTCGGGGGCTTAAGTAAGTAAAGTCAAGTCTTTCTTATTCTTGAACGCGTCCTAAAGTCAAAGTCCTCTCTTTCTCCTTCCTTCCTTCCTTCTCGATCCCAACTTCTTCATCTCTTTTTATAATAATCCCCAACTTTCAATTATTTTTCCTAATTAACATATATCTCTCTCTGTTTTCCTTATATGTACCCAGTCCAAACTTCTCCATAGTTCTATTCTGGAAATTAATTGCATATTGAGTACGTTTCGTTGCGGACTGCTAGCTAGCTAAGCTAGCTCCCGATCGAGTTTTTTGAGTTTAATATTATCAATCCGGTCAGTTGTCGTCATTTTCAGGATTATAGGGTGAGACACCGTTAGAGGATCGATGGCCGGAGGTGGTGGAACAGGTCGTTCATTGGAGCAGACACCGACCTGGGCTGTGGCTGTGGTGTGTTTTGCGTTAGTTGTAATCTCAATTATAATTGAACACATCATCCACCTCATTGGAAAGGTAATTATTAATCTTAATACCAAATTCATTCATCTCTAAATTAATTACCCTTATAAGAAATCTATGACTAATTAATCTTAATTTGGATTTTTCTTGCAACGTCTGTAGTGGTTTACAAAGAAGAACAAAAGAGCTCTCTATGAAGCACTTGAGAAGATCAAATCAGGTAATTAAATTAATTTATAACTAATTATATATAAGTTTATATTTAGACATGTTTTTATATTAATTAATTTACATATAAATTGATTATGAACTGATCATTTTGGTTAATTTTATTGCTTTTTTTTTTTCTGCAGAGCTTATGTTACTAGGGTTTCTATCGTTGCTGCTAACAGTGGCACAAGGACCCATCTCAGAGTTTTGTATACCAAAGAGTGTTGCAGATACTTGGCATCCATGTAAAAAAAAGCAAGAACAAAAACTGAATAATAATGATACAACATCACCATCTCATAATTCTGATGATGCTGATGATTCAGAAGACTTAACTACTACTCTTGGCCGGAGACTTCTCTCCAGTTCAAATCCACTTCCAAGTCTGCGCCGCGTCTTAGCCGGAGGAGGAGGGACTGATAAATGCGCAGCCAAGGCATGAATTAACCATACATTTATATTTTTTGTCATTAAAAAAATTTCGTTAAATTAGTTGATGATCATTTTTGTTTATCTTATTGATTTCCATGAACGAGAGCTTTTAGGTCAGAAATATATACCTGACTAGAGGTACTGCCGTATAGGTAATATCAACTATTGCCACGTGGCATATTTATACCCTTTGGGGGCCTACCAGTGGCTAGGGATCACCCATATATATCACATTGATTTGTAAATAATGGCGGGATCAATCGGGAAAAAAGAAAATTAGATGGGCGTGGATCATTAAACAATTAAATTTTAATTTGATTGACCAACAGTACTGCATGTACAGGAGTAGAGGTATTAGTGTTAAACTCTATAGTACTTATTGCTGAAGATTAATAACTTATGTAATGTGCTGCAGGGTAAAGTCTCATTTGTGTCTTCAGATGGTATACATCAACTCCACATCTTCATCTTCGTCTTAGCCGTTTCTCACGTCCTCTACTGTATTATCACCATGGCTTTGGGAAGAGCCAAGGTACGTTAATTAATTAAACCCGCCCAATTCTCCTCTCTCTAGATTACATCTCTTTCTCAGTTTCTTTCTCTAACATGTTTTTGATGATGAGTAACGTTTCTGCAGATGAGACGTTGGAAGTCGTGGGAGAAGGAAACAAAGACAGTTGAATACCAATTCACACATGGTAAGTAATTAATTGATTAACACAGTCGTATGTCTTAACAGTTTGCTTAATTATATTGAGTCCCGATTTCACGAAATCAAGTTTTAAAAAAAATAAAATTTAAGCCCGACCTATAAGCAACCGATGGATGTTCATCTCGCTCATTTGCACGCAGGGGTAACTTTTAAATTTTTATTACATCCAACGGCTATGTATGTTTTAAGCTCGATTTTGTGAAATCATTTTTCATATTACCTAATAATTTTATGTTTCAGACTATTATTTTTTTTTTTAATATATCGAAGTTTTTATAAATTTAATTGTGTGTGGGGTGGATTCGAAATTTCATGCAGATCCAGAGAGGTTTAGGTTCGCAAGGGATACATCATTCGGGAGAAGGCACTTGAACTTCTGGAGCAAGTCACCCGTTCTCATCTGGATTGTAAGATCTCTCTAGCTATTTATTAACCCAACTCCTCCTTTTGTTAATTCCAGCTTAATTAATTAGCCTTTTAATTTGGTTCCAAACTAGACAATCCATTGGTTTCGTACTGTTTTCACACCAATATATCTAACTACACACGAAGATACAACTTCTTATTAGTTGTAGTTGTGTGCCCAAACCAAATTTGCCACGTAATATTAATAATATATATATACATCAGTACTGCTGTTTGGCCCCCATGTTACAAAACAAATGCCAGATGGCTTATGTGGCATGTGAGTCCCACTGCCACATAAGTTGAAAACCACCTCATAACACTTTTGGGAGGGAAAAGTGGTAGGTCCCACCCTGCCACATAAGTTATCTGGTATTTGTTTTGTAACATGGGGCCAAAAAGCTTTATTATATATATATATATATATATTTATCTTTGGAAATTGAACCCGAGACACCACACGATACCTCATCTTTGGAAAGTAAAAAGTTGATCTAATATTATTACATGCATTAGATCAATTTTCACATAATTATTTACTATTTTTACAACCTGTTACCCATTAAAAATTAAAAATTATTACCTATAGAGTCATAATCAAATTATTATTTATATCATGAATAAATTTTTTTTTAAAAAAATGCAAATAAGATATTAGTTTTTTTTATTTTAAAGGAAAAAAAATTTTAGTTAAAGATAAAAAATTCTAGTGGGTGCACATTTGCCACGTTTGCTGATTTGTATAAACATAGAAAAATAAAAATATGTTAGGCACTAGATTAGGCAATAATTAGACGTAACCGACCCGATTGGACTGAATGTGATATACTGTTTTGACTTTCCTTGTATTTCTTTAAGGATTTTGTCACATGTTAAGCTTTTTAGTTTTGTGTTTTGTTTAGTTTTTTAAGTTTGTCTAAATAAGCTGATTTTTTGATATGTATGTTATTTATACTATTTGGATTATATCTAAAAAAAATCAGCTCAATCGGAGTCCTCTAGCACCTTCTAGCACCACGAACAATTAATTTAGACTTTAATAGTATAAATGAACGGCTGACATTTAAAGTGATTTGTTTAGAGGGTTAGATGTCTCTGATTGAGCTGATTTTTTGTGAACATCTTAAAAATAATGATAATATTATGCTTACAAAAATTCAGCTGATTTAAAGACATGTAACTTACAAAAAAACTCTTCAAAAACATCCTTATCGTGTGCCCTTAGGACACACGTTAACAAGACCCCTTCTTTAATACATGGACCACCTTCACTAATTATATTTAATGATAAAATTCAGAAATACTATTGGGACCGGTCAAAACATCGGTCTAACCAAACGGATTGACGTGGCCACCCACGTGTCCAATAAAATAGGTTTCAATTTGAATGACGTGGTTAAAATTGAAAGCTTCAGCCACTCCCATTGTCACCACCACACCAGCATTACCGTCACCGCCATCACCGTCAAGGGCACCGCCACCATCACCATCGCCATCGCCATCACCATCACAACTATCCCTACCGCCTCACCAAATCCATCACCGTCTCCATTGCCATTATCGAAACAAAAAAAAAATAGATCTGGTTTTGTTCTTCTTGAGATAAAGGAGAGAGGGAGATCTTGTCACCACCGCCCATTTTTGGGAGCCAAAAGAGAGATTCGGGAGAGATTTGGATATGGGGAGAGAGGCAGATCTAGAGAGAGAATCAAGCAATAGATAGAGAAAATTCCTGTCGACATCAATTTTTGGGGAAAAAATGTTGAGATGTTGAAAAGAAATGTTCAATGAAGTTTGAACATCCAAAACAAAAAGCATAAATCTGGAATAGGAACTACTTGATTTTGTTTTCAACATCTTATGGCCTTCTTCATCTTACCAACCAAAAATTAATTATGACAGCAAGAACAAATTTTAGAAACTTCAACATCTCAAATCAACATTCTCTCTCTCCAGATCTGCCTCTCTCCCTCTATCTAGATCTCTCTTCTTTCTTTCGCTCCCAAAAATGGGCGGTGGTGACGATGGTGCGGCGGTGGTGACAAGATCTTTTCGGATCTCCCTCTCTCTTGATCTGTTTTTTTTGTTTCGATGGTGGCAGTGGTATGGTGAGCCAGGAGTGATGGTGGTGCTGTTGGAGTGATGGTGGTGCTGTTGGCGTGTCGGTGGAGAGAGTGCTGTGGACTTTAATTTTAGCCACATCATCTAAAGTGAAATCGTATTTTTATTGATACGTGGGTAGCCAGGTCAATCGGTTTAATTATACCGATCTTTTGATCGGTCCCAATAGCATTTCTGGATAAAATTACGGTAGCAAGAAAAGTACTCCCCTGGTTACAAAAACAATTTAGCTAGTTATAAGGATTATTTAGCTAATTCAATTTATTTCGTATATTTAATAATACAAAATAATTTGTTGATTGTGAATTATTGTAAAACAGATAAATAGAAACTAATCTGTGTAAATTTATAACGTGACCAGGTATGCTTCTTTAGGCAGTTCGTTAGGTCGGTACCTAAAGTGGATTATTTGACACTGCGACACGGATTTATTATGGTAAGTCAATGTTAATTATTTGAACATGAGAACTTATTCAAGTTCGATCTAATAGATTTTATTGATGATGAATAACTTCAATTGTTTTTTGAAATTTCTAGGCACATTTGGCACCTCAGAGTTCAATTAAATTTGATTTCCAAAAGTACATCAACAGGTCACTTGAAGAAGATTTCAAAGTTGTTGTGGGGATCAGGTGTGTAGTAATATATTTATTAAATATCCCTTTTGATAAAAAATTGATCTCTCTCTTATTGTTTGACTAAAATTTTGATTTTTTTTTTTTTTGTTTTTTATAAAATATTTGCAGTCCACCAATTTGGTTCTTTGCTGTGCTGTTTCTACTATTCAATACCCATGGTAAGCAAAATGATAGCAGAGTAGGTCAACGCTCCACCATTATAAGTTGCACCTCTTCCTCTTTCCCATTCTCAATTAAATTGGGATGATAGAATATGTGTGGATGACTTATTAATTACAAAATATTTCTAACTTTTGTGTTTGTGTGGATATGTGCAGGATGGTATTCTTATCTTTGGCTACCCTTCATCCCATTTATCGTAAGCTTCATTTATTCTATTATTTGTTCAATTTAATTAGCAGCACGTGCGTTTTGTAAAGAGTCGTGTCCTTCTAGATTGTCGGCTTAATATAGAGTAGCATAGATGATGTTGGTGGGACCAATTAACCAAATTTAAAGGTGAAAATCTGACCGTTGGATTACACTTTGTTGTGACAGATTATACTACTGGTGGGGACAAAGCTGCAGGTGATAGTAACGAGGATGGGGTTGAGGATACAAGAGAGAGGGGACGTGGTGAAGGGAGTCCCAACCGTGGAACCAGCAGATGATCTGTTCTGGTTCAATCGCCCCCGCCTCATCCTCTACCTCATCCACTTCGTTCTCTTTCAGAATGCCTTTCAGCTCGCCTTCTTCGCATGGACTTGGGTAAGCAAGCCACTGAACTGAACCCACCCCCTATCATGGTTTTTAAAATTTGGATTTCCAGATTAAAAATCGTCCGGTTTTAATATCCGACGGCAATTGTTCTGGTTCCGGTTATCCAATCCAAAGGTTTCAGTTCCAACTGGTTCTAGTTTTACTTAGCGATCAGACAATTGGGCCTGTACGCTGAGCTTCACCCAATTCTTTCCATGTTTTTTTCAAGACCAACCCCGGCCAGAAAAACCTGGCAACGAGGTCAATCCTGGACGGCCTGGGTGGGCTTGGGTGGTGGATGGTTTTGAAGCCTAGTCTGACCACTTCAGGATCACTGTTGACTAATATTAGGCTTGGGTTGGGTTGTTCTGATTTTGGTCCAGGATCTGACCTGAGCATGACTAACAAAAAGCCCAAGTAAGCTTCTCTCATCCCCCACGGCCTAGACCATTTCCATCCCTGTAACCCAAGACTTCTCAACGACCATCCGGGGAACTAGATTATTGGTTCTGGTTCTGTGTACTCATTGACACCAACCAAAACTTGAAATTGGATTTGATATCAGCCCAATTTGAGAACCATGAACATTATTATTTCTATTGAACTCTCTGATTAATCACTATCAATCTGAATTTCAGTATGAATTTGGGTTACGATCTTGCTTCCACGAGCACTTGGAGGATGTAATCATCAGAATCTCCATGGGGTGAGTCTCCTCCTCTCTCATCTCAAGATATACAAATTTTTATGTACAAAAAACTGAAACTAGCTGCCTCACCAATCAATACACGTGAGGACCATTAATTTTGTTTAAAAAGCTTATACAAATTTTACTTAACAAGAAATACATATGGTCTTTTTTTGTTGATCACGAACAGGGTGTTGATACAGTTCCTATGTAGCTATGTCACTCTTCCTCTCTACGCCTTGGTTACACAGGTACAAATTTTTTTTTTTTTTACGACAATTAGAATTTAATGTTTAGTTTACTACAATTAAAACATTTGTGCATTTTTTTTTCTAATTTTAGCTCAAAATGAACATTTTTGTATGCCATATTATATTTAACAGATGGGTTCCAGCATGAAGTCCACCATTTTTAACGACAGAGTAGCAACAGCTCTAAGAAAATGGCATCATACAGCTAGAAAACACATTAAACAAAATCAACAATCACGTACTGTGACCCCAATGTCAAGTCGGCCAGTGACCCCAATGTCAAGTCGACCGGCGACCCCAACCCACGGCTTGTCGCCTGTTCATCTCCTACGCTATTACCGTAACGAAGTCGATAGCCTCCAAACTTCTCCAAGGTTATCCAATATGGAAAATGATAATTGGGACAGCGAAGGATCGCCTTCGCCAATGCACCACCACCAGACCGACGGCTCTTCATCTCATCACCATAGATCAAATCTTGGTACTGGTCCAGAGGAAGAAGTAGAAATGAATGATATCCAAGATTTGAGCTTGTCCAATTTGCCTCCACCATCGGCAACTATTAATACTACTACCAGTGTTCAACATGAAATCGACATTGGCACTATAGACAGTCGAAACCAAATCAAAATTGGTTCCATGGATTTCTCCTTTGACAAAAGATGATAAACAGTACTACTAGTCTTATTTGCTGATCTCCCTCACATATATACATGATTGTGATCCATTACAAGATCGATCTGGTTTTTGTTATGATTTAGTACATTATTTGTAAGGCCATCCCATCCCCCGCGCCAACGGTGATGGCAACGATGAGTCGATGACGACGAAGATGATTTGAAGGGAGAAAGCAGAGGCAGTGAACGTATGTGCAACAAGACCGGCATTGTAGTAAGTATAGGCATCGATAGCCCTGTTTTGATGGATTTTGGGGAAAGTAGACATAAAAATTGAACCTTTGATTTGTTATGATATTATTTCATGTACATTATTGTACAAAAGAATGCTATGTGTTGCATCATTGACCAGTACTTGTAAGTCCAAATTAATCAAGCTTGAGCAGAATAACAACATTTTTTAGTTCATCAAGAACGCTCATTAACTTTGTATATTTTCCCATAGATAACTCTTATTTTGAGCTTTCAACAGAACTTTTATAATCTCGTAAATTAATGACAAAATTATTTTCTTTATTTATTTATTTATTTTTAATAGGGGTGCGCCAAGCCTGTGCAGTAATGCAACGCATATGCCACGCTTGAATTCCCCAATGGCAAGCCATTGTGGTAGGACCTCCCCCAAAGAAAAATTAATTTAATATCATGTGGGACGATATCCCAATATTAAACTAATAAGAACAAAATTATTAGCTTTACACATGGGCATTTTCGAATTAAATTTAACGCATACTTTTATTCTATGAGAAGAAATTTTAGAAAAAAAATTCCAAAAACGAGTTTACGTTAAACTTCCAGTACCCAGCCAAAAACATATTTTCAAATTTAACCCAAAAATTATTTCATATATCGTTTGCATGTATTTGCATATTGATTTGGTCTAAATTTAAAAAACTAAAATTGATTAGATGAGAAGTTAAATCAAAGTTGGAATTAGGATTAACTCCGAATTCCATGTTATAAAACTTAATGCGTACTGAAATAAGTTGTAGAATGCGTTCGATTTGTTTCCAAATAATGGGTTCGATTTGTTTCCAAACATAGATAAGTTGGAATCAAGAGAGAAGGTGCCATGATGGTCAACGTTCTGCACAATTTTTCAACATTTTTAAAATTATTCAATTAAAATAGGATTTGGTACAAACTTTGCCCATTAAGCTTATCTATTTACTTGAAAGAACACATTGAAATATTTATTGTTGAGATTAATTAAGGAGTCATTATTGAAGCTAAAGATAGAAATTAGTAGTTGAATATTGAACATTGATGATCCCTATAGATTTTGGGTGCAGTTAATTCACAGTATCTTCTATTTATTAAAAATTGATTTCAACAAACCAAAAAGTACTCTACACACCCCGGTAGTATGTTAATACGATGCTTCCTTAATCTGCTCCGTTGGCTAATCAAGTCATAAAAAGGATTATCATGATCAAGGTTCCTATGAGTACCTACGACTCATTTCATTCCTGTGTTCCGCAGGCGGGAACTGTGTTTCAGATTGTCGACAGAAAAACCGGGAGAATTCCCGATCTGACTTCACACAACCAAATCGATCCCAAATACAATTACAAGTTCCCCTCTCTCTCTCTCTCTCTTTCTCTAAACGCACAGCAAGCTATGGCGAGAGGTACGTCTCAGTCTCAAGCTTCATCATCGACGGCGTCTCGTCCTGGTACCGTTGGAGCAGCACCACGAGGCACGGCCGCCGCTGCGGCTGGGATGAGGAGGCGGAGGGTCGGTGGCGGAGGAGGTGGCTCAGGTGGATTCAGCGGTGGCGGAAACGGAAGTAACATGTTGAGATTCTACACGGACGATGCGCCTGGCCTGAAGATCACTCCCACAGTTGTCCTTGTCATGAGCCTTTGCTTCATCGGATTTGTCACGGCTCTTCACGTCTTCGGTAAGCTCTACCGCTACAGATCTGGTGGCGCTGCTTGATCGATACTCTTTGAATATCTGATTTTCGATTAGGATATGGTAATCTACAGAATTCCGCGGGGTTTTGCACTGTAAAGTAGCTTAAGGTTTCTCGCTCTTGCTTTCTTGTTCTTTTTAGGTTTAGTTTTTCCTTTGATTTCTCTCACACGAAGGGGACAACGAAGTTTTGTTGATTCTGATCTTTGCTTGTTAATTAATGGATGATATCTTGATAAAGCTTTTTTAGGTTGATGGATTCAGTAAAGTTCGTTCTGTCCACGTGATAATTGATGATCTTAGATTTCATTTAGCTTTCGTGGATGATTTTCTTTTCCGACTTTCTTCTTGCTTGAGTTTTACTGCTTATAGTCTTGTGTGTTTAATGGTAACGAGTAGGATCCAATTGATTTTTGTTTCTATAAATGGTGAATGATGTTGCATAATTGAGAAAATTACAATTAACTTCCCGGTAAGATTTTGCTCCGAATCAAATCGTATGATTATGATTATGACATATTCCTCTAGGTAGCCTCTGTAGATTCCGTATTGCAAGGGAATTTACTGCTTGAAATCTGCTCTTTTAGTATTTGAAATTTGAAGGTCATAATGTCATAGATCAAAAGATCACGGGACATGGTTTGATACTATTGTTTCTCTCATTGATGATTTCTGCTTTTCTAATGCAGCCATTTCCGTATACAGATATGGACAACTGATCTGTTTTCTTGGTTGTGGGGAAAGTTACCTTTTGTCTACTTTCTTGATCTTTGATTAACACTTAGGCTTGGTTCAATTAAATCTTAAACTCTTATGTGCTTTTCCAATTATTTTGTGTTGTTCACTAGAAAAGTTAATGGGGTGAAGATATAGGTTGGTTCTACAAATTTTTTTTATTATTATTATTTACAGCCACAGGTCTTGCACTCCAAAATAAGCAGATGCTACTCGGTGAGCATGGCTGTACTGCTTGGCATTCTCTGTTGTGGTGGCCAATGCCATCAAGGTTGTTTCTTGCACTGTTCAAAGTTTCTCCTCATACATTCTTTTGTTCAGTTCCCATCCAAATTAAGTTAGGTTTTGGTTCTTGTGATCTTGATCTTGCATGATGTGCTGATTCTTGTTGCCACTGTCTACTGGTGGTCACTTTTATATAGGTTTGTTACTATTAGCTATGTCATAACATACATAAAAAAAAAAGTTAGACGCATAGACAAAATCTAACCTTCTGGGTCCTGCATCTGGAGCAAAATAATCAGTTGGAGATGATGTTTCTATTTAGAAAGAGTTTTGTGGTCTTCCTACTTGGTTATACCGTTATAGAAGAAAAAGTATGGATCAACTTTATTGATTCGGGGTCGGATTGCATTTCTGGGATCTTATATCAATGTGAGACCTTCTGAAGTAGGATTTGAGACTTCAATAACTATTCCTTGTGGCTCTATTTGTTTCTTCACTGGTATCTACTGCTTGTACGGCATCGACCTGAATTCAGTAAAGTTGGGCAGTTAACTTACACCGATAATGGCTATGTGGTGGTGGTACAGTGTGTGTGTATGTTGTTTGACGCGCTTAATAGGAATTTGAATGCCTGTTCTTTTTCAACTAGGAATTGAGCAATCTTGGAGATGCGTTGTATCTTTATGGTCTATTCTTCCAATCATCAGGTGGTTGGATGAAGTGAAGGTGTTGCACATCAACACTTGAACTGAAGATGTATGAGAAATTCCTGTGTTGTTGTTAGTTACAAAATTTCTGTACTTGTTGCATAAGTGCTTTAACCTTGTTGCTTTGAGGTTCTTATTTGCTCAAATGTGAGATATGTATACATAAAAATCTATCCAACAGGGACAAGGCGTTGTGTTAGTTACACACACGTGTCTAACATAAAGCAGACTGGTGCAAAACAACCTCCCCATCTTGAATCTGGAGGCCTTGGCTGTTGAAGGCCAAGTACTTGGAGATGATGACTTTCAATCTTTCATAGCTGAGGGGTTTGAGAGCATGAGCCCTCACATACAGTTGAAGGGCTCAAGATGGAAAGCAACCGGGAACTAATTATCTATTCCCAACCTGTTAATGAAGTCCTGGTAACTCCTCGATCTGGATGTAAAAAAATGACTTATGTTGGAAGTAGTAGGGTAAAACCATTGGACTGGAATGCTATTAGCTTTGTCTGATAGGAGCATCCTCCTTTCAGGTAAGTTTGGTAGTTAACATATATCCGGATAATGCTATGGCACTTGATCTGCATAATGGAGTTGATTTTCTTATGGCAGTGCCCTTCATGACATTGTCATGCTTGCTTAGTCAAATTTGTAGGCCCAAAGGGGAATTTATCCGTCCATATTAACAAATTGTAGGATGTTTGATGGAGTTGATCTAATTTACCCTAATTTTCTCATCCAACAGATATCAAATTCATATCAACATTTTGGTGTAAAATATGTGAATAGTTATATGTATTGTGTATGTTTTGCAAGTGATCCGTTTCTCAGTATCTTTTGCAACCTTCAATTAAGCCATACAATTCATGCAACAAATTGGATCCAGAGACAATTAAGAACTTTGGTAAATATGGAAAGATTGCTTTTCCCTTTTAACAGAGATGTACGTAGGAAAACGATATTGTTTTGGGTAAGTGAAATATAGAATGAATTATTTGGGACCTTTTTCCATCTGCCTTGTTCTTCTAATTCAGCTGGAGTCTCTATGTAAGCTTATGTGTTATGACCTGACCAGAGCTATGCCTCATCAAGAGGTGACCCATCAATTGAACAGCTTACATTTCTGTTACAAATGAATGTTATCTGAAACTGTTCTCTTGGATTCTTTTCAGCCTTGTTCAGTTATAGTTTCAGGTGGATTATTGCAAGACTAACAGACTAATTACAAGGCGAGCGCCTTCATATCCACGGCTATTTTAAGGCGTCGTGACTAGTCTTGTAACATAATGCTGCTGTATCAACTATCGTGGAAGCTATAATGCAAAATACATTTGAAGAAAGACTTAAATGTGCTACTTGACTTAAATGTGCTACTTCATTTTTTGTTTTTTTTTTTCATTTTTTTTTTTGTCGTAGTTTAGACGCCACATTAGTTGGGACAGCATTTTGGGTCAAATTTTTTGGGTCTTCTAACGTTATCCTACCTATTGGTATTGGATAAGGGAAAATGCTACAAGTACCTTGGATTTGCACCTTTGCTAATACCTCTAATTATTTTATTCAAATTAGACCAAAATTAGACCCACGTTAGACTAAATTAGACTCAAATTAGACCCAAATTAGACCTCGGGTATGATTTTGTGTGCAAATCCGGGGTGCCTGTAGCATTACCCTTGGATAAGCATCAAAATCTAACGGTGAAGTTTGAGAAGAAAATGAACCTTAATTTTGTATGGAAGAATTTGAAGAAGAAGACAGAAAGTGACAGAGAATATGGGGACCAGAGACTAATCATAATCTACTCATCATCAAGCTGCTGAAAAAACTCAATTATTATTTGGGTGTGTCAGCAACAAAGAAGAATCCAATTTCTTCGTTACTAATAATTATCGTCTTGATTGTCATAATTTTTTTTAATTTTTTTTTAAATGATGGGGTCCATCTCTAACCCGGAAATTGCTCCGCTTTCAGTACCCCATCCCACCACTAAATTATTAAAAAGTGACAAATATCGTGGTGGTGTGTTATGCTTATATTCCTTTAATTAATTATTAATACACTCTTTTAGTAAACGTTATCGATAGAAAATTCACGGATCTGGTACTCTACCCAAAACTTTATACCAAAGCTAACAAGATTTGGGTTTCTTTGATAATACCCTCCTCTACTTTTCTGTTCTTTTTTTTGGGTGCGCATAATACCTCTATTTTTTATGGCTAATTTGATACGATTTTTCTTTTTAAATGTTCTTAAAAATTAATTGTACCCCCCTAAAACCTTACACAAGATTTTTTTTATCAACCAAAAAAAATGTAACTGGAGATTCTGTTGCAATAGCTTAAAAATGAAGATGGTGAAAACAACTTCATTGTTTCATTTTGTAAAGAATAATGCTAAATTTACCCCACCTGCTATAATAATTTGTACAACAATTGCAATTTGACCGTGGTTGTATGAATTTAACCCAACTTCATGATTTGCGCCGACAGTAAATGCATTTTAGTGTAGACATTGTTGTAACTCTAGCATTGTCATTTTTTAAACTGCCCTTGTAATACATGTCTTTGTAGGTTTGATGGTGGATTTTGTAAATAAAAAATGACAATTGGTTTTGGTTATTTCGAACTAATGTTCACCAGAGTCTAGTGACATTTCCATTGTTGTGGAAGAAAACAAGATGATGGGGAATTGTAAACAGGATTTTTTTTTTTTTTTACCTGGATGGTATTAATATTACTAGATTGGGATGGCGATGGAGATGGAGATGGACAGAATCTTTTCAAGTTTTTCCGAGCAGTTAAAAATCTCATCACGACTCTCGAGGGAGGGGAGAGGTGTCATAGTTAAGGACTCTTTATTAATTTTGCATGGAGTTAGAAAGTAGATCACGTGCGCTGCAGCTGAAGAAGGTTGCGACAGTTGCGGTTATTTTCTTTAATTTACCCTTTCAACTGACGTTTTCTCTTTTGCTGTTTGCTTCAGTTACAGAGTGATGAGAGATAAAACAAGAATCAATCAACAACTAGTAACAGATCCATCCATCCATCCATCCATTTATCAAATCTAATCTAATCTAATCTAATCACTTTGTCTTTCTCTCTCTTCTGTGTTGTATATCTGTACCTGTTGTCTCTGTATTTATAATCTCTTCTTCATCTTGTCAGTTGGTGGAATTTTGTTAAATTGTTGTCTGTAGAAGAAACAGAGACAGACCCAGACCCAGACCCAGACCCAGAACCAGAAACAAAGAAAAAAGGGAATACAGGTAAAATAGTTAATTTAAGTCCTGAAGAAGAATAGAAGATCATAGAGATGGAGGTCCGGAGCAACGTTGGGAATTATGGGATGGACAACTTGTCCACAACCCGACCATCAACACCAACACCACCTCATCATCATCATCCTCCTCCTCCTCCTCTTCCCTCCAAGCAAGTCAAGCCTTCTCCTAATCCCGTCGACACCAATTCCGTCATTCTCAGGTCTCAATTCCAATTCCAATTTCATCTTCTCTCTCTGTTTCTTCACTTCACACTTATCTATTGTTTTTGTTTGCAGGCTTCAGAAGGAATTGATGTCTCTCATGGTATCCTTTTCTTCTCCATCTTGTTTGCTAATTATTTTTTGTTATCACATCAAAGAAGGGTTCAATTTATCATATCAAAAATCTCTATCTTGATTTATTTTTCGAGGGTTTTGAATTTCATAAGACTTGGGTTTCATCCCTGTTTTCTGTAAACTGAATTCTCTGCTTTCTAAGGTCTTGAACTATTTTGGATTCGGCCTAATGATTCCTGATATGAGCCAAATTAGAACTAGAAGAATTCATATTTTTTTTCTCAGAAACCTTAAGTTTTGACCTTTATTAATTCTATATCCTCCCTTGATTCAACTCTATTGGCATACTGTTTGTGCATCTAATTATATTCCATGATCTAGAAAAGGGATTTAGTATGACTGAGAATTATTCTTGAGGAGAGGCAAGGTGAACCCCGGAGGATCCTTATGCTGCAATGGTCCTAGTATTCTGTTGGGTATAATTGGATTGATCTTCCCATTGTGTGTTCCCTTATTGAACCATTTGGAAGCTCCTAAAATCAAGCATTTGCTGTTATTTGATGGTTTCAGTGGAAGACTTGCATGAATGAATAGAACCCTTTGGTTTGATTTTATGCATTTTGAAATGAACTTAGGAGGTCTGAAAGGTGAGTACCTTATCATATTATAAGCATCTTTTGTTGGTTATTCCGTATGCCTTGATTTTTCATAGTCAATGTAGCATTGATAAACCTTTTGTGTATTCTCCATTTTCTAGGATCATCTTTGTAGTATTTCGACTCCTCATTTTTGTATGCATTTGTTTTTCATTATAATTAGTGCTGTCTTTGGCATGTGATAAATGTTTTGTTCCACAGATGAGTGGAGGTGATCTTGGGGTTTCAGCATTTCCTGAGAACGAGAACATCTTCTCTTGGATTGGCACTATTGAAGGTGGAAAAGGGACTCCTTATGAGGGCTTATCTTACAAGCTTTCTCTCCGCTTTCCCCTAGACTACCCTTTCAAAGCCCCACAGGTTAAGTTCGAGACGATGTGCTTTCATCCAAATGTGGACCAGTATGGAAACATTTGCCTTGACATCCTTCAGGTATTATCATCAGTAAATTATTTTGGAAAAATCCAATAAGTAAATCCTTATTCCCAAATTCAGGGTAGATGATATAGGAAGTATCGGATTCCATACTTCTCCTTTACCTATAACACTCAGGGGACCATTTTCAGATCCCGATTGAGATGCTCTCCTGGGATTGAAATTGACTAAACTGTATCTGAACCACGCAGAACCGTTTCTTTTTGTTGTTCAGTCCTGACTTCAGTATTCTTTCATCTAATTTTTCTTTTACTGGCTTTTGAATTGCCACAGGACAAGTGGTCTTCAGCTTATGATTGCAGAACCATCCTGTTGTCCATTCAAAGCCTATTGGGAGGTTCGTTGGCCCTTTACCTTAGTATATATTTGACCCACGATCTTGATTTACTCTATCTCTGTTTTAATTCTCTAGTTCTTGTATACAGAGCCAAATAATGAGAGTCCTCTCAATAGCTATGCTGCATCACTATGGAACAGCCAAGAAGGTGTGAGCCATTATATTATTCATGTTCTCTATTCTTCTCTTTCTTTTTTGTTACATGTTTTTATGTCTTTCATAACATGCCCAAGTTGACTAATCTCTAGACCTCCCTCCCTCTATTGTATACATGTGGCCCATGTGCTAGGGCACCCACCCCAGTTCGTAGACCAAGGAGATCTTCTACTTCAAAGTATTATGCTCTGATTAGCTGCTGATTGAAATCTTTAAATTTTATAGGACCGTTTTACTGTTATCTTAGTCTCAGTACTCATCTACCAATTACCACCAAAAATCTGTGATTGATCTGATGGTTAGTATCATGATCTGATTCAACCATCTTCTTAACTACTAGCTTGAGAATGAAACCTTCAAATTGTCGGTAGAGGCGGCTTGCTGATGACATCCTTATTATCACATTTCAAGTATTCATTGGGTAACAGGGAAAACATCCAACAGCTTGCTTATCAGAGTTATAGGCAGGCATATAACCAGTTAATAAGGATGGTACTTCAGTCCATCTTTATCAGTAATAAATTGAGAGTGATCAATGAATCTTTGTAAGCTAGAATTGCTTGTCATTGGCACCTGAAGATGCTGTGCTATATTTTAGCTTAATCCACGCGTAATTTAATTGCCTCTTTTGCAGATTACAAGAAAATGGTTCGGAAGCAGTTCATGGAGGAAGAAGCATTTGAAAGCTGATTACTCAACACGTAAGAATTGGTCGTCATATGTCCATACACTTCTGCGGGAACAGGATGCAGTTCTCCATAAAACTTAGTATGAAGAATTAGATACTTTCATGTTCTTCTGTAATTGTTGAACTGGTAGTTTGCATCTTGGATTGTTTTTACGCTGATCTTCCAAGATACCCAAAGAAATTGCATCCCCTTTTTATCCTCTCTTTTGCCATTAATCTTTCCTAGTTTCTTCTTGTATAAACAGTTGAATAATATCAATATCAAGGCTCTAGTGTATAGTTGAAGAATGAAAGTAGCAGAGATTTCGATTTATCTGAATCATTTAAAGCTGTCTTTTGATCGGAATTTCATGATTCAAGACTTGTGAGGCTTTGTTTATATAGACTTGAGTGATGTTCATCTGTCTCAGAAGACCCTCACAGTACAGCAACCTACTCATTTATAACGCCACTGAGATGGGCTGTGGTCAAGAAATCAGACTGACAGGGTTAAACTAATGATGTAAAAATAAATTCTGAAGGGCCACAAAATAATGTTTCAGAACACAATGTCGCTTGCAATTTTTAAGTTATTAGTCTGATCTTCATTTGTACCCGACAATCACGGTATGAATCACGTCAGTGAGAATCCTATGTCGGGCCTTTGTAAAACTCTCTTGTAAAACAAAAAAATAGACAATTTATGTGGGACCTACAAAACTAATCCACAATGCAAAGATTGTGTAAATTTGCAATTTGACTGATGCCTAAAAAAAGTAAAATTTGCCCAACATTTTTAAAAGCAAACCTGTTTTTAATATTATTTTTAAAATTCCCAATATTTTTAAACGGCAGTGCTAAGGTTACAGAATTTCTTACAAAATTCTATACAAGAGGCACAATTCATGGTGAGATGCATATCACTTTAGGATAGGGTGCGAATTACTAGGAGATGCATATCACTTTGACTGTCATCCGGTTGAGTTGTAGCAAATTCTGTAGGAATTTGCTGTAACTCAAGCATTTCCGATTTTTAAAACCCAAACCAGTATTTCACCTAAGAAGTGGGCGGACTTTGAGACCCCGCCCACTTCCAGGCTCAGTTTGAGAGACCGCTTGGGTGAGAGGCTCATTTTCGAACCCCGCCTGGTTTCAAACCTTCTCTCAGACTCCACTCTACAACTCGCAGGTTCTCAGAATCCGCTCCGCTAATTTTGTAAATATTTTTACAAATTGTCTACATTTCCACAACTCTCTCTCCTGCTAGTGTAAATATACATTTTTTACACAATTCACTGCTAATTTGTTTTTAGACAATCTTCTTAAAAATAGCTAGCATTGTGGATGCTCTTAACGGTAACAAACCTTATCCGGGCTCGGCACTTTTTCTAGTTACCAATTTCTCAGTTTGATTTTGATCTCAGACTGTCCATGGTGCACGGGTACCTTATACTTGTGGAGGTTTGAAAATTCCACCCCGCCCCGTGGTGCTTTCCTTTTAGATCTACTTTCAAGTTCTAGAATTATAAGTCAGATCTGGATTCTGTTTCATGACGCTATAGAATTTTATGCACTCCGGTGTTGATTGTTGTAACCAACAGCTCCTCACCCTCAGCAGAGGGCTTTAGTAGCAACGACAAGGACAGAAATTTTACTGTAAAAAATTGGGAACCAGAAGTGGAATTAGGGCATTATCCCCAGCATCTTAGTTTGTTTTCTTAGCTGAAAACTCATCTGAAATCTGACTCGCAGTCTGACTCGGTTCCAGTCAGATTTCAGACCATTTGTTTTTTTTCTTAAATTTCTTTTGAGTTGCTTAATTAAAATCTGACTGGGAGAAGCGGGTGAAACTTGGGAGGGTGAAACCAACTCGATGTTGGATCAGGCTTGGGTTTAGGTTATAAGGACTTGTGCTTGAGCTTATGCTAAAAAACATTAGCCCGATTTGAAGTAGGGTTTGGTTTGGGTTTGATGCCCTGGGCAACCTGAGGAAAGAAACCCAAGCCCGAATTGTTTTTTTTGCATAACATAGTAGAAACTAGAAAACTTTGAAGACTACCAGCCACTATGCAAAAAGCACCCCAAAACTAGCGAATTCAAAATCAAGGGTGCAAAACGAGGATCACTGCAATTTAAGCATCCACTGTTGATTCTGAATTCGGTTAAAATTCCTCGTACAACTAGCATTTTTTATGCAATAAGAATCTCTAAAGACAAGAAACCCTTCCCTAAAACGGCTAAATAAATCATTGAAAGGCTTAAACCCAAGTGAGATTCATCCTGATAAATGATAACAAAGCATAAACAATTGGTTTGAGCTGGAACAAAAAAAAAACCCTATACAAATTGTTTCTTAAACAACGCTCTATCTCCCTATGGGAGGTGTATCTCAATAATATTTACAATAATTAAAATGAGAATCCATGAGTCGATGCTTTACTTGTCTTTCAAAGCAGGAGACTTGCAGATGGGGCATACATTCTTCAATGACAACCATTTCGTGATACATCCGATGTGATAATCATGGCCACAGTTCATTAGCGTGCCAATCACCTCCTTGTTCTTGTACTCTTCCTGCCAATTGCCAATCACAGGCACACAGGACACAGATTAGCTAATTAGTAATTCAACTCATGTTCATAATTTTCAAGTTGTGATAGGGTTTAGTTGATTTTACCAGGCATATTACACACGTTCCTTCATCCTGGCTATGATCTAAAGAGCAACATATCGTCTCTATCAGACACTTTGAGATCAAATCTTCAGACAAGCCTGTGTTGACGGTCCCAATCCTTTCCCCCAGATCAAGTAGCTCCTGCATCAAGCCACCAATTTATTATTTATCTGGAGCTAGAAATTGCATAAAAGACTGAAGTAGAAAATATGGATCAATTTGACAACCTCATAACTCATGTTGTCTACGTCTAGCCTCATGTCTCTGTGCTGATCAAGCAAACTTCTTGAACCGTACATGGTTGAACGATCAAACATGGTAAGACCCTGCTAAGAAGCGTATAAACATTATTCAGACCAGTCCGATAAAAGTAGGAAACAAGATGATTGACACTCGTCAGGTTGGCAATATTGAATTTGAGTCCAGTTGGAAAGAGCCCAGAACCTCGCTTTTCTGACAGAATTTTATCAGGGGCCTTCTTGTGATTAGTTCGCTTACACAAGGCCTAGCAGAGTAAAAACTTGATTCTGTCCTATAGAAAGGTTTGAATTTAAAAATGTGTGTTTAGAAGACACCTGGGCCTTTCCAACATGTTTCCATTGCAGGTAACAATGGGTAAAACCTATAAGGTCTCCAATGAAAAAAAATCATCCTTATAAGACGATTACTACTAGCTGCCAGTTGAATTTCTTCATAAGCTCAACACAGCATAAGAATCTAGACGTTCTTTTCAGAAAGGAAAAGTTACACACCTCAGTTACAAGTCGATCGTGGGCATCTAACTCGTCAGAAGGTGAGTGCAATCTCTGATACGGTAACCCTGATCTTTCGCTCCTGTCAGTTCGACGCCATCCTATAATAGACAGTGGTCTTAAATGTCTAGAATAAATTTCCGGCATAGAATGCATGCCATTCTCAGAAGTTGGGACGTATCCCACATGCGGGCGGCTAGAGGTGGCCCCATAAGCAGGCAATGCTCTTTGAGCATAGCTACTGCGTCCTCCTCTTACAGCTTGCATGGGAGGAACATGAAGGTTTTGTGGAGGAACAACAGGAGTTCTGCTTGAAGTGAGATCATTATTGTACCCACCAATCTCCAGAGTACCACTAGAGCTACAGCTTCCTACAGGGAACTGGTTTGCTGCATGACCAAAGCCACTGGTATCTGCAACTTTCACACAAACTTTTCTTAGAAACAACAATAATACTTAACAAGAAAATCAATACTGTAATTAAATAAAGCTATGATTAAGGAGCTTTTTACATCAATTACCCTCCAATACATGAAAAATAAAACAAAGAAGTAAGAGGGATAATTTTGTCCCTTTCAAATGCTAATGAATTTTTTTTTTTTTACTTTTTATCCTTCCACTAAATTTTGAACTTTTACAACTTCTTACTGTTAAAGCTGATATGCTTTCTGAAAACAAAGATTTTTTTTCTTCTTTTTTTTCTTGGTAATAGGAATTTTAAGGCTTGCAACACCTAGCTAGGTGGACCAGGGTAGGTGTCCCAGGCACCCTGCAACACCAAGAAAGCTGACACATGTCAGCCCATTTACATGGGTGAAGACCACATCACTAACACTACAAGTTTTGAACCCAAGACCCCCACATATGGGAAGGGTACCAAGTTGACATAAAAACTAAATAAAGGATCTTATATTACTCCATATGAGTTTCCATATATTTAGTAAGGATCTTAAATTAAGATTTTCTTATTACAGTTGATGTGCAAGGCATTTGCCTGCTGTTAGTATATCTCAAACTAACCTGAAGCTAGAAGTCTCCCCCGAGCAGCAGGAGAAACAGGAATATAGTTCCACTCATGAGTGGTTGCACTAGCACTCATACCAGCAAAGTCTACAGTGTCATTCTGGTTTACAGGTCTGCCTGTTGAATGGAGATGATGGGATGGGTTGCTTGATACATGCGGCCGAGGTAAGGTCAATTCTAAGTCAAGTGTAGTTCGGCTTCTCACGTTCCTCTGAGAACCTGGGGGGTTGCTTGATACATGTTGCCGAGGTAAATTCAATTCTAAATCAAGTGTAGTTCGGCTTCTCACATTCCTCTGAGAACCTTCCCCAGGAATAGAGAGGCTGCTGCCTCTATACCTGGAAGCGGCACTCATGGGATCCCAAGGCCAATGCTGAGGCTTCTCTGACTGCAAATCAGGTGATATAGAAACATCAGTGGTACTTGCAGCATTATAATATCTGCTAGTACTGCCTCTCTCACAGACCACAGAAACTGCTGGCCTTTTTCTTTTGCATGGCCCCCTTACATCGCCTATTGTAGGATTAAAACTGCCACCACTAATTCCATGGTTAACATGTCTGTAATGACTAGAAGAAGGCTGGTCAGCATAATTTGGTGGAACAGGCCAGGAGCTTCCACCAGCAGTAGGATGCAGGAGGGGATCATAGGTTGGGCCTGAAGTAGTCACTTGATAAGGTGGTAATTCCATGCTGATACTTGGTGAGCAATACTCATTTGACCTTCGTCCAGAGTTCCTGTGAGAGGATTCAGTGGTGCTACTTGATGAAGAGTACTCATTTGAACTCCGCCTCTGAGAGGTAAAGTTTATTCCCCCAATGGACATATTTTCGACAGGAAAAACGGAAGAACCATTATCTGCAGCCCTGGTCCTGCCTGAATGCAAATAAAAAAGAATGAGTTCTGACAAATATCTAAAGGAAACTGACAGACTAAATACTAGGATGGTTTTGCCAATTATGCAATAACAGGGCATATAGTGTAGAAGCAGGAGTTCAAAATTCATGCATGCGGGCTAAATGTCGTAGTATAAATTTTGCCTACATAATCAACATTTAAAATATCAAGACCACGAGTTTTTTATTACAATAATTAGTTAATTTCTAAACAAAGATTAGGTAATGAATGAAGATACATATAGAAGCATTTAAAGGAGAAAGTACCCAAGTGCACGCAAGAGTGCTCAGCATGTAGAGGATTCGGGTTCTGATCATGGTCCATCTCAAACATTTCGGGTGTGCTGAACAAGCGTCTATGCTCCATAACAATATGACCTATAACTATTTTAGGTTCAGAAAGAAGAGGAACGAACCCACCTGTATATAAGACAGAACAGTCAAAAAGTTCAAAAATGAAATTCTGCAACATGTGCTCAACCAAAGTGAAAGTAGTAGTATCCAATTTTGGTTCAAAATAAGACTCTAGTTATCTTCTCATCCAGGCAAGAGAACTTTACTATTTTACGCAATCAGTATGAATGACTATTTTCCATAGCATGTAAGATTTCTTTTGAGGAATCACATTAAGAAAAAAATCACTTGAAATTACTATTACTGGGAATAATGAGGAACATCTTGCAGTCATCCATCCATTCTGATTTTTAAGATAAAATTAAGAAAGATACCATATTTACACAGCATTGTTGTTGCAGTTGTATTCTAAGTCAATTGTGCAGTATCGAGGACTATATAAGCACTGAACATATTTGATTATTATCTACCGAAGTAGTTTGACAACTCCATACCTGATTGAGGTCTTCTCTATGTACTGGTTTTCATCAACAGATACAACTAAATTCAGATCAGTCGCTCTCGATTTTCCTATAAGAGAGGATTCTCTCCTACCTGGTTTTTCTGGTGGTTTTTGTTTCTCTCTCTACAACTATTGATTGAACGAACGAACAAACGAACGGACAAGACAGATTACTTAACCAAGAGAGCTCAAAATTCAATAAACTTTTTGTTACTGTGAATGTTTTTGATATCCAAATATCCAATAGCGATTAGCTCCTCTCAGGAACAAGCCTGTCGTATGCGATGTATGGTTTAGTCCGTGGAAAATAAGGATCTTGAATCCTATTAGGCTTGATATGAAAAGCTCTGCCAGCAGTCAACAGCTTCAAGAAAGGAAAATGAAATTGATGCAACCATAACAAAAAGAAATGACTTCTTTTTAACAAAGAAACATCATTACACCAACTCAAAAGTCTGCTTTCCATGGTTGAATTCCGAATATGGTCCTCCAATGCCACGCCAATGCAGTAGGATTGTTTCAAAACAGGTTGCAAACCAGTTAACCTTCAAAAAGAAAATAGCTCATATTTCATCTCATAAACCATCTCCATCAGGTTTGCTTGCTTGAGCCATTCTCATACCATCCTAGGAAAGAGATTATTCAACTATTTGATGCTTTTCATCTAGCAAATCAGAACATAAATAGTTGATCCAAAATAACTGCAGAACTTTATCCCCAACTAGGCCTTCACCAACTAAAGATAATGCTAACTCTATTATAGAGAACATGTTACCAACGAGTCGGGACTCTCCCATTTCATCTAGTAACTGATCATGTTACCTTTCTAAGAATAGTATGCAATAAGTAAACCATTAATTGCTCCATTTAAAGTGTCATCAGTATATTCTCGCCCTAGCCCACATTTCAAGAACATTAGTTACTGCCTATCTAGGCTTGGCAGAATTAAGAATCCAAGACGAGACAGAGCATTAATCAGTGCCTGGCATAAATTTGTTGTACATTTGGAAAGCATTCACACAAGTAACATGGTAAAATCTCCCACTGCATCCAACCTCTTGACTTCTACTGGTAAATATCAATTAAGCATAGATCATCCTTAGAGAAGAATAAGATTTGCAATAGTGATTTGTATGTCAGCAAGGTAACATGAGATAAGTCAATTGACTGAAATGGAAGGACTCAATGATCTCCACTGCTCATCTTCCTAGGGATAAGCTAATAAAAACTTGAAATTTCAGCTGTTCAAACATACTGAACCTTGACGTGGACTCAATCAGAGAAGAAATCCTTTCTTCTTAGCCCAGGGAGGGACCAAAGACAGCAAATAAGAAAGCTACCAACCAAGCTATACTGTAAATGAGGTTACTCTATTGATTGTCATGATGTAAAAAGAAAGGACATTGAGAAACATAACCTCTGTTGTTTAAGAGTACAGTTCGTGTAAAAAGATCGAAAACTTGGATCGTTTGATGAACTAATAATACAAAATGAAGTAGCACATGGGTTCACAGAAACCTATTGAAGAAAAATGCAGTGACACACGAACAATCAGTCAAAACTGCTGGTATGCTACAATATCTTTTGGGAAATATTTTCAGAAGTAGGAGAGAGAGAGAGAGAGAGAGAGAGAGATTTTATTCTACGAACTCTTCTCACCTGTAGATACACGAATCGTCCCACACACCATACACAACAGGGGGACCACATAGAAGTCGTATGTCAGTAAGGAAGACTAACCATATTTGTCCCCCCATTTTTTTTGATTGATACCATATTTGCCCATAAACCTGCATATTCATCTAAACCCACTAAACCTAATCAAATGCAAGCAAAAGAATTAGAATATTTAGCTACTTCGAGCACATCCTTGAGGAGCCACTCGATAGAAATGCAGCAACTTAAGAAAAAGAAAAGGAATTTAAGGTTACCTGCGGTGCTTTATTTAGAGAATACCTGTCTAACAATTGACAAAAATATATCATACCCCAAATAGTTTACATAAGAACTAATTCTGAGATTTCTTTGGTACATGTGTACATGCACAATGCTACCTCTGAAGCTAATTTCTCTTAAAATTTGAAATGCATATATTGAAGTTTGAGGAAAGAGATAGGTATAATGGAAGGGGTACTATAGTGATCCTACTAACTGTAACTCTTTACACTTTTGAAAAAGAACATATCAATGTATAAAGGTAGAACTAGTGGGAGAAAAATCTGAGAAAAGGATTGGAACAAAGATAAGGAAAATGATAGCGTAGTTGTGGGGCGTAATTAAGATTAGAATTAGAAAATAGTTTGTTGTGTTGGAGCTCAGCGAGATTCTGAGTTTGAGACCTGTGAAGGTGGTTAGACTAGAACAAAATGACTTGTTCTACTTGTAATGGGGTAATCTCCACAAAGGGTAGGTGGAATCTTGTTTTTCTTGATAGGCAAAGCAGGAGAAAACAGGTAAGGAACCCAGGTATCGGGATTATATTCACGAACGTCATAAACTTAACAAGCTGACACCTTCGTAACTTGCTTCAGTTTTTATTTCAGATTTTGTACAACCAATGCATAAGAGAGGTCTATAGTATACCTTATTCATACATAAACACAAAACCATAAGCGCCAGTATAGAACCGAAACAATGGGAAGAAAGCAAACAAGCCCCACTAAAGGCGTCCCATCTATGATGATCATCGCAGACCCGAAGACCAAAATTCCCGATCATTTATAACCATCAATCAGGATTCAACCCCCATCTGCAAAAAACGAAAATACAAGGAAAAATACCATCTCCAACTTATTTGAGCCATAAACCCTCACTTAAAGACCAAAATTGAGAATTCAACAACTAATCTAAAAAGCTCATAAATATTGGTCAATAATAAGTCAAAACTCTCAAAACTAAATACCCAATGATCAAAATCCCCACCAGGAGATCATGATCATAAAAAAAAATTGCAAATTCTACAGAGATCATGAGTTAGAGACGATTGCATAAAATCAATAATTGCAACAATTGAGAACAGATTAAAACGAAATAATACAGGAATAATAGGCCAAACAATCAATCAAAAATTTGAAAAAATAAGTAGAGAAATTAACCGATAATCTAAATCATATAAAATCAACGCCATAAAAAGATGATCAAGAAATAAACGAGATGAAAAAAAAAAAAAAAAGCATACCTGTTAGATGGAAATCAATCAAGACGGTCGGTGGAGATCGTTAGCAACGTTACCGGAAATCTAACTGGAGAAGAACAACAGAGAATCAGAGGTGGGATGAGTTTTAATTGTTAGATGAAGAGAGAGAGAGAAGAGATTGTTGAGAGAGAATTTGGCTTGACGCCCACCGTACCAAAAAACCGATAGAAAAGCAAGTTTTATATTTTCTATAAAATATAAAATATATATGAAACTGCACTCCTCCGACCCCTCTCTCTCTCTCTCTCTCTCTCCTCTTTTTTTTTTGAGGGGGTATAGGTATTCTTCATTCTTTTATAAACTTTGTGTTTTGGTGCGGGATTTTCTACTCCAGGAGCTGGGAATCTGTTCTGCCACGTCAACCATGAACTTTTTTGACCCACCTCAGCCTTCATATTGGGTTTGATCAATTTTTGATGTAGTGGACTCTACTGGTGTAGGCCCAGGCCCATCCTGACTCCTGAGGCACACAATCACGCGGGAGGTTTTTTTTGTACTCAGTAAAGTACCCGCCAAAAGGGTGATATTTTATTCACCAACTTATTATATAGCAGGTGAACGAAACCTACTAATATGGTGGTCGGTCCAGTCTGTGAACCTTTTGAGTTGGCACCAACACGTTGGGGAGGTTTTCTCACCCACGTTATGAGTGGGTGAATAAAGTAATACCCAACCAAAAATAGGCCGGCCATGCCAGGTAGACTGGTTAATATGCCACGTATCAGAAGTTGAAGCATTGAAGGAGATCGAGAAAGCGGTTCGGGCTTTGGTTGCGGACTGCGGATCCGGAATCCCAAAGGATAAAGTCGATCGACAACATCACATTCACAGGTCACAACAATGAACAACCGAAGCGGCTGAAATGTGGATGATGGGTGGTGTTGGTCACCTACCTAATAAGTGGGTGTAGAAAATTGGAAAATACTTTTTGAAAAAAAAAAAAGACAAAGCAACTTCTTATCATAGCTGATTGGAACTCTTCCATCTTTTGAAAGGTTTTGAGATCGCTGTGGTTACTGTTCATATGTTTGTACCATGTAATTTCTTTGGAGCATTTCTATTGTGGATGTTAATCATTTAGTACTTGCAAGTTTGTAATTTTTGGGCGTTGCTCATGGCGCCATATTTGATCTAGTTGGTGACAATGCTCTTCTTATTTGCTTTAGTTCTTGACGCGTTCTTCTCTCTTTCATCTGCCTTGTTTGTAATTGAACGATAGCCCCATTAACAAAAAAAGAAAAGGCTTTGCTATCTTATAAATTAATTAAGTTTTATTCTTTGAGAGTAAAATTAAATTTATGATAGGACAATTGTCTAATTATATTGCAAGCAAGCGCTTAAGAGTTAAAAAGATGCCGCTAGTTGTGAAGAACACACCCAGGCACCCATTTAATGGGTGATAGAAAGTACTTAAAGGTTCTTAAATCATACTTTGTTCTCCAACATTTTGCAAACTTACTCAATGCAGGTGGGCTTTAAATATAGTTCTATGCTATCAATAACAATAAATTTTAGCAGCTAATCTAACTAGCACTTGTTAATTAACAAGTAGATTTTTGACATTTTACCCGTTATTTTATTATATTATTAAAAAGGAAGAGATTTAAAAAAAAAAGAAATAATATTTGGACCAATGATTTTACGAAAGTCGTGTCAGACGCTTATGTGGCAGGGTGGGATCCACCACTTTACCCCATCCAAAAGTGTTTTGAAAAGGTTTCCAATTTACATATGGCAGTAGGATCGACCATGCCACATAAGCATCGGGCACTACTTTTGTAACTTAATCTGTCCAAACAATATTACTCTTTATAAAGCGTTGTAAACTTGAAAATTATTGCTTTTTAGCTTTATCCTTGTTAAATGTGAAGGCACACCATTTAGAAAAAAGTTTAATAAGATTATAATTGATATTTAACATACATTAATTAAATAATTACTGAAGATAAATTAATTTTTTAATGACTCAATCTATCAACTCACACCCGCACATCTACCATGCAGCATGGCTCATATTCTTAGAAAGCATCATAGACATCAGGCTATGCATGCATAAGCACGTGTTTGGCATTTCTTATTTCTTTTTGGAAACAGATACACTTTTCCCGGTTTATTATTAGTTAGTATTAATATGGATTCGGGTTAGGCTGTCAGCCGTTAACCTCACCCTCCTCCCTTGTCGAAACTTGAAACCGATTCCTACGCTGCGCGTTTCATTTTTTTTTTTTCTTTTTCTTCTTCTTCCTTCTCTCTGGAACGAATTCTATTGGATATAAGTAATTTGTTACCTTTATCTCTCTGCAGGTTAATTAATTGTTGGTAGTAATTTTAATAAGAAGTAAGGATGAGCGTGATCGACATTCTCATCCGAGTCGATTCCATCTGTAACAAGTATGAAAAATACGACATTCAAAAGCAGAGGGACCTCAATGCCTCTGGTGACGATGCTTTCTCTCGTCTCTGTTCCTCCATCGATTCCGATATCAATGCTGCTCTTGAGGTGGTCATCCCATCTCTCTTTTTCTCTTGTTCTGCTTCTCCATTGGGTTTTAATCCCTTCTGTTGAATTTGTTTTTCTGTCATAGAAATCGGATGCTGCTTCGAACGAGAAGAACAGGGCTTCTGCGGTCGCTATGAATGCAGAGGTTCGACGGACCAAAGCTCGATTGATCGAAGAGCTTCCAAATTTGCAGAGACTAGCTTTTAAGAAGGTATTTTCCTTCATAATCACTTCCAATTTTGATCAAATTTTCCCTAATCTTTAAATAACTATGGTAATCCGTGCTTCTCTTTGAATTTTTTTTTTTTTTTTTGACTTTTTCTTTTGTAGTTAAAGAATGTATTGCATTACTTCAGAACATTAGCAAATTAATTTTTTTTTTGATCAGTTCAGAACATCAACGATTGAGTTTCATTTTCTAATTTTTTATGAAAGCTAATGACCTTTTGGAGGTATCTAAACCTAAGTGATGGCAAAATGTATATCAGATAATTATGCGGGTCTAACCGGACCCGGGTGGATCACATTCATAATGCTAGAGCGTGTGAATTATGCCAACCAATTTTTTTTTTCTTATTGCTAGCACTAGAACTTGAACCCGTGATTTCTTTTTGGATCTCCCACTCTATTACCTCATGTACTGCTATAGATTAGAGGTGTCACAATGTATATTACATAATTATCCGGGTCTAATGGTGGGTTGATCACATTCTTTTAGCAATTGTTTGTCTTCAATTTTTGAATTTGATTTGTCACAACTCCATAGAGCCAATCAATTTGGAACTAGGTATGCCTGTGATATTAGCAAGTTTTGTCTAAATTTTCTCCAATAATAAACACAATCTGATCACAGGTCAAAGGTTTAACTAAAGAGGAACTAGCTATCCGTAATGATTTGGTTATTGCGCTATCAGAGAGAATTCAAGCAATACCAGATGGGGCTACAACTGGAGCAAACAAAACTGGAGGTTGGGCATCTTCTGCCTCTAAGAAAGGAATTAAATTTGATGCAACATCAGGTAATCCATTCAATTTTCAAGGTACCAATTTTAATCCTTCCACATCCTTATTTGGGTGTTTTAGCAACTCTCATAGTTTATATTTGGTTTTTGGTTTCTGCAGATGTGAGACTTGATGATGAGTTCTATCAGCAAACTGAAGAATCAAATCAGTTTAGGCAAGAATATGAAATGCGGAAACTTAAACAGGCAAGTTTTACCGCGTCGTGATTCTTTTGTTG
>MVGT01000437.1:3658179-3668511 GCA_002174775.1 Macleaya cordata | reverse complement strand
ATATATTATTACCAATTGGAAGTACTACTATTAGCCGATGTTAATAGTTGAAAATTGTTTCATCCTTATATGAGCTAATTTGGCATTCATCCCAGGATGAAGGACTGGATGTTATATCACAAGGGTTAAGTACACTGAAGAATATGGCCCATGACATGAATGAGGTTAGTTATTGTCATGTAATCACAAGCAAGACTAAGAAAATGGGTTTACTGATTCTCATAATATTTACAGGAACTGGATAAGCAAGTTCCTTTGATTGATGAGATTGATACTAAGGTGAGAATCTTTCCTGTTCTTCACCTTCTTCTACTCATTTCGAAAAAATTATTATGGCGCACAATTTGTAGAAATTTATTACGTACTTACTAGTAACCTTTTGATGGCATAACAGGTGGACAAGGCAACTTCTGACCTTAAGAATACTAATGTTAGACTTAAGCAAACTCTTCATCAGGTAAGTGAGTTATTGTATTTATGTCCTTATGTACCATGGTTTTAGATTCTAATAAACGGCATATTTGGTTTTTGTTCCAGATAAGGTCCAGTCGGAACATCATTATCGATATTATTCTGTTGTGTATTATTTTGGGAATTGCTTCCTATTTATACAAGTAAGTTCATTATCTCCCTGCTCACTACTAGTTTAAGAGCACATATTGGAAATTTTATATTTGTAGCACTTTCTAAGTTTTATTATCTTCTGCATTAGGATCCTTACGTTCTGCACTAGGATCATTCTCCGTCTCTATATCGAAAATTAGATAAATAAAGTTATAGAAAGTTCATTTTTCTTTTCTTTGTCTGCAAGCAGTGATGCATTTGTAATTTTGTATGCCAATTCATACTGAAAAAGAAAATAGTTGGATCTCCTCTGCGAGAACCCAAGCTTGTTTGGAATTGCAGTTCCTGTCAATCTATATTTTCCCTTGAAACAAACCATAGTTACGCACTGACAAACGATATCATATTATCATCCGAGAAAGTGGAATATGAAACTTAAAGTTTTATACCCCGTTTTAATGTTCAAGTGTTTATATGCTTTCATTGCAAACATATTTTGAAGGAGCATTTTCTTTTTCTCCTTTTTTTTTTGTGTGCAGTATATTGAAGTGAAATTATCCAAAAGACCCTTCTGCTGCTTGTTTCCGTCTTGGTGCTGTCTACTATGTCTATTATTAAAGGTTTTGTATGTATACTTGGTGCAGTCTTTTATTCTTTTTTCTCTCCCATGTATTTTGTTATTCTTATTCAAACTCGAAAATCTGTGTTTTCTTTTTCAGATATAGATTTTGGTATATTTTTTGTGGGATGTGGGTGTACTAATAATGCTCTTGTTCCTTCTAGTTCTCACAGTCTCACCCTACATTAATAAAGCAGAGTTATAGTTTTCTGTTAACAATGGAGCAACATTACCTCTTGGTACTTGTCTTATTGCAGCCTCCTTGGATATATATATATATATATGTGCTAATTGGTATTAACTACCTTAACCATTTACTCTGCTTTTTCCAAAGGACCAACTGTTTGCAATCTTCCTCTGCCCATTCACTCATTACGTTCAATAACGAACCTATCTGGTATCTGCTCTATGTTTCTCCTCAATTCTAAAATATTGAAACTCTCTAGCTCCATTAATTGCCCTTTGACATTCTAATTTTCACTCTCCTTTGTAATTTTGTTGTGCTGAAAAGTGAAAAGATCAAAATATTTTGCTTATAATGCTGTGAAGTTTATACCTTCCTTTACATTCTTATGAATTGGGATTTAAACTGTCCCTTAATTGTGAAGACATTCCTTTGTTATAATTTTTTTATATGTTTCTCACAATTGGATGCTGAGAATAGCCACCTAATCATGTTTGACAAAGGACAAAACCAGTTGAACAAGTTTATCTTATTCGGAGAATACAAATGTTCTATTTTTGTTTGGAGCATGTCATTTTCTAGAAATGTTTTCCCTTGACAAGAGACGAACATTTTTTAGAAAACACATGCTCTGAAAAAACCTATACGACAGCTTACTAAAGATTTTTATACGAATAACATGAACCTCTTAAGTGCAGTCATGGTAATGTTTTATGTAAGATTAAGGTAGAAGATTCACGATATATTACAAACATACATCTTTTATCAAATAGTTCAAACCTAATTTACACAATTAAGTTACAATATTTATATATAAGCAACAAATTTATGTTCAACAGAAGATATTTTCATCGTTCTTACCACACTTATACCTATACTACCATTACCTTTACAGTGCTGATCCAAATCTTGTGATGTACATAAATATGGGGTGGTAACTTTGAGCCTCTGGCTATACTATTTGAATAGAAACCCTAAGTTTCTGTCCAAGTCTTCGTCGTTACCGTGAATTTCCTCCCATGAAGGTAAATTTGTTAAGCTCTTTAAATTCGATACCTACATGTGATGATATAGGATTGAAAATGTTGCTTAGCTTCCAGTTTGATTGAATGAGATTCTCATAGGCTTCATGTACTTCATTTGGCTTCCTCTGCAATGGATTGAGCAGTTTACTGATGCAAGAATCTGCAACCACAGATGTTTGTAAATCTGAGAAATCTTTCTGGATTGAATTACTGTTATTACCACTGAAGTTTCCACCTTGAAAACTTATAGTTGATCTGGTTTCAATACGAGGAATATCTTGGTGAGTAGCCAGGATGTAAGCTAACAGTGGGCAGTCATTGTTGAGATAATTCGTAATCATCGCAGAAGTAGTGTCTGTAATCTTCGAGCATTGTTCTGCACCCTTCGGAAAGTATCCGAAAGGTTCAGCACTGTTACTGCTTTGATCTTCCAACGTGTTCCTTGGCATGTTTCCTTTTTGCCGAACTCGACAAAGTACCCAATCATCTAACTGTACAAAATTTAAGCATATTTCAGTATATCAAGTATTACAGGGTTCTAAACAGGATTGTGTGCATGGCATGTACACGTCAGTTGCCACGTAATATAGTTCGTTACAGTTTGTAACCATCCAAGAAAGCCGTTCTACGTTATTTATAGTTCGAGGAAAGCGAAATACTTACCATCATGGATCCCCTAGGCCTTGAAGACTTGAACACGTTATCGAGTAATCTATATTCATGCATGATCCAATTTGTTTTAGTTCCTTTCGGTGGGCGACCTTCATAGAAGACAAGAGCTTTCTTGACCCCGATACTATGAGATCCACAAGAAGTGAGGATTGCTTTATCAGTTCCCGTTGCCTTCCAATAACCTGAAGCCGCTGCTCTATTTGGCCTCGCTCCATTTGGATACTTCCTCACCCTTGGACTAAAGAAGTACCATTCATCATCGCCGAACAGAGCCTTCTCTGCAAAGTAAAGTTCAAAATCTGCTTAATCAATAATGAACCAAGAAAAAAATAACTATAATTAAGAACAATAATAGAGAAAATTAAAGTTGGATTATTGGTGCAACACAGACTCGGTAGATCCCATGGATTATGCTTATAGAGATCAACATCGGCGACAATGGACGCTGGAATAGGAAGTGAAGTTGCTTTGTTTCTAAGGTAATGAACAATGAGCTCTTCATCAGATGGATGAAATCTAAAACCAGGAGGAAGTTGAAATATATTTGAATTTGGTTGAGTCTCCATTGAAGATTACTTCGACCTCGACGAGGGAGAGTACTAAGAATACCAAGAAAAAACACCGAAAATATCGATCGATATGGTTTGTACGTAAATTTGAGAACACTGTGCAATTGGTTTTATGGTGTGAACTAGGCAGAGGTGGAGATGATATAAGCTAAAAAATAAACTAAGAAGGAAGTTTGATTTTGCATGGACTGGCTGGTAAGGACATATTTGGCCTTACACAGTGAAATTGACATTCTTTCATTAATTCATGGATCTTTGAGATATTATCTGACCTTCGTTATTAACGCGGTTAATTAGTGTTTAGTAATACTAATTAGTAGATAAAAGGTAGGGTTTGTTGAGACCTATGCAGCTATGCTGGTATTAATTAACCACCAGCTAGTTAAGTAACTTTACTAGCTTAGCTGGTTCAATCTAAGAGATAGCTGACCTGAAGTTGAGATTTTTGTAGTGTTATGATGCAAGTATGCACTTAACTCCATCACCCAAAATAAACTGAACCAACCCAATGTTGAAAAGTATTGGAGGACTTTGCAAAGAGCCTTCGAGTATTTTCTATCATTGGTGGTTGCAAGTTGGCGGTTTTTCTCCCTTCTCTAAATTTTTTTGTAGTGGTTTTTCTGTGTATTTTTTGATACCTAATTTCATCGCCTATTGGTGGTTGCGACTCTTTTCATTGTTATTAATGACACTTTCTGCTACACCCATTAATAATAATTTTCTACGTCGTTAATGGTAATATTTTTGCTCCTACTTATAATTGGGCATTATTCTCCATCCCTGAAATGCAGAAATAATGGTGATTTGAAGAGATGAGCTTGCAAAGCATTTGATATTTTTCTTTTGGTGATTATGATGTTTGGCTTTTGCAGTTTGCAGCATATAAAGAATATTTAGGTTTGTCCGCGCCAAAGTCAGAAATGCTAAAGATGCCATCAAATTAATACTGGTAAAATAAAAAAGGAACATAATAAAGCCAAGTATGACAACCCGGATGGATTTTGGTTTAATTATTACCTTAAATCAAATGTTTTCTCTTTAATTAATCAGGAGTCCCTAGCTTTTTGTTCTTTATATACGTTTTCATGCATATTCTGTCTTTCTTATCAAATTTTTTTCCCAGATTCATACACGTACACTTTTCATGTTTTATATATACTTGAAAACATTTTTTTGGATGGATTTCCTTTTTAATAAATGACTGGATATCCATCCAAACTTTTGATTATCAATTAGTTTTTACAGAGAAATCCATCCAACAAAAAGCATCCAATTAAATTTATTGTACGTACTACTACTGTAATAGAAGTCCATAATTAAGTAATAGTCTGTTTGGACAAGGGATTGGGGGGAGGGGTTTTGTGGGAACTAAGGATATGATGGAAAAATCATGTTATATTTTTCTTCAAAATCCCTGGTCTCCACAAAATCCCTCATTAAAATTCCTTGTCCAAAGAAATTATAAAGGAGTTCGATGAATTATGAAAACTAGTTTAGGTATATAATAGCTTCTTCGAACAATACAAAACCGTTGATACCCAGGTTTGATTTTACTTGCTTGTTCACTAATCAATGGTGCAAAGACCAAAAAACAAAAAAAAATACAAAACCATCTATTGGTTCGTCGCCTTAGTTCATACCGATCGATCCATCGATGGCCCCTTGTCATCTTCTTCTTCTGTGGACAATGCCGTCGAATCCAAGAAAATATTATAAGTTCCTTTACCTCCTTACTATTTTTTTTTTATTTTGGGCAACACAATTTGAGGTTTGAAACACTAAGGGTGAACCTAGACCCTAAACCGAAATCTACTCAATGAATTTTGTGGGGATTTGAACCTACGATTTTCACAAATGAAAGCTAGGCCTTCAATTAAATCGCCTTTTTTTTTTTATCGATCATTAGGCAATTTGTGTCAATCTATAATATATATGTTCTAAGTGGAGTGTTACGCTTCGAATACATGTGTTTTTTTAGTATAAATTGATTACCCTTTTAATGCTTAAACATGTGTAAAATTAACCAAAGTAATTTTAGAGACTGTAGAGTATCTTGACGGTTAGATCGTCAAGTGTTCCCAGCACAAATCTCGAGCTTTTTCTATCGTTTTCATGAGCCGAAAACCCGTGATTCTTGCGGACAAAAACAACAAAAATTTGAGCTACCTGTTTCGATTTCAATATTCTGGGAGGAGATCATTCATGTACGTTGGGTTGCAAACCAATTCCTTGAAACATGCAGATTAATTAATGTTATTAATTAACTAATAATTAATTAGGAGTTCAATTAATTAATTAATTAGGGAACGTATAACAAGAGATCTGAAGGGGAGGTTGTGTTTTGCTTGCAACATAGGATCCTGATTCCTAATAATACACCCGACAGCTCCAAGCCAAAGTATTTGGGATAAAAATATTAACATATTATTTAAAAAGAAGACTCGGGACCACAATTCTAAGCTTTACGTTTACGCATACTCACCTCAAATGGTGGTACATATGTATCTCTATTGTTACTAATTCTTATATAATGCTGCTTCCACGACTTGAAAATGATTCAAAATGAGCCGTCTATTTTAGGCGCCCCTAAATCCTCCTTACTATTTTTATTTTATTTTATTTTATTGATTGATCAAATTTTTACTACTAATTCTCAATTGAGGGAGGTTATATAGCCCTCCTTATATAACCCTTATTTCTGGAGTTCACATGCAATGCATCTAGGAGTTGATTTTTAAAGATGATGTTTTTCTCACTATATATATCATTATATTTAAAAATCAGTTCGTTCTGAAACATCTAATCTCTTAAAATTACCCCTTAAAATTTTTGCAAGTTTTAAACTTTTATTTTGACTGTTGATGTAGAAGGGGCAGATTTGAGGTTAGAAGCAGTTTTAGAACAATAAGCTGATTTCAGTTGACTATTTTCTCGCTTCTTCTCACTATGTAGATCATCATTTAAAAAAATTAGCCCATGCATGCATTGCATTTGGACCCCACAAATGGAGTGTTCATGGGGCTATATATATCCTCCCCTTATCTATTTTGGGTCTGCCATCTCCATAAGTCATGATTAGGGTCCACATCAATGATAAATAGCTATTGTTTATCGAGTATTGCAATGTTACCCAAAAAAACCCGAGAGTTTAATTTAATACAAATGAAGGGTGGAATGTGGATGCGAGAGCAGATCCTCTATCCCCATTTGCATGTGTCATCCAAGTGCCCATGTTTATTTTGGCTTGTGGGGCTCATACGAAGGCGAACTAATAATGGCTGATGATTTTGTAAGATTGTTTTCCTCACCATATTGATCATTTTTCACAAAAAAAAAACTAATTTATTCTAAAACATCAAAAGTTGATTGAAAAACAAACCATTCATTGTCATAGTTTATTTCCAATCAACATTCAACGGAGTTAAAATTTTTAAAAATGACTAATTTTTTGCGAGAATAATCTATATAGAAAAAAAATAATCTTAAAAAACCATCAGGCAGTCAAATCAACGTAGGGACAAAGAAGTCACATGCAAATGAAGACAGAGTATCTACAGTTTTGTGGATGCATGCAAGCAATTTATAAGTCATGACTCACAAAGATCCTGCAATTCACCTATCGGTAGTGCTAGGGCTACCGAAATCCCTACCGAATTTGCTACAGCAGGCATATTTCACGGTGAGATTCATAACACTTTAGGATGGGATGCGAAATACGAGGGGTTGCAAATCACTTTGACCGTTGGATGCTTGAGTGGTAGCAAATTCTGTAGGAATTTGCTGTAACTCAAGCATTACCGTTCACCTATACATGTGCACGCCCTTTCAAAGTAGGTTAACATTTTCGGTAAATATGTCATTTTCCTACCGAATGCAATCAGTTGCCCTACGGTCCCTACATAGAACCACACGTGGAAGATACACGTGGACAGAAACGATGCACAGAGAGAGAAAGGGTGAGTGTTCTGAGTTCACATGATGTAAGGAGGCCCAACGAGAGAGCTCAGCACGAGAATAGAGAAGGACATGCAGGTGAAGTGGGACCCTGACAAACTCCCCGAATCGTTGAGATCACCCTTTAAAAAAAAAAAAAAAGAAGCAGCCCATGTGGTGTTACTCCCCAAATTGGGAATTATTTTCCAGCTGAACGTGCAACTTGTGTATCCCATCTAATTTTTTAATAGAATCAGATCCGTATACACAACGAAGTGTACATCTAGTGTACACAAGCATACCGGGCCCACATAGATATAGATCATCTAAGGACTTATTTGATTGGCCAAATATTATACCCATCACATAGATCATTGAACTAAAAATCATAAGTTATTAAGCCTTTAACCCCTTCAGTTTTTGTTGAAATTAAAATCAAGATTAATCACTCAATCACCGTTAAATTTCCAACTAACTTTTGAAAGATTTAAAAGTCTAAAAGTGATATTAATTTTAAAAGAGATGATCTACACAGTGAAATGAATATCTTGACAAAAAATTATCTCTTGTATTATCCTCATGCGAGCCCCGCATAATTAGGTACACTTTTCCGAAAGCCCTTTATGTATACACTTTCTTAACTCATATAATTCTATCCTTTGTAAAGTCTCAAGTTAACATTTACAGAATAAAAGGAAATTACATCCAACCACGGATAAACTTCGATTCCCGTGTGATTTGATGATCATTAGTTTATTATTTAAGGCTAAAAGGGAAAATTTAAAGGTCAAAAGCTTTTTCAACTTTAGCAAAATGGTTTTTACGACATTGAATATCTATATGTGTGAGTATACTATTATAAAATGTAAATACTGGAGTCAATTTTATTTTGTGAAAACTTTTTAATATGTATTTTTTAATAATAAAATTGTATATATATATATAGTTGTAAATTATTTATTAAATTGAAGGCATAGTTGGTACTAAATAAAACTATAGCATTAAATAACTCCATTATAACATTAAATGAGCAACATACATATTAATTAACAACAACAACAATTAAAGAACAAATCTAACGTAAACACGTGCAACGCACGTGAACGGAGCTTATGTGAATTAATGTACTTACATTTTGAGGGTGAGATCCTGAGAAGTTAGAAGGTACTGAGATGACCGCAACTGTTTTTTTTTTTTTGGATCATCTTCTCACTATATAGATTATCTTAAATAAAAATCACATCCGTGTAAACCTTATAAACCTTTCATCCACAATAAAATTTTGAGGGATCCATTTTATCATTAAAATTTAAAATGATACAAGGTTTGGTGTGGATGATGTATACGGTGAAGAGACTATCTTCACAAAAATCAACACTTGCATCATATCTATGAATCTGGCAGACAGCTGGTTGGCATTGTAGCAAAATAAAATGTGGTTGTCCAATAATCTAGCATTACGGCTTTATTCTTGAGAAAGACTGCTTATTAGAGTAGTTGGAAGTATGAGTTTCTATAATTTAAGTTTTGAAATTGAATCCTAGAAAAGGATTCCTCTTTAAACAACAATCTAGTTCCAAAAAAAATTTACGACCTTAAGCACGGGTTTTCCTAATTTAAGTACATTTTGATAGATTTTTTTTCTTTTTCTTACAGTATGTAAAGAAAAAAAAAAAGGGGGGAGTTTATTAATTAATAAAAAAATATAGTAAATAGAAAAATCGTGAGACCGAGGGAGCTAGGAAGAAAGAAGTTCTTTACGACAAGAAGCTAAGCTATGTATGCATGAAGCCAAAAACAGGTAAAATAAACTAATAACTACCTTACTCTTCTTATATTAGTATTGGCGGTCCGAATCAACTCTTATTAAGCGTTCTTCCCCAAATACCCCAACAAAATATATATTCATTTTCAATTTGGTTATTGATAATATAGTATGCTGGTATGCTGCACGTGAATTCTGCTAGCTGTACGTGATTATTTTGTATAATAATATTTAGTATGAAATTAATACACATTATAATTTTTTCAAATTTCAACAAACTTTTTGAAAAGTCTTAGAAATAAATGATTTTTGTGAATATGATTGTGACGGTGTGACCCTATGTACGAAAAATCAATTCTTAGGTCATATCTTTGTGGTCTACAATCAATGTAAACAAGGTATAAAATTTGCTAAACAAACTAAGTGAAGTAAAAATTCATTCAAAGTTATCCTCTCCATCAGCAGAGAAAAATTCGTGGCTCCGGCGCTCCGCCTCCTGGAGGCACCTGAAACGTACAAAATACCGTCATCACATGTAACGGTAAGACTGTTCACTTCGCTGCCACCTTTCTTGTACCTTTGGTTGGCTGTAGCACGGTGGCAGTACAGTGGGTCCCATACACGTCAGACAGGGTATCACGGATCACCGTTTTTTTTTTAACGAAGTCCAGTAAAAACATGACGATCGATAAACAGGCATTTTCTGATTTCACTCACTTTCTCTCTCTAAGTATTAGTAAAATAGGCTGGGGGTGAGGGGGTATGTGTGCATGAAAAAAAATTGGGACACGCTTGCTTTTGCAGTATTTAAAAGCAATTATGGAGTTAATCATTTAAGGGGTTTTGATGGAGGGCTAGAAAGGTAAGTAACTTTTATTACTGGAAATCCACCTGCTTAATCATTCTTTTGAAAGTTGATGAAACATCCCATCTTTCACCTTTTCAATTTTACATAACCCTCCTCTCTCTCTCTCTCTCTCTCTCTCTCTCTCTCTCTCTCT
>MVGT01000437.1:3630306-3652597 GCA_002174775.1 Macleaya cordata | reverse complement strand
AAAGGACCAAATTATTGGCCTGGTACTAGATGTAGCCATCATTGGTAGTATCATCTCTATAATGTTATTACACGGATCGTACTGTTGTTATGTGCTAATATTATCATTCAGAACTCTCAAAGTCACAAGAGTCACAACCATAATTAAAGTCAAGCCAGGTTTGGCAGGTGAATGATTTTTCTATCCCAATAGCACATTTGTGTAACGAAATGACCTTTAATATTTAGTGAAGTTTTATTGGCCCTCCCCAAAATTTTGTCGCAATTAGTGCAGGCGCACCTAGGTCAAAATCTCTCTAAGAAGCACAAACACAACGACTAGACATAATTACGGACACAACAAAAATATAATTTTTTTAATTTTTCAACTAAAAATATTTTGAGACATAGGTTCAGGACATGACCCTCCTTCCTGACCCAATACAAGCCCGCCCACAACAAAATATGTAGTGCCAATAAGAAGCTTGTTCAGTTCATAACTAAGCTTATACAAGTGGGCCTCAACTATTGAGCTTTGGAGGCACTTAAACCAACAGCTGGGCCAATTAATGCAATCTACAATGGTAATCCATGGGCCAAAGCCCTGGGCCGACAGGAATTGAGGCCTAACATTCTACATTGTCTGGGCCAGACCCATCATCACTCCTTATCTTGCTTTTGGTTGACTTCTTGCTTCTTGCGTTATCCGAAAGGAAACAACAGTAATCAGCGATTCCTTTAACGTGAGTCAACAAGACTCCATATGGACAAAACATCGTGTAGTTGACCGTTTAAGTCTCCACCAACAAGCGGCAATTACATGATAGGGTCTATTTAACCCACGCTAATTGTGGGTATACATAAACCTTCACTCATACTATTGACACGTGGCGACATTCTATTTGTTCAAGCGACGTGGAACTACTTAACTCGCCTTAAACTGTCGAGTATAAGAACCAACAATCCGAACTTTTATTTTCTTGTTCGATCCCCGAATCTGTTAAATCTGTGAAATCTCTCTCTCTCTCTCTCTCTCTCTTCTTTCTCTCTCTAAAAACAAGTCTCAACTTCCTCCACCTTGTCTGTCTCTGGTCTTTACAAACAAATTTGCTGATGCAGTTGTGCTCCTCCGCCATGGATCTCTCTAAAGCGAGGGGTCTATTTTTTCATCTATTCGTCCTCTTCATCTGCCAACCTTTAGTTTCCAGTCAAGGTAACCTATTGATCTTGAATGTTTCTTTCTTATCTGTTGTCCTGGATTGATTTTAGTTTCAATGTTCTCTTCTTCTATGATTCTGGGTTCTTAATTTAATTGCTTTAATGTCAAATGCGTTCCTTAATTTTCCAAGAAGGAGATCTTATTTCATGTTAAAAATTGAGTGACTTGATTCCGTAAATTAGGTTCCATTATATTTGGTTTAGGGGCTAGTTTGATCGATAATAGAAGATAATTTATTTTGAGTTTGTTGTTAGCTTAAATACACTAGTTATGTTTTCATGAAAATGGCATAGAGAATGTTGTAATCAATGTAATGTTGAAGAAATTAATTTGGGTCCCAATTAATTTCTGTGGTTGGTTACATATATCTGTAATTCTGTTATCATTCAAGAACTTCTTATTTGTATTTGATGCAGATGTCAGACCTGGTAATGTTGCTGACTTGTTCAAGAGAGTTTCGGAAAATATACAAGTGAAACGTTATAGTGAGGCACTTAATGATCTCAATACTGCTCTGGAGGCAGATCCAACACTTTCAGAAGCATATTTGCGTCGCGCGTCCATCCTTCGTCAGTTGTGCAGGTTCTTCTGTGAAAATTATATTTGCTTTCTTTTTTCCCCCTGAATATGTCATTTGTCAATTACTGAAACAGAAAATGAAACAGTTTCATTCAAAATCATAATGGAAACCTAAGTCTTAATTTTTTTACAATGCTAAGTTAGTAAACTCACTGAGTGTTGATATTGGAGCCTTGGATTCAGAACCTGTGTTTACCTGCTAATCTAAGACCTGTTATAATCTTGCTTTTATAAGAAAGCTTAAATCTTTGTCATGCAATAGTATGATCTAAGATGCTACTTTAGCATTAATGATTTTTAGTTGGCTCTTTTAGAATATATTCATTCCCTGATACCTGATACCCAAAATCTCTAAATACAAACTATGCACGACATTGACCTTTCTTGCAGTTCTAGATCGAATATTTGAACCTAGAAAACTATGCATTAGTGATTAGTTGGATGTGAAACATGTGCATACTAGAAAATGACATATATGAACAACGTGTTCATCAAGTCTTAGAGCACCTCTGGCTTTATGTATTTGTAGTTTGCAAGACTTCCACCAGCGGTATATCTCTAAAGTTTAGAAATTGGAAACAGATTTTGCTGTAAATTTTTAAAGTAGGATAATACTAGTTTTTGTTAGATTGTAGTCGGTGTAAAAACAATTATAGGTACCTATATTTTAAATTTCTGATTGCAAAATTATTTGATTCAGGCGATTTTTGGATGATGTAGATTTGAGGAATCTGAGAAAAATTACAAAAAGTATCTGGAGCTAAAACCAGGAGATTCTGCTGCAGAAAAGGAACTTTCTCAATTGCTGCAGGCTCAAAATGCATTAGACACAGCACTTAATCTTTTTGATACAAAGGAATTTGGGAAAGCTTTAGATTATGTTGATAAAGTAGTACTTGTTTTCTCATCTTCGTGCCTAAAGGTATTATTTGTTCATATTACTGTGTATGTCTGTTGAATCTGTTGACTCTTCATATACAGTCATCTTAATTCTTCAAGCTCTTTTTTGTTGCAGGCTAAACTGCTTAAAGTGAAGCTGTTGCTAGAATTGAAAGACTACTCGGGAGCTATATCAGAGAGTGGATATATTCTTAAAGAAAATGAGAACAATCTGGAGGCACTATTGTTGCGTGGGCGTGCTTACTATTATCTGGCGGATCATGATGTTGCTTTGAGGTATGTTTGCTGACTTTCTTGTGGAAAGCTTGTAGTTAAGGGTTACAAACTATTTTTAATGAGTAAACTTATATTTACATGGAAGGCTGTTATATTATCTTCAGGCATTATCAAAAAGGTCTCAGGTCAGATCCGGAGCATAGTGAACTGAAGAAAGCATATTTTGGATTGAAAAATCTACTAAAGAAGACAAAAAGTGTAAGCTCCATGAGAACTTCTCTGGACTAGATCTTGTGTTTAAATATAAGGTCCTTCTCGTTTCTATATTAGTTTGATACCTCTTGACCATGTATATCTAAATCAATATGACACTTACAGGCAGAAGATAATGTGGGTAAAGGTAAGCTGCGTATAGCAGTGGAGGACTTCAAAGCAGCTCTTGCATTGGACCCCGATCATATTGCTCATAATGTGCATCTACATCTTGGTTTATGTAAGGTCTTGGTCAAGCTTGGCCGTGGGAAAGAGGCACTGAATAGTTGCACAGAAGCACTTAACATTGATGAGGAGCTAGTTGAAGCTTTAGCTCAGGTTTGTGGTAGCTTATAGTTGCACAATTTTTAACACTTTTAAGTGGCGACAGGACAAGTCTGAAATTTTTTTTATTGCTTTGAATTTGATCAATTACCTTTCAAAGTTCGACATAAATTTTGCAACAAGAGATCCTTTCAATGGTCAATGATCTACATTATCATACATGACTGGGTTCTAAAATATAAATATGTTTGAAAAATCTTGTACTGCTTTGAATTTGATAAATACCTTTTTTTATTGCAGCTTCCCGAGCATGTTGATTTTCCATTTCTTTTGCCATGATGATATAGAATGACATATAGCAACTCAGTGGCTGAGAATTTTCATTTAGTACTTAGTATTTATAAAATCTTTTTTCTAAAAGGGAATGATTTTATTTTTCAGAGGGGTGAAGCTAAGCTTTTAACAGAAGATTGGGAAGGAGCTGTTGAAGATCTGAAAGCAGCGGCCCAGAAATCACCTCAGGTTTGTCATAAATTTGACACCTTGTGAGAACTTCTCTAATCATTTTTTATGCTGCTCTGCATGGTGCATAATCAGGAAAGGACTATCAGATGTACATCTGAATGGTGAATAATACGTCTTTATTTGTTAGTAGTTCTGTAACTAAAAAGTATGCACTTGAAAGAAAGTACTTTTGAGAATATAATTCACACTACACAAACTTTGAGATCTCAAGTTCAAGTTGACTAGAGAGTGGAATATCGCTTATACTTGCAATAATTTTACAAAAACTAATAAGTAGATTAACTAGTAGAATAGGAATGAGGTATAAATCAGAAATTTCTAATGCACTAGAAAATCATTTGCATATCCATATTGTATGCATACCTTTCTCTGATAAAAAAACAAAAAACTCAAATAAGTAATCTGGCTGGCAAATGGTTGGAGGAACCTAAAACACTGTTTCTATATGTAATTTTCGTAACGGCATAAACTTGATTTCTATAAATATAAGGATGTAGGTCTTGTTGATAAGGTATAAGTGCATGTAAAATTTTATATTTATTGACTTTGAAACAAATTTATAATAAGTTATTTCTTCAAAAAAAAAAAAATTATAATAAGTAATTAACTTATGATATTTATCAGATTCCCATGGACAAGAAAATATTATCTAGTATGTTCCGATTTGAGATCCATTTGGTTTGTTGTGGGTCTCTATTTTTTGCTATAAATCTCCAACGTGGTTATCCCAACATTTCCTGAATGTGCAGGATATGAATATTCGGGAAGCATTAATGAAGGCTGAAAGATCATTGAAGATGAGCAAGCGCAAGGACTGGTACAAGATTCTGGGAATTTCCAAAACTGCATCTATATCAGAGATTAAACGTGCTTACAAGAAGCTTGCTTTACAGTGGCATCCAGATAAGAATGTTGATAATAGAGAGGAAGCAGAAGAGAAATTCCGAGAAATAGCTGCTGCATATGAGGTGTGATTTGATTATCATAGATTTATCTTTTCAATTTTTGCCGCATGTCTAGGGAGAATCATGTTAACTTTTGTGCTTATACTAATATTTGACAATGTGAAGTAGTACGAGAAATCAGAAAAGACCAAAACATCATGTTCCATGAGCCTACCCACTAATGAAACTCTAAGTTAACTTTCATTGTTTCTAATGCTTTCTTTTACTGTCAATGAGAAAGCTAGACTTGATTCCGATAAGATTTGGTCTTTTAAACATTTTGTTTCATTTCTTGCCCTGTCTCTTCCTGTCTCTGATGGGATGTCATTCTTTTCAAATTTTTCGTCATGTTGAGTTCCTCTTAGAGATTCAATCTGCTGGACATAGAATAACGTGTTAATTGGACAGGTGTTTCCTTTGAGTTAATCACTTACAAGCTCTGAAATTTGTTGTTTTCTTGTTTACAGATACTTGGGGATGAAGAGAAACGGGTGAGATATGATAGAGGGGAGGATATTGAAGATATGGGAATGGGTGGCGGTGGTTTCAACCCATTTGGCGGTGGTGGACAACAATATACCTTCCACTTCGAAGGAGGCTTCCCTGGTGGTGGTGGATTTGGTGGATTCAATTTTTGAACCTGATAGATGGGTGGGATTCCTTAACATATTGATAGAGAAATGAGTAGGCAAAGAAGTGTAATAGGTATCTTTAGCGGTGGCAGGGGGTTGCCAAAAAGCCCATCTGACTTGACTGCTAACAGGTATGAGATGATCGATAACAGAGGATATGAAACGAGGCTTGTTACTATATAACAAAAGTTTTCTGGAGAAAGCATTGCCGCCAGTTTTGTTGGCGAATTATCCTCGCCAGTATAATGTATGAATTGGTTAATAGAGGGTTCACTTTTCTTCATGTCATTTTTACTGCCATTAGAGGGTTGTAAAATCTTAGGACAAAGGTACTTTTTTTTTGAACTGTATCCAATTTGTACTGTCACCGATAAGAGAGGCATTAAACATCGGCATTTGGGCTTTTCTTTTAGCTTTTCTTTCCATAAAACAAAAACATCGTAGAGAAGCTGTGTATGGACATCACAAAGCCCGGAAATAGGGTGACATAAGAAATTGCAACTGGAGCAGAACATAATGGACGTATGTTTGTGTGGATGGAATAGTTGGTTTAATGCTACTCCTGATAAGATCAGAGGGATCAGGTCTTTTAAACTTGGATTATTGAGGAGATTTGATAGCAGAAGCTGAACGTCAACCCCTGATAAGATGAGAGATTCCTGGAACCAAGGAAGAAGGTAAAAACAAAGATTTGCTCAAGTTTACCGGCCAAATTTGAGGAAAAACATCTAATCGTGGTTCCTCTTTATTCCACACTTTTTGTGGGTTCATTTGGAAATAATTTAAGGGTTAATTTGGGTGAGGATGTTCTCCTCACCATGTAGATTATTATATTCGGGAATCAACCTATTCTAAAACTTTTAACCCCATCAAAAGTTTATCGGAAATCAAAGATCTAAAAATACATATAAATTTGCTAATTTTCACAGGTTGATTTGAGGGTGTTGGGACTTTTAGAATGAGCTGATTTTGGGATATAATGATCTACATGGTGAGGATATCATTCTCACCCAAAATCAACATTTCAATCATTTTTATGTGAACCCCACAATAAAATATGTTGCAATATAATCAGTTAACTTAAAAGCGTAAAGCTTTTGCTGCTGAATCAAAATCAGAATATCTTGTTGTGCCAATATCTTGTTGTGCCGTTAGTTACAATCATAATCCCATCCAACTCATCAAAAAAAAAAAAAAAGAAGAAGAAGAAATAAGAGCGGTAAGACAATCAAACCAAACTCATTCGAGACACCAACACACTTAGACACCAACACACTTAGAGAGAGAAACAGAAATCTTCATCAGACGACGACGCGCTTACTTGAAAACCCTAGGCTCCATCTCCGATCTTCAAAGAAAAGTGATTCATAACAACAGATTAATCACACGTTTACAGAATCAAAATTCTTGACTTATTAGTTGATTCTCTTCAATTCCCATTTCCAGATCGAAGAAGCCGCAGCAGCATCATCAAGAGAGTGTTAAGAGTTATATAGAGAGAGTATTCAACTGTCATGATCGCATGCATCGATTCCTATCATCGTCGTTATGATCAACAACAACAACAACAGCAACGGCATGATGTCGTCGTCCTCCACAAACCCTCAATTACCAGGTCTAAAGGCCTATTTCAAGACCCCAGAAGGACGTTATAAACTCCAATACGAAAAAACCCATCCTGCCGGTTTCCTTCACTACACCAACAGCAAAACCGTTACTCAGGTATCCTTCTTTTTTTTTTTTTTTTTTAACTTCCAAAATGATTTCTTCTTACTTTCTTAATTATATATCTTCTACCATCAATCCCCAAAACCCAATTCTAATACCTAATTTAAATTCGTCCATTTTATTATCAGCTAACCCTTGCTCATCTCAAGGAGAAACCAGCACAATCACAGCCTGCCCCAACTTCTTCTTCTTCTTCTAGCTATAGCGCTAGCAGTGGTGTAAGATTAGTAGCTTCTAAATTTTTGGGTGCAGGGAATGGTAGCCGTACACTTAGTTTTGTGGGAATCAATGGGCCGAGTAAAGCTGTTGCTGGGACTAGTAGTAGGATTGGTTCATTGGGTGCTTCACCCTCAAGTAACTTTCCAGCTATTTCAAATTTTGATGGCAAAGGGACCTATTTGATTTTCAATGTTGGGGACACTATTTTCATTAGTGACCTCAATTCTCAAGATAAGGTAATTCAGCAAAGTTCAACAAAAATTTAATTTCTTTGGATGAGGAAAAATGATATTGAGAAGGTTGTCTTTTTTGGCTATAGGATCCTATAAAGTCTATACATTTTAGCAATTCGAATCCTGTGTGCCACGCATTTGATCCTGAAGCTAAGGATGGACATGACTTGCTTATTGGATTGTACTCTGGAGATGGTGAATAATTTTCTTGTATTTGAATTTTGAAATATCTTTTCAGGAGTTTCATTCGTATGACTTTGGTTTGGTCTGTTTGTGCTTCGTAGTTTATTCTGTGTCACTGCGACAGCAGTTGCAAGACTTCGGGAAGAGACTTGTAGGGGCTCAGCACTACAACAAGGATGGTTTTGTTAATAACAGGTAAGCATGACCTCTCCCCAATTGTCTTGATCTTTCTATTCATATAATTGTTTGCACTTCTCTGTGACACCACAATTGCCAAGTGTTCTTTTTGTCTTCTGACACTTATATGGAGTATGTATAGTTATTATTCCGTCGAATGAACTTCCTTAAAGTACCGTCTAGTAGTGTTAACATTGTTATGGGAATGGGTTTTGTAACTTTTTTTGGTTTGGATCCAATCGCCAGGCTTAGTAATTTGGACAAAATACTTAGGTTTATGAGACACAGCCTAAAACTTAACAGTTTTGAAATATTTTCTGTGTTCTTAAGCTTTTTCCGTGGAGAGTGCTTAGGAATAGTTGACACGTTCCCGACAGAGTACATACTCATACCATATCATGTCTTGTCAAGAGACTCAAGACGGGACTATTTAGGGTTTTGAAGGGTCTGTTCAACAGAGGGATCACACGTTCCATGAGATGGTTTTCTCATGTGCTGCAAAACCTATAACAGCACACGTTAGAGGGGTATGCAGGTTGAAGGCTTTAACGTGGCAAGTGGGAAAAAAAAAGAGACATTAGTTAAGGTAGTGAAAAAAGATTTGAAAGAAAATCTCTAATTGGGGGACATGACCTTGGTTAGTGTTGCTCAAAGAGTCGGGATAAGACGAACAACACACTTGAATGTCTACGATATAAATGCAGGAGCCATTTCTATCGTCAAACTTCTTATACCCATACTGGTTTTGTTTTCTATAATTGGAACATGTTTACGTATCTTTAGTTGTCTCTACTTTATTTTTATATTCAGTTGCTAGCCTTCAGTATGCAACTGACTAGTTGTTCCAACAGCCGATGCACTAGTATTGCATGGGTGCCTGAAGGTGATGGTACCTTTGTTGTTGCTCATGCCGATGGGAACTTGTGTGTTTATGAAAAGGTAAGACTCAAATATCATTAGAAATGATTCCCTTTGGTGGAATTACTGTTGGTAACTTTTGTGCTGCAAGAACTGAATTCATTGTAATTTGGTTAATGAATGTTTTAGAACAAGGATGGCGCTGCTGATACTTCATTCCCCGTTATCAAGGATCAAACTCAATTTTCTGTTGCGCATACACGGTCCAGTAGGGTAATGCACTAATATCCCATTGATATTCTGAAACTCTTTTATTGGATCGAATTCCTCAGCATGTTTGTTGCTTGACTAGATTGTCTATTGTGTTTCGAAGTTGCATTAGCACCAAGCTAATTATTTCCTGTAGAGGTTACCCAGTTATAATATTGGAGGTCACAAAGTCCTTTCAGTTTCATTCTGTCCATGAACTTTAAGGTGGTATTATAATTTATCAATCTTAGAATGATGCTGGAAAACTCCTGCGCCATCAATCTGATCCCTGTGAATGCTTAAATTGTGTTGGGTTCTCTATTGGGTATATTGTAGTCTTGTAGATAGTTCCCTGTCTTCTGAGGAGCATATGTTCTAAGTTGGAGGCTCTCGTCCTACCTTAAGGTGGTTGACTTTTCGTGATTTACCTGCAGAGTAACCCAATTGCTAGATGGCATATTTGCCAAGGTTCGGTCAATTGTATAGCCTTCTCAAAAGATGGGACCTATTTGGCGACAGTTGGAAGAGATGGTACTATGTTGATCTGATACCCTTTGGTTTTCATGGCTGTACTGTTGCTTCATGTTTAATTGTTATACATGGATAATATAAGATATTAAGTTCTGTGTGCAGGTTATTTAAGAGTTTTTGACTACTCAAAAGAACAGCTGATATGTGGTGGCAAAAGCTATTATGGTGCTCTACTGTGTTGTGCTTGGAGGTAAAAAAAACATTAAGAGGTTTGCAATTTGTTTCAGTTGCCTTGTTATTACAGATATCCTTCAATTATCTAATGCTTTTGCTGATACCTGATGTTAATTAGAACTTTCCTTTTAATTTTAAAATCCATTGGACCTTTTGTAATGGATATTACAATTGATCTCACGATGCTGTTTCTCAGCATGGATGGAAAATATATTTTGACTGGAGGAGAAGATGATCTAGTACAAGTTTGGAGTATGGACGATCGTAAGGTAGTTGCATGGGGTGAGGGTCACAGCTCATGGGTAAGAACAGCCAGTGCTTACTGACGTACTTTTAGTTCTTTCACTTGATTTTCTGATAAGTCTGAGATGGGTGGGTGGCAGGTTAGTGGAGTTGCATTTGACTCTTATTGGTCATCACCAACTTCGGATGGCACAGGGGAAAATGTCATGTATCGATTTGGTTCCGTTGGTCAGGTATGCGTTATTACTTTTCCACTGTCTTGATTTATCACCAACCTTGTAGGTTGTATAAAACGATGTCGCCAGCCAGAAGTAATCTATTGAGAGAACTGGTTTTCTAAAGCATGTTAGCTAGTGCTGGCATGTCAATTTTGTATAATTGTCTAATGGATATTTGTAAGGTTCATGTACAGCCAACCATCTATAAACCCCCAGAACCTAAGTACAATTTTCAGAGCTATACATTTGCAAGGTTCTAACTGTGTAGTATGATATCTCTGTCTGTTGATGTACCATGACAAAAGCAAGGCCTATGAAGGTGTTAGGCACTGTGTGGACCTACTAAAACTCTAAAAGGGGATGCAGGGGAGAAAATTTGACGATCCAACTCAGTCTCGGTGGCGAATGATCCACCCACCAATCCCGAGTCTGCCGAACCTTGGTTCTTGGTGGGACCAATAAGGATCAAAGGTCATATTTGTTCATAGCATCTCAAGTGCAGTTGAACTTTCAACTTCCACAATCTGAGCATTTGCGAATAGTTATCCCATCACCTCACTGAAAAGAAACTGAACCATGGACTACTGAGAGCTAAGCTCTGGTGTTCCATCAATAGTCCATGTCTCACAAAAACTGGGGGAGTTTTTAAGAACAAAAAGGGACCCATAGAAGATTTTTCTTACAACTTTAAATAGTTTTCTAATTCTGAGATCTCTTCCCTTGTTCACCTCCTTTTGTTTGTTTCTGTTGTTGGTTGATACTTGTACAGTTGTACATCTTTTTACAGTTTGAGGTCCCACTTTAACGATCTGAGTAGATACGACTGTTTCCTCCTCAGCATAATAGTATTATTGATCAGACCACTGAATAGTTAAAAGATTGACATATTCAGATTTTGTTAAATATGAATATCTCACTTTATAATCTATTAAATCATCTGAAGAATCTAACACTAGTTAAACATGTATCGCGAACAGTTGAGTTGAGTTCTAGAATCAAAAGCACGAGTTAATACTTTCCTTATATTTATGGTTGCTTACGTATCTTTCCTTTATTTATGTAGTATTCACCACTGCTGCGACTTTATCTGCTTCTAAACAGGACATGCAGTTGCTTCTTTGGGACCTGGTAATGGATGAGATTGTGGTGCCACTTCGTCGATACTCAACTGGTGGGTCCCCCACATTTAGCACTGGAAGCCCATCTTCTTACTGGGACAGCATTTGCCCGGTGGGTACTCTCCAACCTGCCCCAAGCATGCGAAACGTGCCCAAGCTCTCTCCTCTAGTCGCCCATCGTGCTCATGCTGATCCTCTCTCTGGCTTGACATTTACACAAGAGTCTGTTCTCACTGTCTGCCGGGAGGGACGTGTGAAAATCTGGATGCGACCCGGGCATGGTGAAAACCATTCCAGCAACTCGGAGACTGCTCTGAGTACCAGCTTAAAGGAGAAACCTCTTTTGTTGGGAAATGTTGGCAGCTCCATTTACAAACAGTAACCCAGGCAGTCATCAGAAATTTTTCTTTTTCACGGAATGGCATCTCTGTTTGCTAATATGACTACAGTTGAGGTTTCTCCGTCTCTTAGATTGAACCTGGTAAAGTTGTCAGATGGTTTGGTCTTCATTAAGAAATGTGCTTGTTATTAGACTAACTAACCAATGGGTTCGGCTGTAAATTCTTGGGGATGAACTGCCAGCGAGAAAGCAGAAACAGGGTGGTTACCCATGTTGTAAGCAAACATGCACAGTTTACAGAAATGGCTCTGGCAAGTTGATGCTGTATTCTAGTTCTTTAACGTCTAAAAGAAAACATACACTGAGAGAATTGATAATGTGAAAGATAGATTCAAGTTGGGCTATGTTAATGCTGTGTTTGTTTATTTTAATTTCAGAATACATACTGTGAACAGATTTGGAATTTCAGATTGCTTGCTTTCATTTCGTTTTCTCTGAACTGCAAATATGCTTTCTGTGTCAGGATGTGCCATTGAAACTGCCATCAACTAAGGACATACACACTGTTAAACATGGGAATCAACTCGTGAGATATGTATCTAAATTACTTCTTTCACTTGATTGAATGAAAAAGAGATGCTGCATTTCTGCATTTTGTAGGCTGCTCGATTAGTGTACACGTTTATTGCATTGTATGTCAACGACGTCAAAAGGCGAAATACAACCTAGTAGGACCTGTATTTGTAAATGGTGTGGTTCTTTGCACTTCTAAAACCAACTATACAATATCATAGTTTTTTTTTCTCATTATCAACTACATAAAGTTTTGCAAAAGCATACGTGCATTATGTTTGGTTGCAGATATTGTCTTAGTACTCCTCTTATTCTTACACTTCGTACTCTGCCTATGGGGCCAATGTGTAGATGATCTAATGGATGATATTTTTTATAAGGATCCCCTCAATACGTAAGTGCTTTCTGTTTTTGAAAATAAGAAATACAATAAATTTCAGAAAATGTGTTTGGTGTGATTGTTTTGTAAAATGAGTTTTCTAAAACAAAATCAAAATCAGTACAAAAATAGAAAAAGATAAAAAGTCGTTTTTTATGTTTTTCTCTCTAGATTTCTCTTGTTTCTCTCTCTCTCCTCTCTCTCCTCTCTAAATCTCTAGATATCTCTTCTCTCTGGAGATTTCTCTCTGATCTAGATTTCGTTTCTTACTCTGGTCAGAAACTCTTCTCTCTCCTTTCTTGATCTCCCTCTTGCTCAACTCCTCCTCTCTCCAGCTATTTCTTCTCTCTCCATATGTTTCTCTTTGGATCTCTGTAATCTCTCTCCAGATTTCTTTCTTTAATCTCCCATTAATAATTTTTGTTATAAATTATAACTATTAGTTATTAATGTCAATTATTATAAATAAGTATAATTTAGATTACATTAATTTTTATTGTTTTTAGATATTACTATCAAACATATTTTTAGGCCCTGCTTGGTATGCAGGGAAAATTTGCATCTGCAGTTATTCCCAGTCAAAAGCTATTTCGTATGGTATTCCTCTGCTAGTTAGGATACCTATGGCCTTGTTTATCCATCCAAACTACCACTACCACCACTGTGGTAATTTGCATTCTGTAAATTTTCTCTGCATACTAAGCAGAGCCTTAGTTTTCTATAATTTGAAAACAGTTTCTAAATTTAATATCAAACATGTTTTCAGATTTTAAAAATATTATAAATCTAACACAAATTTGCAACTGTATCTTATTTTTCAAAAACCATTTTTGGATCCCGAACCAAATGGGACCTAAATTATCTGCAAAAAATTTCATATTGTTCTAAAACGTTAACCCAAATTTCCCTACAGACTAGTGTAAGCAGAGTGTAAGAGTCTCATTTTGAAAAATAAAAAAGGATTAAATCTAGTGATCCAAACACCATAATCAATGGTGTTTGAAACTTGGGAGGCGGAGCAATTAGTGGGCTAACACTAAAAGTAGACCCAACCACACCAATGGGCTTTTCGCCTTGGAGAGTAGTTGGCATCGCCATGATCCAACATTACAAAATCACCCTCCTCTTTACATGCATACATACGTCGATCACATTTCCTAGAAGTTAATTCTTCCTAGTTCTTTGCCGAGGATTTGAAGAAGATTGTATTTGATGATAAGTGTGGCGAAGATGTATTTCCTGATTCATTTTTATATATTGGTTGTGGTTGGTTTCTCTTTAACCCCAGCTCACCTTCCGGATAAAGAATATTCTTTTTTTTTCTTTTTAATAATGGTCCCCCATTAATTTTATGACTAATGTTTACACATAAAAAAAAAAATTCTTCCAAATAATCTTGCTTTTGATAATCTAATCTTTCATTTTCAAAAAAAAAAAAAATTAAAAAAGTATTGGGATTCTACAATAGTTTTTTTGAGTTAGTTTAGGGATCCAACTCCTTATAGCCACGTGGTTATAAAATTGCCTTTTATTTATGTTATTAAAATTGATAGTTACTGGGACACGTGGCCTTCCCTAATGTCTGAATAAGAGAATTAGTATCTTAATAAAATCTTAATTTGCCTCTATGACTGGGGAGTTAATAAGAAAAATGTTGCATTTCCAACTGCAAAGTCATGTAACTTGCATCATTTTTTAATTGATACAAATACTCTCCTAAATAGTCTTTGCAATATAACTGCAAAGTGTAGCATCACCGAGTTAATAAAAATCTTAATTCAGATAGAAAACAATCATGTCCCNGAGAATTAGTATCTTAATAAAATCTTAATTTGCCTCTATGACTGGGGAGTTAATAAGAAAAATGTTGCATTTCCAACTGCTAAGTCATTCCACAGTTCGTAACTTGCATCATTTTTTAATTGATACAAATACTGCAATATAACTGCAAAGTGTAGTATCACCGAGTTAATAAAAATCTTAATTCAGATAGAAAACGATCATGTCCCTACTATCTGAATTTGAATTTTGAATTACCCACAGGCCACAGTACTTAAATTTGTATATATATATATATATATATATATATGAATGAAAGCGAAGCATAAATAATAAAGAGAAAAAGCTTTTTATTCTTCTGCCAGGAATCTCTTTTCTTATCATCAAAAATGGCAAATAAAAAAAAATCCAAACAAGCAAAGGAAAAAAGATAACATTTCTAATACGAACTTTATCACTTAAAGACTTACACACAAAAGCAACATTTCTGACCAAAATACCCCACCCATAGGCCACCCTCATTTAAATTAGCCAGAAATTCCCAGGTGCAAACCACTACATGCAATCTGTGATCTTGATATAACATTTGGACGGTTCTTGATCCACTTGATGATATCATTTTTGGACAGATCGAGCTAGGATGACCCCTGAAGTCTGAAAGCCAGCGAGACTGAGGGAGGAGATTTTTCCACAAACAACAATAATAATGTACTAGTGTGTATACATGCATGCAAGCATGCAGTACTAGCTGGTAGAAGTAGTGTCATAAAAATAAATAATAAGAGAAGAGAATAATATTGGCTGCTTTTTGCTTTTCTGTATGTGTACTCTGTCTGTCTGTCTGTAAAGTGTACATACATGTGAAAGGAAACCACAAAAAACGGGTCGGATCCACACAACCGTACTTTAATTTTACTGAAACATAATATTCTATTCTGTGTGATCATCATCCGAGTAGAGAATCCCATCCAATCAAATTTGATTCTTGTTGCATGCGGATATATGTCTTCAAGAGAATATTAATTGGGGACCCACCAGCAGGCAGGCGATGATGATCATCTCACTACTTTACGTGTTCGCCACCTGTATTCCCTGTGCTTTTTTTTAAACTCTACCACAATAAGTAATCAATTAATGTGTTTTAGAGAGAGAGAGAGAGAGAGAGAGGTGTTAGCCAGTACTGATCATGAACTTCACTTCACAATTAAGTGTAGTAGTTTGATATATAATAATTAGGATGGATGGCCGTACTAGTTTTGAAATTAATAATGTAATTCATAAGTAGGTAGGTTGATGAAACTAATTTATTAATTAATTTTGGCCAATAATTAAACAGAACCCATCTAAAAAGGACAGGCGGCCTAGATCAGATCTCAGATGTAGCAGCAGCTAGTAATTTTCCCTCAATATTATATTAAGAACATGAAGTAACAGTCACCCTATCCGAAATGATATATAGGAGCCAACTCATGAGTCATGCCATGCCATGAATCTCCTCTTAAAATTAATCAAAATTAAAACTACTAGCTAGTAGGTAAATGCAGTACTAAATTAAATCATACATATATATAAAATTAAAGAAACCCTAACTAACAGATCATTCTGCAGAAGAATAAGCATATGTACCTGTTTCAGGCATGGGAGCTGAGGGAGATCGGGTGCCTGCATGCATTTAATAAAAATGAACATATATGTTACGTCTTTCCATTAGCTACAGGAAGTAGAGAGAGAGAAAGATCTAGAGAGAGAGAGGGAGAGATACAATATTATGCGCAGCTAGCTAGCTAGCTAGCTGCAGCATATGATATATGATATGATCATGGCCGGTATACGTCGAATGGCAAATATATATGCTTGGCTCCTCGCACGCCATCCACGAAGACCATCAAACACTCAGGATGGACTCTGCAAACAGCATACAGGGAGCCAGGCATACACTACGTAACCAAACATATTATATCACATATTCACATGCATGTATCATGTATATCTTCATCGATCACGCATTCATCATGCATATATGTGCCTTATACATGAATGTATGTATGTATGACATTAAGCATCTCTAGTATACTCCCTCAAATCTTTCTTGATGATCATCACTTCATATATCCAACAAAGAAGAAGGAAGACCGGCAAAGTGTGGATAAACCTTATGAAATCTATAACTAGCTATAACTATAACAGCTAAATAACCCATGTAGTAGTGAAGAAGAGAAAGAATGAAAGTGTGTTTATTTATACCTAGCTAGCTACATCTCTCTCTCTCTCTCTCTCTCTAGTTTCTTTCTCTCTCTTAATTCTATCAAATCTGCCCGGCCCACAACCATTCACTTTGGGGAACCGACCGGCTTTTGCGGTGGCTTAAAAGATTAAGAAAAAACAAACTAAATACAGCTGATGAAAGAAAACCACTACTCCTACCACCACCCTCACGAAACTATATATATCATCATCTTTCTACTTTTGGTAGGGAAGCCTTCACTAATAAACTAAGTTCATTAAGCGTGATCTTATAAATCTTGTGGGGTAGTTTTCATACATGTATGAGTCTATGAGATAGGGATGGGGATATGGGATGAAATGGAATTAAAGGATGATGAAAAGAGAATGAAGTTGTGGGGTTGAAGTTGCACCTACCCTCACCAAAGCTACCACTAAATATAGAGAGAGAGAGAGCATGAAGAAGAAGAAGAAGTGATGAGATGATATGATGGTGTTACTTGCCAAGCAATTTCTTTATGCAGTTTTAAGATTTTTTTTTTTTGAAATCTCCTTTTCTAAGTGATAAAGCAGTGTTTGCTTTTCTCCCCTTCTGAAGCTAATTTGTCTGCAAGTGTTTGGAAGATCTTAGATTCCCTCATTCCCCCTCTTCTCTCTCTTTCTTTTCCATTTTTATCTTTTAATTTTTTTTCTTTATATATTTTATTAATTACTATGGGGTAAGTGGGAAAGATAAAGAAATGTATTAAAGTGCTTGGCCTTCTAAACTTAGTGGTTTCAAACTTCAAAGTTCTGATCGTTATGTATAATCTATACAACTACTTTATGATTTATTATCTTTCATATTAATATGTACTTTTGTCTATTCAACTTGTACCCATTTTGTTGATTTTTTGTTTATGTTGCTATTGCTTTTGGGGGAGGTTCTTTTTTCCACTCCCCTACCCTCCTTAATTTATTGCTTCATCCTTTTATTGACTCCATTTAATTTCTTTGACTAATTAATTAATTTCACAACTTTACTAAAAGCTAGCTAGCACTTATAAAGAAATTAAAATATTAATACTTTAATAAAAAAAGCAATCTTTTTCTTTTCTTTTTTTAACTTTATTGGGATGTCATCTAAATGATTTCTCTGTTTTCATGTGGAAGGTCATTTTAGTCAAAGAAATGCAAAATAATTAAATATTTATAATGGAGATATGAGAAATTACTCTTTTTAAAAAAAATTAATTCTCTTTTTACTCCAAAAAAATAAAAAATTTAATTCCTCTTCTTTTTAAATCTTAATTTAGATGGTCCTCTTGGCTAATAAGTTGGACCATGAATAGTTTGAGGGACGACCCTGCATGAATCATGTGGTCTTCCCAGTCAAAGAATAAAATTCTTATCAAGTGACTAGTGGGTCAAGGGAGGCAATCAAGCAAACCCTAGACATGGGTCAGAGTCAAGAATATTTTATATACATTTTCTTATACATATAGTACAAAAAGTACACACAGAACTTGATCCCACTTATAACTCTACACACAAACACAGAGAAAGAGAGAATAGTAGTAGGTAATGGTGATGGTTGTGGTTGTAGAGAGAGATATAGTGAGAAGGTAATGGTGGTTGTGATGAGAGAGCTAGAGAGAGAGAGAGAGAGGGAGAGCACGGTCAAAAAAGAAAAAGAAGAGAGGGGGTGGGACTTGGGAGGGGAGGAAATTAAGCAAGGACTAGCTAGCTACGGAGCTAATGATGCATGATAGAAGCAGCTGATGAATCCTGTGTGAGGGTAGGAAAAAAAAAAAAAAAGCTGCAGAATTGCTTCCTTAGTTGCAGAAAATAGTAAAAGAGGAAGAGATTTAAAATGGTAAGTGTTGTATTTAAATAATTTTAACGTGTATAGGATTGGAAGGGAACAATTGAGGGAATCCATGTGTCAGTGATCAGAGAGATAGTGATGCCTTGGTGTTTGGATGAATTTGAGTCAGATTCTGTGTCCTACTATACTGCATCTGCATCTCCATCTGCATTCTGCATGCTCTCTCTCTCCTCTCTCTCTCTCTCTCTCCATTTTAAACTTCTTCATCTCTCAGCTCCTTCACTTTAACAAGGATTCATTAGTTTATTTATAATATATCCCATCCAGGTAACTCTCTCTCTCTCCTCTTTCTCTTTCCCTCTTAGAAGGATATACATGCGACGTATATATATATATATATGTTTGATAAGAATAACTCCATCACCGTACGCGTGGCGGAATGACTCTTACTATGCTCATCGTGGCCATTTATTACTGACTGAACATAATCCATGATTAAGATTGAACAACCCAGGGATTGTAATCCATTATTAATAGCTAGTTCGAATTTTAAACTTATACTAGACTTGGCAAAATCTGATTACCTTCACTACCGGGGTCGACACTAACCTAGCTTGACTCATTTCAATTTTGTTGTGGTTAAGTAGAATTAGAGTTCAGTATTTCTGGCATGTGATTAAATCTGGCAACGAGTTGGAATAAGATCTAGACGAGTTAATGGGTCAAGTTTATTAAACTTAGACGAGTTAATGGGTCAAGTTTATTAAACTTAGACGAGTTAATGGGTCAAGGTTATTAAACTTTAATTCTGAATAGTTTAATAAAACGGGTGAATTTTTTCTAAATTCTAATCCTATTTATTTAGTAATTTTTTATATAAAACAGTTAAACAGGTCAGAGCCCATCCTAACCCTAATAGTGTACCTTAATTCTAGCTGTCGGATTAAATTAGGGTAAGATTTGGCTGGTGGTAGGATTGGCGGGTCGCTAGTCATTTTGCCACCTTTACCTATGACCGTTAATTCTTCTAAAGTTAGGGTCCATCTTGATTTATTTACTTTCTTTTTTTTATATAAAGAAAATCAAATTATGCTTCAGTCAAAAAAATGTTTTAAAAAAAAATCAATATTAATGAGTTGGTTTCCTATAAATTTGGGTTTTGGTACTAACAGCATATCCAAATTACCTGAAACGATAACCATTATAAGGATAACGGTTCCGATTTCTAACACTTCCGGTTCTTATTAGTCATTAAAATGTGGAACCAAAACTAGAAAAACCGGTTCCGGTTTGGTTTACCAAACGGGTCCCATTGATGCTAGAGTAACTCCCCTCTTCTCTTTCTCGAAAAAAAAAAAGAAAAAGAAAAAGGAAGAATGGAAATGATGTAAAGCAAACCGTTAAAGTTAAAAAGTTACTACTGTTAGATGACAAATTACTTTCGGATCAATGGTTAAAAAGTGGTTGATGAAGCCGTTTTTCTGGGAAGTAGGTCCAAGCTAGAGAGAGATGGTTCAAATTCAAAAGAAAAGAAATCGAGTCTTTGGTCTGTGACCTAAAAAAGTGTGCCTAGTGAGGAGTGATGAATTCTACACCACAGAACAGAAGAACAGAACTTATAAACATTCAGACAACAGGAATCCAAGTGGAGTCAGTTTTAGGTTAGGTTATCATGAATCATGATTGTTGGTCGGTCATCTTTGACCACGCCTTGGGTTACACCTCCCCCAAAAAAAAAAATAATAATAATAACATGGGGTTTTGTGATTTTAGTCCCTATTTTTATAATCCTTATGTTTTTAATCCCTTGGATTAAAAACATTTGTGAATTTAGTCCTTAGTTTTTAAAAAGAGAATACTAACCTTTAAAAACATTTTATTCCAAATATATCCCATATCTAAAAATCATTAACGGTCGACTTCATCACTCCGGCGACCGGCGGCTGTGAACTCCTCACCGGCAGTCCAAATCTGAAATTTTTCAAAAGTGCAAGTTCAGACTTGCACTTTTTTTCCAGTTTAAAAAAAAAGTGAATAAGGGTATCTTAGGCATTTTTTAAAACTTAGTTTACACATTTTTTAAATTTTTAGGGACTAAAATCATAACACTATAATTTTTTAAGGACTAAAATCATAAAGTTTTAAAAAATAAAGATTAAAATTATAAAAGTATTTTAGTGAGGGATTAAAATCATTGGTCCCCTAAAAAATAAGGACTTTTTTTACATTTTCCGTAATAATATTAATAAGGGTTCTGTTAACGTGTGATAGGGCACACGATAAGGTTGTTTTTGAAGGAGCTTTTTTTTGCAAGTTAGAGGTCTTCAAATCAGCCGAATTTTTGTAGACATAATATTATCCTTTTTATAAGATGTCTATAAAAAATCAGCTCAATCAGAAATATCTAACCTTGTAAACAAATTACTTTAAATGTCAGCCGTTCATTCACACTATTAAAGTCTAAAATAAGTGTTTGTGGTGCTAGAGGGTGCTAGAGGTCTCCGATTGAGCTGATTTTTTTAGATATGATCCAAATAGTATAAATAACATACATATCTAAAAATCAGCCAATTTGAACAACCTTAAGAAACTAAACAAAACACAAAACCTAAAAGCTTATCATGTGCCCTTAGGGCACATGTTAACAAAATCCTATTAATAATATTGTAAAAAATTATGGACTAATTCTAGTAGTGGTGTCAAATGGTTGCACGTTTATCCGGGTACCTGAACCGTGAGTATTAGAACCGGTTCTTGTTCTAGGTACTTACTTTGATAGGGAACTGCTTAATGCATCTGCATTTTACATTTAGTACGGTTATGGAGGTTCGCAGTTAACTTATTCTTACACTTATACCGTTATGGAGGTTCGCATGGAGATAAACTAAGGGTTTTATGATCTGTGGTGGTGGGGATGATCTCCTCATAAAAAAATATATATCATTATAAAAATTTTAACAAGATTGAAATCTTTACATATATGGACCATTCGTTTTATTTTTAATTTTTAACAAAGTTTTAAAAAAAGTTGAAAATGTTAGAATGACATACTCTTATGTTAGGATCATCTACTTGAGAAGGAATTGTCCTCATTAAAATCGGCATTTGGATTGTCTTCATGGTAACCAATAGGTTGGACATTACAAGTTAGAACCGGGGCCAATGCGCGCAGTTCCCTTTCATTTCTGGTTTTGGAATGGGAACCAAACTGATAGGAACATACACCCACTTACAATTACTCAAGAACCTCGACCGAAACTGAAACTAAAATTGATTATTCGGATTCTGATTCCACCTATTTGAGTACCATATATAGTTGTAACCGACAAAAACTAAAACTGACTCATTTAAATAGATTTTGGTTCCGAGTAGTTGAATAACCTAAAGGACGATTGGCTCCCCTAACGCCGACCTTGGCGTCACTACCACAACTCACCTGGACTAATTATGGATCTGGACATGGGAGGAAGGACTAATTCTTTCTTAATTACGCGAAGGCCGATGATATTTTAGGCAGCAGAATAAACAGACATGGGGGAGGGGGCATCAAAGGAATGAATGAATCAACTATTCTCCCTTCCTTCAATGTCTCTCTCTCCCTCTCTCTCTCTCTCATGAGTTTCTGAGGAATAAAATAATATCCTTTATCGAAGAGAAAGAAATTGAAAGAATAAAGTCTTGTAATTAAAAATAAAGAACACCCCGGCCCCTGTAAAGTTTTTTTTTTTT
>MVGT01000437.1:3579641-3629916 GCA_002174775.1 Macleaya cordata | reverse complement strand
AAAAAAAAAAGTGAACAAGGGTATCTTAGGCATTTTTTAAAACTTAGTTTACACATTTTTTAAATTTTTAGGGACTAAAATCATAACACTATAATTTTTTAAGGACTAAAATCATAAAGTTTTAAAAAATAAGGATTAAAATTATAAAAGTATTTTAGTGAGGGATTAAAATCATTGGTCCCCTAAAAAATAAGGACTTTTTTTACATTTTCCGTTTATTTATTTTTGAAAATCAGTTTTTTTAATAATAATAATAATAAAATCTATATGTTACTTATTATTTACATAGTAATTGAAATTTAGTTAATATTATTTAATGTTACATGGAGGTATCGAAAGTGCTCTGGGTCAGAGCTCGACCCAACCCAGCCCGAACCTCGACCAAAACAATATCCACTTTTAAAAAGTGGATTCTTGGTTATTCTCAAACCGACCAAGCCTGGAGTTGATCGGGCTTTAACGCTTGGGACCAAGATTCTTCTGTTGTAATGACAGTTGGAGAGAACTGATTCCTTTATAAAAGACTTGAAAAGTAAAGGCTGTGTTAATAGTGAAATATGGGGTGTAAATGGGCCAGGCAGCATCATGTTGAGATCAAGATGGCAGAAATTTGATTTTCTGAGTACCTTCCATAATTCACCAACACCAAACTTCATGTTTCGAACAGCAATTTCTGATTTTCAATACCACAATCAACAAGCACATATTCTACTACTAGGTTGAAATATGAACTGACGAAAAATGCATGATATTATCAACGATCATTGACAAACCTCCTCAGCTTTAGTGGTTTGACAAGTCATCCTCCTCATCTATAGACTATAAACTAATTACAATGTATAAGAAAAGATTAAATCCAAACCTGACCAAAACCAGAATGGAAAACCACCTGTATCCGTTCATGTTGTACGTTTAACTATTTTCGTATCTGTACTAGATGGAGAACCACTCCAGAAGCCCTCGTCCTCCTTTTGTATGTATACCATGTTCTCTACTCCTGTTTGTTTCCCCTCCCGTTTCATCCTCAAACCAACTCCCCCAAGTCAAAATTCTAGTTTGGCTACTATACAGCCCAATCTAGTGAAAAATACTGGTCTAAGCAATTCCATTTTTTTTTTTGGTTTCCCGTTAGACTTCTCGCGGGAATTTCCTGCGCTTGCACAGACAGACGTATTCAGGGATTGGGCCTTCATCTTCAACAACCCAAGGATGCCAAGCAACAGCCTCCAAAGTTATCCTCTGTTTTGTATCTGTAGTATGGAAATGTGTCAATACAGTTTAGGGAAAGAAAAAAAAAAAAGTGACAATGGAGAAAGAAAAGATGCAGAAGCGGATTTTTTAGTAATATTATTGGAAGATGCAGAATATTATTAGCAAGAAAATTAGAAAAGTTGGTGGGCGTCAAAAGAGAAGTCACTGGCCTTTGCAGAGAAGTCGTTCTAGTAAGTTCTTCAGCTGTGAATCGATGCCCTCCGGGATAAATAATGGGTTATTAACAATCTGGAAAAAGATAAGGCTTAGTTCATTGTCCACCCTAGCTACTGAAAGCAAGCTTAACAAAGAGAATAAGAAGTACCATTGATATCATAAATTATTTATCAACAGTATGTCATAGAAGTGGTAATTGGATCACCTTGTCATACGTATCCTGTAACGTGTCTCCAAGAAAAGGGTATTGACCCAGGACCATACAGTATAGAGTAGCACCCAAGGCCCACGTGTCTGCAGCTTTACCATGGTAAGTTAAACCTGTCCATCATAAGGAAAATCCATACATTTGAGAGGATGTCACCACATTACACTTCTTGCATGTCTATTATAAAATTTTCTGCTGCTTATTTTCCAACTAGATCCCTTACCTAAACAACACTCAGGTGCAGTGAAAACAGGAGTTCCAGGAGATCGTCGAAGCTCATCTTTATCATCCTTCAAATAAAACAAAATCAAGAGAAAGCAAAAAAAATCAATCATCAAGAAACATAGTCCAAGCCTTGTGAGAAAATTGGCTGAAAACTAAATTAGCTACACTCTCATATTCATTGCTTCAGGTCATACGAAACTCCTCATATTCTATATGAGCCCTAGAAAATGAAACAGAAAATCTAAGTAAGACCATCAAAGGAGCTTACAATGGATACTATACGTTGCAAGTCAGGCTGAAGACATTCATGTGAAATGGGACTACTTTATGCAGACATAAGAACAAGGTAGCAACATTACCTCAAAGACCTGGCTGACGCTGAAATCTCCTATCTTCACCGTACCAGTGCTTGTAACCAGAAGGTTATCAGGTTTAATGTCCCCATGCACTATATTCTGTTCAGGTAGGAGAACATATCAGGATTCAACAATACTAACAAGCTCAACAATGGATGGTACATTTATTCCATAGCTATATGACATGAAAAAGGAACTGCAAATGTCAATTTAACCAAAGTATGAATGTAGTTCAACTAAAGTAAAACCAGCATTAATCGCATAGAAAAGTGATGACTTGCTCCATGAGTATGTGCCGATATAAGGTATTTTTGGTCATTTCCATCCTTACATGGACTGTGCCTAGTGATGGTAAGCAGATATTATTGGTGTACCCAACGAAGTAACTCTTGCATTACTCAATGCAACTGACAACATACAAAAGTTAAAAGATATGTTATTATAAGCGTCCCTCATGTTTCATGTGTTTCAAGATACTAGGAAATAGGATCAAGATTCTTAATTCCCACCAGTCAAGAGACAGATCTCTAAGGGGATAAATCTTTTTCCCAAATAATTAAGGAGCCACCAGATGCACTAGAAAGCTTGTTCCAACATCCCCAATAGCTATCCAACGCTGTCCATCAAGTTTTGGATGCCTTAGGCCTCAAAACAGTGCTTGTGTTTTAGTATACTATAAAGCAATTAAGTAAGTGAACTGCAGAACTGAGCTTGTTCCAACATCTCCAATGGCATTAGCCAATTTAAAATGGATGATTGATTTCAGGGTTTCATTTTCTTATAAATACATATAAAGGGAGCTTAAAAAGTGACTTTTAATTATTGAATGAAATTTGCCTTTTAAGTTCCATAAGTTCCTTCTTTAACTATTTTAGGATTGCTTGGATTCTCACACTACAAGAGCTATTAGGGATTTTCAAAAAAAAAAAAAAAAGTTAACACACTCCATCAGTGACTATGTTAGCTTAAAAACCAGGAAGGTTAAGGATAGGGATAAGCATTAAAATGAAACAGTTCTAATGGTAACCAACTCAAAATAAGTATTGTACAATATGCAAAATGAGAAGCCAAGATTATAGCTATAAGCAACTTGGAAGAAAAAAGGATACAATAGACAAAAAGGACACATAAAAACGATATCATACATGAGCATGAAGATACATGAGACCAGCAACTATGCCCCGGAGGTATCTTCTTGCAATAGTTTCCCCTAAGCCACCTGGTGGACCCGAACCCTCACAAACCCACTTGCCTTCTACATATTCAAGAACTGTAAGGAAAAAATATATATATATATTCTCAGTCAAACAAAACATTTAGCTAAGTTAAGAGTTCTTTAAAGTAATATTATGACATGATCCAGATGGAATGCCTAAACACTGACAGTTAAACTGGCAAAAAACCTATGAGAATTAAGTGTCAATAAATACCCATATAGAAATTATCCGTGTTGGGGTCATCGATCACCTCAACGAGATTGACTATATTTGGATGCTCCAAAATTTTCATGATCGAAACCTGCAAAGCAAAAGGAGCATAACTTCTGACACTGTTCATGAAACTATCATTTAATATATATAAATGTATACCATGGATTGATTTTAAAAATAAATAAATAAATAAAAACAAAACAAAACAAAACAAAAAAAAGATACAAGTATACAACTAACATGTATGAAATATGCATTAATGGATGAATAAATACAAAATGCAATGTTAATCTTTTCTAGCAAGGACATTTCAGATTCTTGGTGTACAATCAGGGAAACTAGAAAAATTTGGAAATCGTTGCGACATCCTGTTACTTGACGGTAGTGTAAAACACAGCTGCTCACAAACAGGCATTCTAAGTGATAATGGAGCAGAACTATCACGTTATTTGACCAAGCTTCCCTACTCTGCCAACTTTCCAAGGAATAGTCAACAAGTCAAGCATTTAAAGTTATTCAGACACCTTCTTGGTTTTAGGGCTTACCACATAACAGGTAAAATGACACACAAATGTCTTTACTGCCATAAACACCAAGCACATGCAAACATACTTGTATACTTCCAATTATTTATCACTAAACCCATATTTTCCTCAAACGATATTCCTCAATCCCCCTCATGCCCTTAATGAACCTCCAAACCCATTCACCTAGACAAGTTCGGAAGTTCCTACTCTAAGCTCCTGGGAGCCAGCCTCAATATTCACAGGTTTACAAATGTCAACAAAGACTATCAAACTACACGATATTACACTCTCAAAACATCCTGGATCTTTCCAACTTGAAGCACTCAGTTCACACTCAGAACATTAAACAATAGCATAGAAGAAGATTGAAGAATAGAGAAAGCCTGAACTCAAAAGATATCATCAAGAAACATCCAAGTAGACAATATAGAAGCCCAACTGAAAGTCTAAGACAGAGATAAGGAGTTGTATGCAGTGTCCAAAAACAACAGAGAGAAGAGCATATACCTCCCGAAGAACATCAGTCATAGCAGTTTCTGAAGGTGCTACTCGCAACTTCAACAAATGAGACTTGTGAAAAGCCTGAAATGAAACCATAGCACAAAAGTAATGCATACGAACAATCAAAAGGAACTACTAGTTTTCGTTATGCATTTCAGCATCCAACTATTACTGATATAATCCCTTATGTGGCAACAGAGATACCATTAACAAGAACATAACTATTAATACAACTCAAATGACAAATGGAACAGTTCAACAACTGTAGACTCAATAGATAGTCCATGTCATGTATTCCACTTCACAACCAATTCATGCAAAGATAGCAAATCTCAACTTCTAAATAGACACCAAACAAATATGTACTCGAAAAGATTCCCTGATCTATAAGATAGATGCATGAGAAAGAAAAAACCCAATAAAGTCCGTTATCTATTAAATATGTACATTGAAGAAGAGAACAATTAATAGCATAAATGGTCATGAAAACTAGTGCTTGACTTTGTTCTTTGACTTTTTTGTGAAGATCAAGATTGAACCATCACTCACTTGCAGATTAGAAGAAACATAGAAACAACAGTGCCTTTACAAAATATCTGCAGCTCTACATTAAGGAAAAAGCAGTTACCTTAATTGCGTAGTGCTTTCCATCTTTATTGCTTCTGTATAAAACCTGTTAAAAAGGCAGAAGATTGCGAAGTTCATGGCTTTGAAAAAAGTAAGAGCAAACACCTTCTCAACAAAAAAAAGTAAGAGAAAATACAATGTCAATAACTCAATTGTACCACTTTTCCATAGCTTCCAGAGCCAATCTTGCATACTCGAACATACTCGTTCACCATTTTATTTCCATTTTCATCCTGAGCATGCATTCAGAAATGAATAGTTAAGGCCCAATAACTCGTACAAATACAGTATTTAGGGTGAGAAAAGAAAAGAAACAAGAAGATGTCATAGTTGGTAGCCCTGACTTCATCGTTAGTTAAAATGGCATCACCAGATTTGTCCAATCTAGGCTACTAGATTTCACAAGTTGTCATGTTCATATAGTTTATGCTTCAATTTAACCAGATAATCCATGAAGGTTTTCATCTTTAATGGATATGGTTTTTTATGATCATTTTGATGATACCATGATATAAGTTTTAAAAAGCTCTCTTACTCTTTTTTAGACACTTTGAGATAACAATAAATATATAGCCTTAGAAAGAAATGCAGAAAGGAAGAGGCCTCACAATAGTCACAAACATCACATGCACATAAAGGATAATCCATATCAGGGCAAAAGGGTAAGGTAAATTTGCATATTATCAACAGCCTACTAAGGGTAATGTTGGGATTCTGCTTTATTATCCATGTTGAAAAAGAGAGAAAAAATGGAACACTTTTCACATAACACGGTTCAAAGGTATAACCAAATACATATGATACGAGGAGGAAAAAGACTAGGTTGGAGAAGTACATGATACATGTAATTCATCTATCTTGTCATGACCACTATAAAAGTTTGCTTTTACCCATTCAGTTGAGACATGAGAAATAACTTCCATCCTAACAATTTGTAGAAGCCTGACTGTGGCAGCTTCCAATCACATTACAACAGTGCATAACAGCATAAGATAAGTTGACACTTGATAGATGTCTCAATCCCGTGGTGTTTGAAAGGTGAAAGTAAGCAATATGAATTCAGATTTATCAGGAATTGAAAGAACTAAATCAACTGTGACTTACTCAAATTGTAGCCTATAAATAACCTTAAGTGCATCTCGTAACTCACCTCTGAACGAATAAGCTGACGAGTCTCCTTGACAGGAACCTCCCTGCATATCATTCCATTTTGAGCTCTAAGTGAGAGAATCTCTTCAGAACTTTTTGCACGGCTTCGCAGCTCCCCAGAACTTCCATGTAGGATATTGTTAGTTTCACCATTATATAAATCAATATCGGAGTCTTCTAGATTATCATTCAACAAAAACTCCTGAGAAATTTTACTCCCAGAGACCAAAGATGGCCTCAATGATCTTTTGGGCTTCTTTGTGAATCCAAAACAACTACAGCAGCCCATTTGTGTCAATCTCGAGAAGGAACTACTCTTGTCAAACATCAGAACTTCAACAGTCCCAGCGAATTAATTACAATTCGAAGAAGTAGAAAAATCAACCCCTGGACCTGGAGAATACAACAGACATGACAAATTACTGAATTAAGAACTCCACAACACTGCTTCAAAGAAAAAACATTTTTTATACACATACGACTATACTATCTATACATCTACAGGCTCCATCGTGGAGATAAGTGGACTGCTTTTTGGTGAGAATAACCTCCTCATATCACCCACATTCTGAAACTTTAACGCTAGGAAAATCTGATTACAAATTAAAGCTTTCTAGACTATAAAATCCGCCATCAACTTTGAGTTGAGATATTATATGGTTAGAAGTTCCAGACCAACCAACTTTTTATGAGGATAATCTCCACGGTGTGAAGTTATGCCGCACAGCTGAGCTCAGGGTAATTTTTCAAGTCGTCGTAGACACGTAGTAACCGAAATTCATGGTCTGAGCATTGGAGACTTGTTGATTGTAAGTATATGAGTAAATTAATAGGGTTTTGGCTACTGATGAGTCACCTAATCAATCAATTCAGATTATAATTCTACCACAATAACTAATCCAAAAAAAAAAATGAGAACCATATCACAAAAGGTAAAAACTACGAATACCTGATTTGTAAAAGCAGGATTAGGGCATCAAGCCCGAACAGGATTCGTTATTCCAAGGGATGCCATTCACACAAGGGAACAAAGCAGCTGATGAAATTGATGCCATCGCGATTCAGCATTAACATCTCGAAAACTCCAGTTTACTAATACCAACTAATTATAGCAAGGCCCAACAACAACACCAACAGTACTTTGACCTAGAAGAGGGGAAGGAAAAAAAAAAAGTATTAATAATTCTAGAAGACCTAAAAGATTCCTAGAGTTTTAAAAAACGGACAAAATGCACGTAAACTTCTCCAACGCCATCATGCACAACTGAAAACGAAAGATGGGAAGGGAACCACGTAAAGTCATCGTAACAGTTACATTAAAAATGTCGGTAACTACCTTTATTAGGTGGGGAAGGAAAACATTGCCATTGCCTGACGGAAGAGATTACCGAAACCCTAGTTCCCACTACAGAAGCAAAAGATACTGCAAATTGGCGACCTGATTGGAAATCAAATTACTGAAACCCGAGCTCCAACTTCACGAGATGAACTCGCTCTCAAAGTGATTTTTTCAAATAGAAGGAGATTTGTCAGAAACTTACAATATCGACCGGGTTATCTGCCACAAACACCATAGCCGTATCAGTCACCTGATCAACCAAAACAAAAAAAAAAAAAAATGAAAACTAAGATAAGATTCAATCTCACCTGATTCTTGGAAAAGAGGAGATTAAGATCGAAACCAACCAAAAGTAGGTAAAGAGGGAAATATAGAAGGGTAAAGCAGGCCAAGCGCAAGCGGCCAAGGAAGAGAGAGAGAGAGAGAGCGGAGCAGGGGGTGTCGTTTCAAACGCGTATTATACACGCTGATTCGGATGTTTAAAGAAGGTGTCAAGAGTACGCGAACTTCGTATCATCCGCATTTCGTTCCGAAATGCAATGGCGACAACAATTTGTTGCAAATCTGACGTGGTACCTTCTGGGAGCAATTCTATTGACTAACTAGTACCCCAAATTTGAGAAGATGCGGGTCTAATGGTAACCTACCTCATAAACTTTCCTCCGCCCCTTAATTCGATGATGAAGGCCAAAAAAAAATCTACACAATTTTTTTACCCAATTATAAGTCATGAATTGTTAACACTTCGTAATGCCAAAAGGTTTGAAAGACTGTCCACCAATTACCAGCCAAATCAACTGTTTTATTTGTTTTTATTTTGTTAATAAACAATAATATCAACCTAACAGTATCCTCATTCCTGTGAAGGGATTTGAGGTATTCTACTAAACAAAACAAACTCATTAATTTCACCTCTACAGCGTTGAGGTGGTGAATTTCGACTTGTAAATTTCATTAGCCAACTCCTAGCTATTTTTAGCTTATTTTTTATACATTCTATTGCAGTGGACGCTCTTATAGTTGTCAGATAAATCGCGCGTTCCTAATAGACTCTATACATATACTAAGGTGGAATGAAGAAAGAAGTTCAATTGAGGTGAGAAAATTGGAACTTTGCCAACTTGTTTGGCGCATTTCCACTTATTTCGCCTAAACCACTCACGTGTTTGGCAACACAATAATTTCAAAAGCAATTTTTTCTTACTTTTGACTTCTGGTTGAAGTTACTTATTCTCGAGTTACGCAGAAGCTTATTTTTTCCTTTTCACATTTGCCACCTCACCACACCACCACGTCACCATGCCATATCACTACCACTACCACTACCACATCACCTCATCACCACCCTACACACTCACCAAGTCATTGCCACCACCTCACCATCACGTGCCACCACTGCCATGCCACAACACACATTGACACCTCCACATCCATCACCACGTTATCACCACTACCACATCACCACATTGCAATCCACCGCCATCATGATGTCATCACCACTTCCTCGCTATTGCCATGTCACCACCACCTCATCACCACTATTACCTTGTCACCATGACCATTGTTGCCACATCATCACCACTATCGCCACAACATCACCACCACCACTATCAACACTGCTACCTAGCCACCATGACACTACCACATCACTAATATCACCATTGCCACCCCACTATCATCTTGTGATATTTGACTTTTTTGTCTTATTACATTACCATATTGACTTTTTTATTTATAAACTTATTATAAATTAGTATTTTACCAGACAAACTTCTCATAACTTACAACTTCTCAAAATTTAAAGTGATTCTACAGAAAGTATAACTATAGAAGTACTTTGACTAGTGGTTGCCAAACACCTTATTTGACCAAAGATTTTACTTTAGTAAACTTATTATTTCAGTTGTCTCCTTTTGCCGAATTGCAATTAAGACCACTTCCATTTCAGTTTTTTTGTCCTCTTCCACTACCAAAAACCAAATTTAGTATTTAAAATTAAATTCGAATTAAATATATTTTCCTTTCAATTAAAATTTTCCTCCAATTTAATTTTCTATCGTACCCTATGAATATAAAAAATTAAAATTCAATCAATTTCTTAAGAGATTATAATTTTTAGAATGGAATGATCCTATCACAAAGATTTAGATTATCCTTACAAAAAACCGTCAGGTTTTAGTTCAACATATAAAGCCTATAAATAAGTGTAAACGATGTGTAAAAATAAGTGAAGTGCGAGGAGGTGGGGTGGAAGATAGAATTTCCCTTCTCATTGTCCGTACATATTTTACCCTCCCAATAATACGCCTAGCAGACCTTAGTTAGACCCAGAGCCAGAAGTTTCGACGTTTTTAATATGGTTAATGTTTTAGCTCACGGACTAACGTACGACCCGAAAGCCAATCCGGTGTTGCCCGGATGGTTAAGGCGTCCCCTCACATTAGTGAGGTCTTGAGTTCGAGCCTTGCTAGGGTGCCTAGTNATGTTACTAGGTATATCGCCGTGCTTTCGGCACGGCTCAAAACCTCGAGAGAGAAGACGCTGCTTCCAGGGAAATTTGAGAGAGATGGAGGGAGCCTGCAGAGAGAGAGAGGGCAGGGAGAGAGAGGGGGAGCCTGCAGAGAGGGGGGAGCCTGCTTCAGAGAGAGAGAGAGGGCAGGGAGCAGAGAGAAATCGAGAGAGAAGGCAGGGAGAGAGGCTTATCAAGCAGGACACATTTTATAAAAGGACAACTCTGCCCCCGTCCTGAATTGTATAATAGATGGTTAATGTTTTAGCTCACGGACTAACGTACGACCCGAAAGAAAGCTTTACACGCTGCTGCCGTGTGCACCAGTCGTTTCTACCTATCTCTCTCTAGTCTCTCCTTCTTCATTTCTGTTATTGGAAATTAAGCAGATCTCTCTCTGTCGCTAATGGCGATGGCAGCAGCATCTCTGCCTATGTCCTTTGTTTGCTCGACTAGGTCTTCTTATACGCTTAAAGGAAAGAAGCGACGACGCATCGTCTGCAACTTCGGCCATTTCGGTGAGGTGGTCCGCAAGGACATGGAGTTTCTGAAAAAGGGTTTTAGTTGGGCAAGTGAAGCTCTTCACCTCCCAAAGCTATCCAATACCTTCGAAGACCTTCTTTGGCTTCGTACTTTCGAAGACCCTCACGCTTCCCCTCTGTCACCTCAATCGTGGCCGCAACCTTTCTATCCAGGTCATTCTCTTTCTCAAATTCTCTCACTAGTTTTTTCAAAGTTTCTGCTATTTGAGCTTTGGAGATGGTTTCCTAGCTAGTGAAGAAGCTTATGTTGTGGTAATTTCAGTTGGTATTCTGTTGAGTTCTTATAGCTAGTGAAAAAAACAACTTAGGTGTGGTTGGTAATTGATGACAAATTTGTAAATTGGATTGAGAAAGTATAGTTGAAGGCAGAGGAATTCTTCCTCAAGGGTTTCTTCTATCACCTGACCATAATTGAATTGTCAATAGATTGCGTTTGGTCTTAGATTTTATTCCATTTGGCGCCGCTCATCAACTAGACCTAGCATTTTTAAAATTGGACCACATATCTCATGAATTCAATTGGTTCCCTATCAAGGAAAGAGCTTTCTACTCTACTAACTTAAAGCCTTCTCTCTAGTCCTGTTACATATAGAGGTGCAGAGGTCTCATGGAGTTCAATGTGTGTATGCATTGCGCATTTTATGCTGACATTTACACATATAAATGACAAGGAGAATGAATGCTGATTCGTTTTCCAAGGAAGGTGTATCTAAGCAATCTTTGTACAACAAAAGCTGTTCTTACTTCCTCTTTATCTGTGTCTTTTGTGGGGAAGATGGGACGAAGGGCTACACCTGATGGTTTTAGTTCTTTGAATATGCTTTCCAATCATTGATGCTAAGCATAAGAAACAAAACCTATTGTCTCGGTGTCCCCTTTATGTTTCTTGTGTTAATTTGTTATAGTCGGACCTCTTTCTTATGACTTCTTGCGTGTATTGATATTGGAGGATAGCATTCTTCTGACAGGACTAACTGGCATGGATTTGTTCATGGCCGACCTCAAAGCTTTAGAGGCTTATGCTAGTTACGTTCACTATCTCTCAAAAATGTGGTCTAAGCCACTTCCAGAGTCTTATGATCCACAAGAAGTTGAAGACTATTTTGGTTGCAGGCCTCATGTAGTGACACTTCGATTTATTGAGGTAACTTCAAATGCTTGCTTCACTGTTCTAATCTTTTGATCGGCAATGCGTCATTTGTTACTCTCCTGAGTATTTTGAAAGATGGTGTCATGTCTACATATACTTCAATTATTAGTTACCTCTTTCAAAAAAATGTTTACGTATACTTCATGGCCAGTGTCTTTAAGTTTGATTTCACGGGTACCACAATTTTCATATTAGTTCTGTTGCTTTATCTTTCACAAATCTTCTAACGATCAAATATGAAGAGACTACATGTTAGGCCACTTTCTAGGGATTGCATTCTTATTGAATTTGATTATTATGTACTGGAAGGTGTTTGCTTCATTTGCTTTTGCTGCAATCAAAATGCGGACCTCAAGGATTTTCAAGTTAAATAAATCCGGTGTGGATAAGAATGGAAATACTTCAGAATACTATTTTGGGAAGCTGCTGAAAGAAGCTATGCTGAACCTCGGTCCTACTTTTATCAAAGGTTAGTGAGATAGTCCAATAAAAAATCTAGATTAGCCTTTGACTTCGGCTTACAGTTGCACCACTGAACTAATTCTTTTGCTTTCATTCCATGATTTATTTATTTATTTATAAGTTTTACGTCCATTCTCCTTTTCATGCAGTCACGAGATAACCAAATATGCTAGTTACATGCCTTTGCTTGCTATGCAGTTGGGCAGTCCCTTTCCACAAGACCAGATATAATTGGTTCAGAGATTTCCAAGGTTAGGCCCTCCTCACTCTTTATATTTCTATTTATTTCTCTAATAAAAAATGTTTTTGGATGAATACTTTGTGTTACCAAGCTTCAATGTTCTTCTAAAATAGCATCACTATCTACCCCTGGGGACCCTAAATGGTTTACCTGTACACCAAGATTAATTGCAATGCTCATGAATAAAACCTTAATCTGTTACTTTTGTCCTTTTATGGAATTATTTGTGTAATATAGTTTCAATTTTGCTTGTTTCATTTGATTTCTTTCTCTATGTCATTTAGATGTTCAAGTAGTAGGAGGGTTTCTTGCAGTATTCATTCCATTGGGTTTTTTTTTTGAACTTTCGTTATTGCTTATTGTTTATAACTTTATATTATTTTGCAATGGGCATACCATTCTGAGATCATATTTCATATTTCACTTTTGATCTCTGTGCTAATGCCAGGCACTATCCGAGCTGCATGATCAAATCCCTCCTTTTCCCAGAAAAGTGGCTATGCAGATTATCGAGGAAGAATTAGGGAGTCCTGTAGAAACAATATTTAACTACATTTCTGAGGAACCCGTAGCTGCTGCTTCATTTGGCCAGGTGCGTCTGTCCTTAATAAATTGCTATGACTAAAAGTATGGGATAAGGTTCCAAGGACAAACTTTTTTGTGACACTGAATAGCACATGCCTGCAGGTCTGATGGAGATGATTTAGTCGCTGATTTCGTGAGGTTGGTCTCCTCACCACAATGATCATCTTCACAAGATACTGCCCATCCAAAAACTTTTAATCCTATAAAAAATGGACTACAAGTTCAAAATTCTGGAACATTCATTTGGCATTAATTTCAAGTCAATGTTTTAGAGGGTTTAGATTTTTGTAAAGGTCAATTTTGTTAGATGATTTAAATGGTGAAGAGAACATCATCACTAAAAATATCTCTTGAGTAGTTCATGCCCATGTCATTCAAGTGTCAAAGAAAAAAGTTGTTAAACAGTCCAACACTATCTATTTCATATGGGTTGTTGTAGTTTTACATGGTTTTGAGTACATGATTTTAAACACTGGTTTGTAGGGCCCAAATAGGAGCAAGTCTAGGACTAGTTTTTGATGGATGATATCCTCATCATGGAGAATATTGTTCTAACAAAATTTCAAGTTGTTCTCAAACTTCCAACTCTATCAAATATTGGCTAAAAATCAATTGTGAAGTGGAATGCTCAGAATGCATTAACTTGTATATCAAAATGTGAGATAAAAAAATTAAAAATTTCCATTAAAGGACGAAGTTTCAGAATTGGGACTGATATTTCAAATAGGTGATTTAAATCCTCACCAGAGATCATCATAGACTTGTCCCAATGTGAGATCCAGACAGGAAACCGTGTATGGCAGAATCAACGCAGAGTCAAATCTTATGTGTTTCCTGCATCATGCTTTCCAGGTTTACCGTGGGAGTACCTTCGATGGTTATAGTGTTGCTGTAAAAGTTCAGCGTCCTAACTTGCGACACGTGGTCGTACGAGATATCTACATTCTTCGCCTTGGGGTTTGTATTATCCTCTAAATTGTCTATCTTAATAACTCGTGTATATCTATATATCTAAGTGTTAGGTTCTCAAATAGTTTTTCATAACTGTTTCAGCTAGGAATATTGCAAAAGGTAGCAAAAAGAAAGAGTGATCTTCGCCTCTATGCTGATGAGCTTGGGAAGGGCTTAGTTGGGGAGTTGGATTACACCTTAGAGGCTGCAAATGCTTCTGAGTTCCAGGTAACTCGCATTTGCACTTCCAGTTTGTTTCCTTTTTCATGGGAAGTAATATAGAAGTCCTCACTGGATAGCTTCTTTCAAAATTCAAATAGGACCTCCTCTATACATTATGACAAAAAAAAGCCTCGGTTTCAACTGTATAAAGGTTGTTTAGAGCATAAATCATTTGTTTCTTGTATACCAATCGCACATAATGTTTGAAATAAATTGGTGTTATAATCTATTTCTAGGATTATTCACTGTTCTACAGCCTCAATTTATTTAGAGCATTAATCAATTTATTCACTCATTATGCATCTCTGCCTTCTACAGGAAGCTCATTCCCCCTTTCCATTTATTTTTGTTCCAAGAGTATTTAGGCATTTAACCCGAAAGAGACTTCTGACAATGGAGTGGGTAGTTGGTGAAAATCCAAATGATTTACTCTTGGTATCTACTAGAAGCTCGATCACTGACGGGTCTCAGTATTCAGGGAGGCAGGAACTCGAGGCCAAAAAGCGTCTTCTAGACATGGTATGCAATTAATTGTCACATGTTTCTAGAATGTAGTATGCAATTAATTGTCACATGTTTCTAGAATGTAGTCAGGAAAATGCTGGATCCTATTTCAGATTAATAATGTTACATGTTTAAATTTCTTTGATTTTTATTCGTCTATATGATTATGATTTTGATGTAGTGAAACCCTGAATCCTACTCCCATCTTTTGTCTAGATAATTCTCAACTAATATTTCCTTTCATGATTGAAGGTTAACAAAGGAGTCGAAGCATCACTTGTTCAACTTCTTGAAACAGGCATATTGCATGCTGATCCTCATCCTGGGAACTTGCGTTACACGGCTACTGGAAAAATTGGGTACATGAGTACATCTTATCTGCATTTTCCTGCAGATCTTTTCTTCTTTTCGGGTGATTAGTAGTTAGAAAAATTTATTAGGAAAAGGAGGGGAGACTACAGGAAGGAGGTAAAAGAGAGTAAAAGGTGCTGACCTTGGTTCAAAATATCGTGATATTTACAGCTTAGATGATTTCTTTGGTTTCTTTAATATTTGAGACAGTCTCACTGTTCCATTCTTCTTTGTTCTATTTATATCACTCTTCTAACGGCCATGAACAAATATTCTCTCTCATTCCCTGAAGCTCACAGAAATATATCCCTAGCACGTTTTTCCACAGTTGGGTTTTCTTTTGTTATCTCTAGATTATGGTTGATTCGCGAAAGACCAGAAGTTCTATCTCTTTTTTTTTTTTGAGGGGAAAGTTCTATCTCTTTTAAAGCTTATCATGTTGACCTCTTGTCATCTCTCTTGTGATTTCCTTGTTAGGTTTCTGGATTTTGGTTTGATTTGTCGGATGGAGAAGAGACATCAGTTTGCCATGTTGGCATCCATAGTCCACATAGTGAATGGGGACTGGGCTGCCCTTGTTAATGATCTGACTGAAATGGATGTTGTAAGGCCTGGGACTAGCATTCGTCGTGTGACCATGGTATCGCTATAATCTCTACCCTTCCTTCTACAGCTTTTAATTCTAATATTTAAACATTTTCTGTAACAAATTAGTAGTTTACGAACATGAAAATTGTGGTCTGAGTGGTGATATATTTTTATCTGTTTATGATAGCTTTAGAGACTTCCATCTTGTTAACTTTTCGGTCAAATCTAACGATCAAATTGAAATAATGATTCAGGATTTGGAAGATTCTTTGGGAGAAGTAGAATTTAAAGATGGAATTCCTGATATCAAGTTCAGTAGGGTGAGTATCATATCTGTATGTTACTGCGGTAGTCATTCTTCTGCAACTCTTAAAACTATTTCAAAACCCATTTCATTTCTAGGACTGAAATTTTTATCTATTGGATCTCATACTGAGAACCCTAGAGTGCTCCTTTGATATGTTTCTGAAATGTTTATAAATGTAATGAAACAAAGCAAAGAAAGCTCGGGAGCTCAGTTCAAGGTCCTTTCTTTCCTGCCAGTACTGTTCTGTTGTGTAACCCATCTTTATTTATTGCAATCTTTTACACTTATTGACTCCATTTGCTTTTTCGAAGGTTCTTGGAAAAATCTGGTCTATAGCCCTCAAGTATCATTTCCGAATGCCTCCGTACTATACACTGGTGTTACGTTCTCTAGCCTCCTTGGAAGGTAAGATGCACATGCCAAAAACCTGGCCGTTCTCCATCTTGTCCTATTTTAAAAATTCCATCATTTATTGTATTTTCATGCAATTGGGTTCTGCAACCTATTACTTGCCACAATTGTTACTTTTCCTTATAAATTGCAGCAGTTGAGTATTAGTTCTTTAAATAGAAAGTGCTTAACAACATTAACACTTCTGCTTCAAAAGTCCACCCTCAGTGATGATTATCTGGAAAATAAAGTTCTTGATGTATTAAGTAGTATATGATGGATCTTTTGAGGAGTTTCTTGTTTTCAGCTTTGACTTTAAGCATCTGTTGCTGCAAAATCTTTGTGATGGTTGTTCAATTTTTTTGTGTAGTCTCTCTCTCTCTCTCTCTTTTCGTTTCCTTTTTTTAGTGGAATTTCGTTTTCACCACTCTAGTTTTTCTTATTTGTCCTGGCATATGTCTGGCCTTTGATTACTATTTTTTTGCTTGTGAAATTTCCAGGACTAGCAGTAGCTGCAGATCAAGATTTTAAGACATTTGAGTCGGCATACCCTTATGTTGTCCGGAAGCTTCTCACAGATAATTCAGCTCCATCTAGAAGACTTTTACATTCGGTGTGCTCCTTTAGCGAGAAAAATACAATGTTACTTATTTTACTTTACATGTTACTTAGCATTTGCACTTGACCAATCTTTTCTGGAATGCACCTTCAAGATGGCTTATTTCTTCCACATGTAAAATTGGTAAGATTAGGCTGTCAACGGTAACGAGCACTCCAGATTGAATTCCAATAAAGGGTGCAGACATGTATGGGTGCAGATATGTATGGGTACATTATACCCAGATACGGCAATAATATGGTACCAGTCCCATGTGGATACTACACTTTGTACTTAAGACTGCTCACCCATGAGATCTGCTATTTCATAAAAGGAAAAAAGAGGACAGAAAGTATATAATAAGCATAAACATGTGAATGTGATATATACTGGATTATTTTTGAACATGGTAAAGAATTTGGCTCACAATCCACAATAAAACATTTCGATCAGATGAACTCAATCATCCATTTCATTTGTTTTCAACCTATATGAGATTTTGGGTGGGATCCTCAAATTGTAGGTTCTGTATTCGTGTTAACTTCTCAATACCATATATCTTTTTTTTTGATAAACAATACCATGTATTATATTGAGACTAGATTTTCGTTATTGGTTAAAATAAAGTCTTTCAGGAGTGTTTTGCATCAATTTCTAATCATTGTGTGGTTGTTTTTTAATTCCATCGCATCTATTCAGGTTGTTTTCAACAAAAAGAAGGAATTCCAGTGGCAGAAGCTTGCACTTTTCTTAAGAGTTGGTGCAACTAGGTAACTTCTTTTTTTGACTCACACAACTAGGTAACCTATATATTGTTCTGAATCTTTGTTCTTTAGGGATATAACATGTTTGGATGTTCATACAGTTGAAAGAGAAAAGGTAGAAGAAGAAGAAAAGATGAAGAGAATGAGGGGGTAGAGAATTACTAAATGTGTAGCATCTCTACCCCTTATATATATTTATTAAGTGTACTATCACAAACTAAAGTACACTAAAGTAGTACACTAAAGTACACTATTCAGGCGTAGTACACTATTCATGAGTAGTACACAAAACACTGTTCACAGTCACTATTCATAATTACTGTTCACACGATTTAATCTTCTAACACATACTTTCTTCCATTGGGTACATTTTCTAGAAAGTTCCTTAGAATTTACCCAATAAAATAACACTTTTATTAATCTCTCAAACTAAAACAACTCTAAAACAAACTCCTCTGAGCTCCTTATGTAGATAACCCCTAACAAAAGTGTTTAAAACTTACTAAAAACCCTAAACTTGCTACACAAGATACCTACTAATTATAGGACTCTTTCTAAACAGTAAAGTAACTAAGACCTCCTAAAGACCTTTCCTAAAAACTATTACGAATCAAAATAGAAACTAAGAGATATTGATCTAAACCAAAGTTTAATAGCCCACGGGCGCGCAATCTATAAGGACACGGGCATACAACCTGTTCGGTCCATGTCAGTGATGGCAGACAAGTTCTGAGATCAAATCTCAATATAGGAATGGTAGTAGGTTTACTTTCTCTGAAGCATCAAGTTACAAACTAGGCTTTTCAGAGGGGAGGGAACTAGGGACGCTTGAAGGTTATGATAGGATGTAGAAAAGATGCCTAGAATCTAAATTTGTAGAACCAGGCGAAATATTTTGTCCTACTGAAAGGGTAGTAGGATTCAGAAATGCTTTTTGGACCGATGGTTTTACAAAAGTGGTGCTAGACGCTTATGTGGCAGGGTGGGACCCACCACTCCCCCCTNGTGTTTTGAAAGGGTTTCCAACTTATATGGCAATGGGACCGACCATGCCACATAAGCATCGGGAACAGCTTTTGTAACTTGGTCGGTCCAAACAGCACTACTCAGTAGTCAGTAGGATTTAAGTATCTGAATCGGCTTACAAGGCTAGGGTAAAGTAGGGCCAGTCGGGGATTTGGGGTACTGACATCTCAACTAAAATTGCTGGATTTGAGTTGGCTTTCAAGTAGACTTTACGTTTGAAGACCGTGTAGAGCTAGAAGATATCTCTATTTTTGGTAGAACAAGGTTAAAGCCATGTATTTGGCACTATTTGTTCTTCTCTAACTTCAATTATGTCATAGTTAGAGAATATCATGTGAAATGAATTCCGGAAATTTCTTCCGTTTTGCATTAGACATTGTTTTGTTCTTGTCTAACCTTATTTGTTGGTATTGACTAGTACTTCTGGTTGGTCCCATTCTTGTGCCCAAGTAGCTATTAACTCTGAATATCTTTTTCTTTTCTGTTTCTATATTTTAACATTTTTTACTAATAAAAGATTACTATTTTTTTTATGCTGGATCCAGAAACGGCTTGCAAAGGGTTACAGCATCAAAGTCTGATACTCCAACTGAGTATACCCCAAATGGGCGCAGGGGTGTACTTGATTTAGCAAACTTAGTCCTGAGGCTCTTGCCATCAAAAGATGGTGCTGTGCTTAGAAGACTTTTGATGACTGTGGTGCGTGTCTTTGAATTAGATTATTCTGCTCTTCCTTATAACTTTAGTTGTTACAGTAAATCATTTTATATCAACCCCTCCAAGAAACGTTATTTGATAAATAGATGCATAGTGACTATTTATGCTTATCCTTCTCCATCTGTTCTCGTAACAGTTGACAGCAATGCTCATCTATTAGTCATTCAGGATCCTACTGATGGATTTTGGCCACGAAGGTCTCTCTGGTGGGTCCAGTCAATTGAGTTGTCTGGACCCGTTTTATGTAGAGGGGGCAGGTAGAGCCGTAAAGCATGAACTGGGAAACTTTAATTAGAAACCAGGGTAGATACAACAATAGAGCATAAGATTCAACGGTGAACCGCTAAATAATAACCATCTAATTCCTAATCTCTCATTTTAGGATCTTAAAACTCTCCTTGGTGGTCTGAAAATGAACAGGATGGAGCTTCCCTAATCCGAGCCATGGTTTCAAAGGAGGCAATCTTCTTTCGCCAACAAGTTAGTAGGGCTCTTGCTGATTTGCTCTACCAGTGGATGATTGAAGCTCTTGGACAGGGCAATGCCATGAGTGTTTACAATTCTCGCAAAGAGGTGGGTTCGGCTTCCGGACCATCCACTCCTATCTATGACTACCAGTCTTGCCTGAGAGATCGTCGGTTGAAAGTTATCTTCTACAAGGTACTAGAGTCTGCGAGGAGAGAACAACCACTCTTGATGATCAGATTTTGGTGGGTTTCATTTGTGATGTTCTTGACAGCTTCAGCTTTGGCCTGTCATCGGATTCTGGTTTCATGGTCAGAGGTGTATTTGGCTCCTTTGTCAATTGCTCCTCGCCGGTTCGCCGTCAGTGTATAATGTGTATACATATAAATATTCAAGACCGAGAAGCAACAGATGCTGACATTTTCTGTATAGAATCTACTGTGTTAACAAATTAAGATAAGAGGTAGTCTGTAAGAAAAATAGTGATGTGATCTTTCGTGCAATCCAGACAAGTTTTTCTGTAGCCGTAAGAACATATTATCAGCTTCAAAACGGTTCAAAGTTAGTTATCAATATAGCGTTCCCTTAAAATTTCTCTTCCTACCTGTTTCTCTTCCTTCTTTATGTTCCTTGGTGGCAGTGTTCTCTTTTGTTGCTTACGAGGTATATCGCCGTGCCTCCGGCACGGCTCAAAACCTCCGGAGAGAGAGAGAGAGGGCAGGGCGCAGAGAGGGGGAGGCTGAGATCGAGAGAGAGGTAGACGAAGAAGAAGAAGCAGAGAGGAGGGCAGGGGGGCTTATGAAGCAGCACATTTTTTAAAAAGGACAACTCTGCCCCCCGTCCTGAATTGTATTATAGATTTCTACACCGCCAGCTTACTGTGAAGGTTTTCGACTTTTCTTCACACCCGTTTGGCGGCGTCATTTTCAGTGTTGTTATTAGCACTTCGACCCCACCTTACTTCTTTATTACATGTTCTACGTTTACTCACCTTAATTTTACACCTCATTTACATTTACATGTGGGTTCATGTGGAGATGATCTAAGAGTTAATTTTTTATGAAGATAATTTTTTCATCATGTAGATCCACACCAGCCCTTGGATCATCTTTATATAAACTCACATATTGTTGTGAAACAGGGTGTAAGAGTTAATGTAGTGTCAATAGAGAAAAAATGTCTGTTTTTAATGCATTTTTTTGGGCATCCACGTAGGTGTGAAACCTTGGAGCTATTTGTGTAATAATGATTTTGGACCTATGATTTTACGAAACTCACTTATGTGGTAGGGTGGAATTCATGATTCATCACTTTTCCTTTCCAAAATGTTTTGAGGGTTTCCAACTTATGTGGCAGTGGGACCGACCATGCCACATAAGATTTGGGCATTGGTTTTGTAAAACGGTCCGTCTGAAAAGTACCACTCATTTACGCGGTAGCTGGTGATTGTACCGAATCAGCTTACTTTTTATAATGCTTCTCTTAAAACGGCCTGGAATCTCCCTGTCTCGTCCCAACGACTATCCTCTTTTACCAAATTTACTGTACGCACAGACGAACAACCACCATACAAAACTCAGATCTGACATCTGAAATCACGCTACGAGATCTCAAAGAGAGAGAGTGGCAAGAGGAGGGGAACGTCAAAGATAACCAGTACTAAAGACTAAATCGGCCGGCGACGCTCAGAATAATCCCACCATGAGTACTCAGGGAGTCGGAGGAGTGAGTTTGAATTCCTTTCGTTTCTCTCTATATGTTTTGAGTTTTGACATTGATGGAACAATGCCAGATCTAGATTTCGATCTTTCATTAGGGTTTACATTTTCTCTGTACGCTTAGAATTTGGTTTTTCGTCTTTCAAATTACTTGAAGTTGATTTTTAGCACAATGGATTTTGATGTTTTGGTGGTTGTTCTGTTATTGGATCGAGTTGGTCCTTACGTTGCTGATTAGTTTGCTTTCACTGAATTCTGTATTTTTACATTTTTAATTTCTCAACCCTAAAAGGCAAAAAACTTATGTTAAGCTAGTGTTGAATAACAAACTTATCTATCTTAGCAAACAAACTGATCTATCTTAACATTCTTGCAAACAAACAAGTCTCTTTTAGCAACTGAAGTTGGACTTTCCCGATGAGAAATCATGCCATGCTACCCTGAGGGTAGATTGATCCTCTGCAATTGACATTTGACATGCTTGAAACAATCTATGAATCTAGCAACTAATCGAGCAAAAACGCATTCCATTAATGTTATGTTATAGAAATACCATAGCTTGTGGTGTGTTTGATGGTCAGTGATGGAGAATTAGTGAATTGTTATTGGATCAGAAGATCTCCTATTGAATAATTGTTCTAGAAGACTAATAAATGGAGTTTATTATCCCATTCATTCATAAAAGAATCCAAATTGGCAAATGGAAGGATGCCCACAAACAAATTTTATCTGCTGCCCAATCTTCAAAGAATCAATATTGTTATCTTTTTTTGTACATCCTGCTCTATGTTTCATGTTATTGCAACATCTTAACGAAAAAAACAAAGATTTTGCAGAAAATATTGATGGAAAAAGTTTTGCATGCAGTGTAAAACTGTAAATATTTTTAGTGCACTAGTAACTTGATTTCCTCGGTCTTCCTTTTATGTGTACTGATGTCGCATAGAGTCTTTTATAAGATTAACTCAGTTCATTTATAGTTTTTAGTGGCAGGGTGTCAGCTACTCTTCTGGATTTACTCGGCTGTGCAAGGGCCTTGCTGTAGTACTTGTTAGCGGCCATGTCGTCCTACATATTTTCCCTTCATTCATTAATTATCTAGCACTTATTCCCGCAAGGTATGCTTCTCTGTCCTTGAAGATGATTGCTAATGTCTGTAAAGTACTTTTGAATCTTGATCATTTTGTTATATCCCCTGATCAGTAGATTTCTTTACTTAAAAGTTCTGTCATTAGTTCCGCTTACCCATTGTTTTTTAACAAAGCTATTCTCTAGTTTGAATATTAGTAAGAGGAAAATGTGTGACCTGATTGTAGCATGCTGTTTATGGGACTCACAAGGTGGGGTTTGGGCTAACAGATACTTGAAGTTCTACTTTGATCATCGTTATTAGGAAACCCAGGCTAGCCAGTATTAGTGTTTTTAGAGACAATAATGGTAAAGTGGCATCAACTTTTTGGGTCCAATAGCATAGGGAAACAAAAGAAAGCTATAAACGTGGCCTTTCTTGAATGTCTGAAAATTTTCTAAGTAATTTAAAAGTCAGATTAGGGGTAGAAAGAGATTCTCATATACAATTTGGTGGATGAAATTCCCTTTTAGTACTGCTTTATATCATTACCATGCGAACTGTACTTCAATGACTGAGTATTTCTTTCCTTTTAATTGATTTTGTAGGACAATTCCATTTGCTTGGAATCTTATAACAGCTGGTTACATTGAGCAACATATTATTGGGGTATGCATTTTTTGGTTGAAAACCATGTTGTTTACCATGTCTTTCTCAAAAATGTCCTTTGCTTTTAATTTTCCTTCAAGAAAGCATGTTCTAATGGTACACTTGTTTTCTAGGTGATCTTGAGTACTCTCGGTCTTCTTTTCATTGGGAGGCTGCTTGAACCCATATGGGGTTCCAGGGAGTTCTTGAAGTTCATCTTCGTGGTTAACTTTTTAACTTCCGTTTGCGTCTTTGTAACAGCTATAGCCTTGTACTACATAACAACGCAGGAAAATTACCTGTAAGTCTTATTTGGATTTGGAAACATTTGTCTGGAATGTTTTTTGTAGCTTGTTACCTTTTTTTGCCTTTTGTATCTTATCATTTTTCTTGTGCCTGTTAACTACTTTCCGGTCCCATCTAACTCTTTTCAATCCCATGATTCCCATATAGCGTGTTTTAGAACTCCAATGTTTTTGGAGTTAGTCTTTTATTTCTCTGAAATATGAAGTGTATAATGCCTGAATGTACCCCCTGAACATCGGATTGGAACACTATTACGAGGCATTATCTGCATGCTTTTTGTTAAGAGGGATATTTAGGTGTGGCTACCAACCCCATGACACATGTATGACCGAAGTCCTGACTAAAGTGTTAGTCTATGTTAATTAACATAAGCTGTTTTTAGAGTGTTTTTGTTTTGAAGCTAACCTGATTGTTATTATCCCTGATCCCTGTTAAGTTGATGTATTTCTCACTAAGGAGCAGAACCCTTCATAATTCTGATTATTCTTTTCCTTTATGGTAGTTATACACCTCTTTCAGGTTTCCATGGGGTTCTCTCTGGGTTCCTGGTGGGCATCAAGCAAATTTTCCCTGATCAGGAACTGTCTATATTTCCTGCATTAAAGATAAAAGCAAAGGTATGATTTATGATATGAATATTCATTTTAAGACCTTGCTTTAGTGACCTTTTCAGATAAATTCAGAAACTCAAATGAATGTCTCTAACACTTATATTGGTGCCATTTTCTTCACCATCCAGTGGATGCCATCGCTCTTGTTATTTCCATCTATAGCTGTAAGCTTCTTTGTGGCAGAGTCAGCATCGTACCTTCCAACCATAATATTTGGCACGTACATGAGTTGGATCTATCTGCGGTATCTTCAGAAGAAACCGGAAACCAGTCTTAGAGGGGACCCAAGTGATGAGTTTGCCTTCTCCACATTCTTCCCTGAACTTTTGCGGTAATGCACCATCTTTTTGTTGTGCTCCAAGAGTTACAGGTTGCTGCTGTGTCCCTTTGTTTCTATTGACCATGCTTCTTTCATTGGAACTGCAGACCAGTTATTAATCCTATAGCATCGATATTTGGTCAGCTGCTTTGTGGAAGATCTGAAGTTTCTAGTGAAGCCAAGGGCTATGCCCTGGGGAGTGCCCCTTTGCCAGGTTCTGACCCTGTTGAGGCATCCAGGAGGAGGTAAAATTTCTTTGCTTGTTGCTAATCTTTCTTCCTGTGCCTGTGCTCCCTTTTCTCTGCGATTGGGTAAAACTCTTAGAGTTTTGTACGTGAAACCACTGGAAAATCTTATCCACCTATTGTATGCAAATATTTGATCTGGACTTCTCAAATGATGGTCCACCTATTTGCTATGGCATAGGCCCAAGAAAACCATATGTTTTACTGATATTAAGTACCCGTTCAAAAAAGAAAAAGCTCTGAAAGCCAAATACTACTGGCCTAAGGGGAAGAGCTACAAAAGATTAGAATTTTCTAATAATGTCTTTGTTGTTTTGATTTTCTTATGGGCCACCCAAGAGTAGCTCCCATCTGAACCATTGTGATGGACAGATAGAGGGTTAAAATAATTTGAACGATCAAGAGCTTGTGGCCTTTCACAGGCTGAGTAGTTATTTTCACTGTTCATACGTACACTAATCAATTAAATGATGGGCTTTGCTTCTTTCCCTAATCACAGAGAAAGGGGAGCACGGGCGCTGGAAGAAAGACTAGCAGCTGAGGGGTTGTCTGCAGGGGCAAGTACAGAAGACCTATCACGCAAAGATGCAGCACAGAATGTTTGAAAGCTGCTGAAGTTGCAACCTTTTCCTTTCTATACTGCAGAATGTCATTGGAGTATTGTACAACGAGAGGTTGAGTGGTTTTTGTGGAAGTGTTTTAAGTTCTAGAGGAATTCTTGTATGGTAATGCCATGGATTTGATGTTCATCGAACTATTATAATCTCGTGTGCCATCTTATAAATTGGATGCTCTTTTTTTTTTTTTTTTTTTTCTTTCACATTCTTGCTTTAGATCTGAAGTTTATTATCTGCAGTTCATAACTGAAGAAATACTGAAGAGGTAAGAATGGTGGGGAACCATAGTTTTTTCCTTTGGATTGGGAGGTTTGCTGGGTTGGGTTGCTTCTGCATTGGATAATATGGCTGTAGCTGCAGTTGTCCCTGACCGGTTAATAGTCCTGATCTAAGTCTAACGCTGCTCAAGGAAACAAAAGAACATCGAGTTGAGAAAGTCGTGAAATTCGAAGTTCTGCTAGGAGGACCATCTCGATGGACTACCCAATGATTGCTACCCAAGCCGGTAAAAACAGAAAAACGATAAAACATCTTCTCGTCAAATCTTTTACCGTGTTGCCAACAAAAATTAAAACAAAAACTGTAACCAAAACCTACCTTTGAAATCATTAAAACAACATCTTAATATGCGATTAACATTGTTGAATTATTCGAAAATGTTGGAGGACTGCGAATAATTTAAAAGCATTTGAACCTTTGAATACTTCCTATGATCGATGTTTGACTCTTGGGTGTTTGTAAGTTGACGGTTTTTTTTCCTCATTTTTAAGTCGTTGGTAGTGGTTTTTGTGTTGTTTTTTCTCCATTAATAGTTGTATTCTCTGCATCATTAATGACGTTTTTTTTTACACTTATTAATGGTAGTGGTTGTCGTTAATGCAGCTTCTCTTGTGCCTTTACTTGTAGTTGTAAGTTTGCCAAATTTCAATTGAGCATCATAAAAAAAAGTAAAGAAAGTGCTCATAATCATTTTAAGTTTACAATTTATTCTCTGTTTGAGTGAGTGAAGCTTTTATGCTTTTTGAAGGAAAGGATAAATGAAGCTTTTATGCTTTTTCAAGGAAAGAATAATTAAGATTTAATGCTGTTAGCTAGTAAAAATCTAAAATTTGGCCATATAATGTAGTTGAATCTAAACCTTATAAAACCCATACATGTATTCTCTGCTGGAAGTCCTTCCTTCTTCTGTATTTAATCAGAACTGTGGTAAGGTGGTGATGCTCCTATTCTGACACTTCACGCTTTAGTTCTGAACTACACTTAAGCGTTCCCTCTTTGAAGGCATTCGGGAACTTGGGCCATTTTTTAATTGGCCATTCCAACACTTCAACTCCCTCTCAGGCTTTAGTTACTTAGATTTGACTTCATAATTAAAAAAAAAAACGAGTTTAAATTGATACAAATCATGTAAAAATTAAGGTAAACTATGTTCAAGTAAAATAAACTAATCAAATTTTCTTTTTCTTACGCTTTCTATTTTTGCTAAGCACACGCAAGCCAAGAATTAACACAAACATCATCATGAAGTTAACCCTTTACATCTTCCCTTCCCAGTTCCCTCTAGCCATTTGTTTCCTTCCCCCCTTAACAAAGGCGTCGCAATCTCATGCTGCCGTCTCGTTTAATTGACGTCAAATTTGTGCAAATTCCAGTCACATAACATTCCGTAAGCGTCACACATTTTGTTAGCCCAGCAATATATAGTGTAGTTGACTGTTGACTTTTATTCTTTTATTTATCTTTAATTATTTTTTTTATAGTTTTGATGAATTAATTAATTGAAGTTATATATAAATATACATTAACCATGAAGTCATTTATAAAGGGTAAAATAAGGTGGTGTTTGTTTTTTTGGCATATGAAACAGACTCGTCTAAATTGTCCATTGAGTCAAGTCTTTATCTCAAATTCAATCTTTTGGCCGAATACTTTTAACTTTGAGTCAGGCTTTTCAAGTAAATTAAACTCCAATTCAACCTCTCAAAAAAAAAAAAAAAATCTGAAATTTGACACGATCCAAATCAGAGCGCCAAAAAAAAAGTGCTGCCTGCTAGTAAACTGTAATAGGATTTTGGACTTATATTCAGAGTAGAACGAATCTGATCAAGCAGATGCATGGAACACTCACAGTAATCTTGGCATGGGATCGATAACTTGAAATAAAAGATCGGAATTTTTAATTTATCAAAAGATTTTGTCAAAACTTAGACGTCTCAAGATCCTGACTATTAATTAATTAAGCTAATGGGAGGTACATATATGGTAATATTTAATACACCACTTGGTGTTTCTGATCTCAATGTATGGTATATCCTTTCATGATTGTATGGCTCGCAAGCATTAGTTAGGGTTTTTTTAGGTTAATTCCAGTTTATTTAATTAATTAATTCTCCCATGTGATTTCTTAATTTTAAGCTAATTAAGCAAGTGTGAATTTCCTTCTAATTAATTTCTTTGCTTAAAATGCATTTTTTTTTGTTTTTTATTTTTATTTTTATTTTTTATGAAAAGAAGCTTTAAGTGCATCTCGATCGATATCCACCATCAAGCAATGCTACATATATGCCAGAATATAATCTACGTGCATGCATGAGCATGACATAGTCTTTAAGCAAGTGATCGAGAGAGAATCTAATACTAAAAACTCACCCTAAGTTTCGAACTATAACTGTACTGTACGAGATCAGTAAGTGAAGTGAAGGGAGCCGTTATATTTAAGAACACTAGCAACGCGCAATTTAATTTATGGAGTGAAAAAAGAATGTAATCATATTTTGTAAAATTTAAGTTTTAATTAACTTTAAGTGCCTGGACTGAAAGTTGGAGCTTTATATATGTCTTACTTCCATTCAGGTATTTCAGATAAAATAGAAAAATTTGACTTATAAATCACTTTTTTTTTAATTAAAGTGAAACATTTAAGTGATTTATTAAAGGATATATCGATCTGATTAAATTCAACACTACTATATAACTGAAAAATAAAAAAATTCAATAATAAATGTTTTTTAAGAAAAAAAAATGAAAATGGAAACACATCAGCACGCATCACTAGACATCTCAATTATAGAAGCGTGAACCATCTGAAGAACTCCTCCAATTATAATTTCATACATAATCGCCCCATCCTGATAACATATATGCTTTCATCAGCCGGCCATTCATGCTTGAACCCACTCTTTTGTGGACCCTACTATACACTCCTAAGTACACTACAAAAAGGAAAAGAAAATTAATTCAGTCTGTTTGAATTCTAGGGATTGGATTTTGAGCAACTTCATGCATGCATGGGGTACGTAAGATACTTCAATTTTGGATCAGACCCAAGAAAGCAACCTCATTTTCTATTGTTGTTAATTTGCTTTTTAGTTGTATAACTTTTTAAGTTTTTGGAAGTCAATTCCATATGATATCCCTCCATGTACTCCAACAAACCATAAACCAGGCAGAATATCCGTAGGTAGCTTAATTCTGTTAGTTTCTTCTAAAATGTAAAAATAAGAAAGTTCAGGCAGAGTACCTTAATTTGGTCAAACCCTAGAGAAGTTAGGCTTTACTAGTCAACTAGTTCTTGTTTGTTATGGGGAAAATGTAGAGAATGAAAGGTTAGATTAATTAGGGCGAACTCCATGCATGCACACCAGCCCCTCCCTTGTTACTATATAAAGACCTTCATCTACTCTCCATACCCCAACCACCTGCCTATCCAGCTTCCATCTTCTATACAGATATATAGAGTTAGCTATAGCTATATAGCTATTCTTCTTTATTTGTTTGTTTGTTTATTTATTTGATTGGAGAGTTAACTATAGCTTGCTAGCTAAATTAAGATAATGGATAGGATGAAGATAACATTGTTTTTGGTGGTTCTCCTTCTTGTCTTCATCTCTATGGAAGCCACCTTTGCTCAAGGTGATGATAAGGGGAACAACAACTTTGGCAATGGCAATGGCAATGGCAACAATGGCAAAGGCGATGGCAACAACAATAACGGCGATGGCATCGGCAACAGTAACAATGGCGATGGCAATGGCAACAACAATAATGGCGGTGGCATCGGCAACGGCAACAATGGAGATGGAAATGGCAATGGCAATAATGGCGGTGGCATTGGCAACGACAACAATGGCAATGGCAGTGGCAACGACAATAATGGAAGTAGCATTGGCAATAGAAACAATGGCGTTGGCAGTGGCAATGGCAATAATGGCAGTGGCATTGGCAACGGCAACAATGGTGATGGCGATGGCAACGGAAATAATGGCAGTGGAAATGGCAACATCAATAATGGTAATGGAAATGGCAATGGAAACAATGGCGATGGCAATGGAAACGGCAATAATGGCAATGGAAACGGCAATAGCAACAATGGCGATGGAAGTGGAAACGACAATAATGGCAATGGCAATGGAAATGGAAATAATGGCAATGGAAACGGTAATGGAAACAATGGAAATGGCAACGGAAACGACAATAATGGTAATGGCAACGGCAATGGTAACAACGGTGATGGTAATGGCAACGGCAATAATGGAAATGGAAATGGCAACGGCAACAATGGTGATGGAAATGGAAACGGCAATAACGGCAATGGAAATGGCAATGGAAACAATGGCAATGGCAATGGAAATGGTAACAACGGCGATGGCAACGGCAATGGTAATAATGGCGATGGTAATGGCAACGGAAATAATGGAAATGGCAATGGCAATGGTAACAACGGCAATGGCAATGGCAACGGAAATAATGGCAATGGCAATAGCAATGGTAACAATGGTGATGGTAATGGCAATGGTAACAACGGCGATGGCAATGGTAACAGAAACAATGGCAATGGCAATGGGAATGGTAACAATGGCGATGGCAACGGCAATGGTAACAATGGAAATGGCAATGGAAATGGTAACAAGGGCAGTGGTAATAGCAATGATAACAATGGAAACGGCGATGGCAATGGAAATAGTGGCAATGGCAATAGTAATGGTAACAATGGCGATGGAAAAGGCAACGGCAACAATGGCAATGGGAACGACAATGGAAATGAAAATGAAAATGCTAGTTCGTCAGGGAAGGCCAAACGAGAACTATATACCTGTCCGGAAACTCCTAAAGGGCGATGCTCCAACAAGCCTCTTGTGTGTCCCGCTGAGTGCCCAGAAAGGAAGCCTAAGAAGAACAAGAAGGCCAAGGGATGCTACATGGACTGTAATAAGTGTGAGGCCAGTTGCAAAAGTAAGTCCTATTACCTATTAATTACTGCTACTACTACCAAAACAACATTTATTTTTTATATAAAAATCAGTTGTTCTCTTTACAATCAATTACAGTTTTTGGTATCTTAGCAACGGTTTTGGTTAACTGTGGTTATAAGTCCCATGTACAATGACTACGCTCATGTTCTGGAAACCGTTGCAGAAGAGTTATAACTACGGCTTAAAACTGTTTTGAAAGGTCATAATTGTACTAAACTGCTCGTGCTCTTATTGCTGCTATTATATATTGTTCATTAGTTATACAACTTCTAGCTTTTTATGGATTCATTTATATGACCGGGTAGTAGTAATACATAATCTCAATGTCTATACTGCATGTTTTAATTGGGTGCAGTTAGGAGAGCCAATTGTGAAGGATATGGCGCAATCTGTTATGACCCTAGGTTTATTGGTGGTGACGGAATGATGTTCTACTTCCATGGAGCCAAGGGAGGTGACTTTGCTCTTGTATCCGACGATGAACTCCATATCAATGCTCACTTCATAGGAACAAGACCCCAAGGAAGGACCCGTGATTTCACTTGGGTTCAAGCTCTCTCCGTTATGTTCGACACTCACAATCTTGTCCTCGCTGCCAAGAGAGTCTCAAAATGGGACAACAGTGTCGATTCTCTCATCATTCGGTGGGATGGGGACACAGTTGAAGTACCCACAGATGGAGAAGCTGAATGGAGAATTAACGATGGTGTTAGAGACGTTGTAGTAGAGAGAACTGATGACACAAACAGTGTAAGAGTAACTGTAAGTGGATTGGTAGAGATTGACATAAAAGTGACACCAATTGGAGCTGAAGAAAACCGTGTCCATAAATACCATATACCATCTGATGATGCCTTTGCTCACCTTGAAACTCAGTTCAGGTTTGTGAACTTATCAGATTCAGTGGAGGGAGTTTTGGGTCAGACATACAGACGGGATTATGTCAGTCCGGTGAAGGTTGGTGTTCCGATGCCGATGATGGGTGGAGAGGACAAGTATCAAACACCTTCATTTCTTTCGCCTCTTTGCAAAGCTTGCAGGTTCAAGGGGATGGCCTCCAGGGCCGGATCTTCGATGGCTGCCATTAAAATGGTGGCTCAATATTAATCAATTTAACAAAAGTTATTTAATTAGCTTAATTTACATATAAGAATTATCAGGCGGGTGTCTTTTATACAATTTTATGTACAAACTAGTTCAATAGACTAGTTTGGTAACGGTGGTAATAATGCAGTGTATACTTAATTAATTAGAGATTTTGATTGAATAAACAGCCATTAATGCGGATAAATGGTTGTACGAGTGAATCTTTTATGCATGTAATTGAATCCAAGCCCAAAAGAATAGTCCCACATAAGATAAGAGGTCCTCTCATGTGGAACTAATAAGATAAACTATTTCCTTACATACCGATGCCTTTTAAGATATAAACTTAGGCCTAAGTCCAATAAGCATGCAGTTAAGTTGGGGACAATACGGGTGCTACGGGCGGGATAACGTTTAACTGAAAATACACGTTGGGCCCCACATATCTGTGTAAAATTAAGCTATGTAAAAAGGGGTTGTGTAAAATGATCCCTTCTCTAGTATTTTTTTTTTGATGGGCAATATGAAAAATTCATAGATGAAAACGCCCTGTAACACCAGGGGATGTACAAGCAAAACAGAGCAAACTACGTACAACAGACTCGAACATCCACAAGAATTGAGAAGAAAAGAAGAAGAAGAAGAAGAAGAAGAAGAAGAAGAGATTTTATTAATTGTACTCAACACACAACCCTTTTATTTTATGGGTATATTAATAATTAAGCCACGAGATTAATAGAGAGATAAATCCTACGTACATAGCTAGAAACAAATTGTAATTCTAATGATCCTTATATCTAATAAGGATTAATTCATATATAGAGATCCTCTATTCTACATATCTGAATTCTTGGGTACGTATGATACTGTGTTATCATATCATACCTTAACATGAACCCTTCCCCCAAAAAATAGCACCCGCACAACTGAAACCAACGCAAACAAAACAGACAGACCCTACTCACGACCAGACAACAACAACACTACCAACTAAAACGGTAAGCAAAAACAGACTGATCGAAGGAGGCTCAAAAAAGTAACTCCAACTGAAAGGATGGATCTCTCAATTAAAGCAGCTGCTGTGTCTGTCTTGAAACCCATAAGAATGCTTGAATCTTCCACCTTTAATTGGTACGTAATAAAAACTTCTAGACTTACCCTAAACACATCATCATCTACTTATAGACAGTATACTATATATCTCTTCCCTGCTGTATTCATTATTTCTTTCCTTTGACACAACGTGTGTGGCATCTTTGGTACCCGTACTTCCGTCTGGTTTAATTGACGTAAGTTTTTGCAATCTCCAGTTGGCCAGCTTAGTGGGCCGGTCGAAGTGCTTCAGTACGTAACAACCCCCCATGAAGCAAAACACATTTATTAATTAAACCCACCTAGCTATGGTGTAGATCACCGTCAGACTTGAATTTCTTTCTTTCTTATTTATTATGGTTTGTTTGGATGGAGATTTTAAGTAGGGATTTTGTAGGGACAAGAGATTTGGTGGAAAACTAGTTATAAATCATGTTATAAATCTAACTAGTTTTCCTTCATTAAATCCTTGGTCTCCACGAAATCCCTACTTAAAATCCCACCTCATCCAAACCATTATTTTTTCTTATTTATGTTAGTATAAATGACCCATTTCATAACTTAGACATGAACTATCAAAGTTGTAGGACCCATATGAAGACGATCTAAAGGTTAATTTCAAGGGAGGAAGTAGGCTGGCTCTGAAATTATGGGTCCCAAAGCAAATTGCATAATATATATATTGGGCCATCTAGATATTAATCTTAAAAATTGTTAATACTCCAGAATTTTTTTTAGTAAATATCTGAAATTTATCAAACACAAGTAGTTCTCACATTTTGGTGACAAAAAAAAAAGTACTTTTGTTCTCACCCCCAAAATTCTACTATCCGCCCCTAATTTTTAGGGGTTTATTTTGGGTTCAAAATTCTACTTTTTCACCCCCAAGTAATTCTCAAAATTTCTATATGTTTTTTTTTCAAAACCTAACGTGAAATATTATCTTCCCTATTTTCTCTATTTATTTCTATGATTTTGTAGTCATTCATAAAATCAAAATAATATTATAAAAGATAGTGGGAGAAAATCAAAACTTTCTTCTCTTATTCCCTTCTCTCTCTTTTTTTTGGATCGGGTCTTCTTTATTTTATTTTTTTTCTAGTTTTCTCCAAGTTTTTTTTTTTATAAATAATATTCTTTCTACTCTCATCAGTATACATATGTTTATAAAATAAAATAAGAGAGGAAGAGAAGATACTTATATGATATTAAAAAAGATGATAATAAGCTTTGATTTTCTTCCAATCCCTTTAATAATAGTTTTTTGATCTATTGAATGACCACAAAACCATAGAAATATAGAGAAAAGATGGGAGATAGTGTTTCACATTAGGTTTTAGAAAAAAAAAAGAAAATAAAAGAAAAAAGAAACCTACCAAAAAATAGGAATTACTTGGGGTGAAAAGTAAAATTTTGAACTCAAAGTAAACCCCTAAAACTTGGGGGTGAATAGTAGAATTTTGAACCCAAACTGAAATCTCAAAAAAGAAGAAGAGGTGAATAGTAGAATTTTGGGAGTGAGAACAAAAGTACTCAAAAAAAATTGGTCAACTTTTTTTTTTTTTTGGAAGAATTACCTTTCCTATAGTATTACCTTTTTTAGAATTATATAATTCTATATAAAGAAAAATATATTTGGAGGCCTTAAAAATTAGGGTCCAAGGCCGCGTTGCTGGCCTTGGCTCTATAGAGCGGGCCTTGGGCCGAAATGTAAAACTTTTCTCTTTTTTTTTTTTTTTTATAATTAGTTGGTCGAATCGGTCCAAGGATCAAATGGGGTTGAATCAAAATGATAGTTCTGATTGTCAAATTGCTCTTTTGCTTTAATATAAATTGGATCGAAATTCTTAAAATTTTAGCTCGGATCCAATTTGACTGTCGATTCAATTCATTTATAATAGGGTCCTGTTAACTGTTTTTGCTGTGATGAACAACAACAAAGTCGTGTCTTGTCTTTTAAATCTTATATCATCAGAAGAGTGATTTGACATCAAACTAATCAACTGATGATGGATATGCGTATATTGGTGACCCATCTTACAAGTCGGTTAACAAAATCATCATCATCACTCTACCTTTTTCTTTTTCTTTTTCTTAAGCTAAGCAAGTCGAGATTCCTTTTTTTGATTGCTTGAAGTACATGAATACTCTAGCTTTTAAAGTGAAAAAGAGTTGTAACTTATTGTTAAAGTTTAAAGTGAATTTGCCAAACGATTTGATTCAACATTTCAACACTTATCATTAAAATTAATTAATAATATCCCTAATTAAAATTCAGTAGTGATCAGGCCTGAAATCAAGATTTACCAAATGCCACCTCTGATTTTCTATAAGTTGACTTGACCCCCCATCATGTGATTATGGTCATGTTTGACCCACACAACAAAAACGAGCCAATGTATAGTACCCAATGGAATTGATATAAATTCTAGGAATAGGATTTTGAGTCATTTTCATCATGAATCAGGTCGACCTTGACCCTTGGGATAAGAAATTAATATTAATAACTTCAAACCCTAGAAAGCATACCCATTTTCTAGTACAATATAGTCTTTGTTTGCTCTTAAAGTTGTAAATTTTTGTTTTTTTGGAAGTCAATTTCAATCTCACTGTGCCATGCACTACAATATATAAACCCTAAATTCCAGGCACCATTATATATGTTTTGTTTTTATAAACACCATATATATGTTGGGTTCTTCTAATTATTATTTTTGATGAAAGGGTTCTTCTAAATAATTTAATAAGGAATTCAAGCAAATACTATGCATGGTCAACACCAGATTACTAGAATAAAATAATAGAGAAAGCTGTAGTCAGCTCAGCTGGTTAATATTGTTTATGCATGGGAGAAGAGAATGAAGGTGGATTAGGCCGAATTCCATGCAGATTCCCTTCTTCCCCTTTCTCTCTCTACATTAACCTAATACGTACCCTCAATTATTTAAAGACCTGCATCTACTCTCCATTCCCAACCACACCCAATCCTTCCATCTTATACAGGAGAATTAGAGATACACAGATATATAGCAGTTTAGCTAATTAATTATTAGCTACCTAAAAGATGGATAGGAAGATTTCATGTTTTTTGGTGGCTTTCTTACTTGTCTTCATCTCCATGGAAGCCACCTTCGTCCAGGGTGATGATCAGGGAAATGGAAACGGCAACGGTAACAATGGCAATGGCAACGGAAATGGCAATGGAGGTAAAGGAAATGGAAACGGCAACAACGGCAATGGAAATGGAAATGGCAACGGTGGCAATGGAAATGGAAATGGAAACAATGGCAATGGGAATGGAAATGGCAATGGAAATGGAAAAGGGGACAAGGACAACAAGGAGACTGAAGGTCCCCCAGCGGATACCAATCCAGACTATTATACCTGTCCGGCGACTAGTCCTGTTGGGCGATGCTCCAACAATAAGCCTCTTGTGTGTCCTCCTGAGTGCCCATATAGGAAGCCTAAGAAGAACAAGAAGGTCAAGGGATGCTACATCGATTGTGATAGGTGTGAAGCCACTTGCAAATGTAAGCCCCAATTCCCACTAGTTACTACTATATATACTATCACCACCAAAACAACGATTACTTCTACAAAATCCTGTTGTTATTTTCTTTACAATCATAAACTATCCTCTTTTGGCATGTTAACAACAGTTTCATAACCGTAGTCATAAGTCCCAGGTTCAATAATAGGTCCACTTTTTAGAAAACGTTGCAGTAGGCTTATAACCACGGCTTAAAAATGTTGCCAAATGTCATAATTGTCGCAAAATGCTATGCTCAGTGCTCTTAATCTAGTTTGGTAGAATATTATTGTTCTTTATTAGTTACACAAATTCTTTTTATGGGTAATAGTATAATATATAAGTCGAATGTGTACTACTACATGTTTTTGGGTGCAGTTAGGAGAGCCAACTGTGAAGGATATGGATCGATCTGTTACGACCCCAGGTTTGTCGGTGGTGACGGTGTGATGTTCTACTTCCATGGTGCCAAGGGAGGTAACTTTGCTCTTGTATCCGACGATAAAATCCATATCAACGCCCACTTCATTGGAACCAGACCCCAAGGACGAACCCGTGATTTCACTTGGGTTCAAGCTCTTTCAGTTATGTTCGACACTCACAATCTTGTCCTTGCTGCCAAGAGAGTCTCAAAATGGGACAACAACGTCGACTCTCTGATCGTTCGGTGGGACGGAGACACGGTTGAAGTACCCACAGATGGAGAAGGTGAATGGAGAATCAACGACGGAGTTAGAGACGTTGTAATTGAGAGAACTGATGACACCAACAGTGTAAGAGTAACTGTAACTGGATTGGTAGAGATGGACATAAAAGTGACACCAATTGGAGCTGAAGAAAACCGTGTTCATAAGTACCAGATACCATCTGATGATGCCTTCGCTCACCTTGAAACTCAATTCAAGTTTGTGAACTTATCAGATTCAGTGGATGGAGTTTTGGGTCAGACGTACCGACCGGATTTTGTCAGTCCGGTGAAGGTTGGTGTTCCAATGCCGATGATGGGTGGAGAGGACAAGTATCAAACACCTTCCCTACTTTCACCTCTTTGCAAATCTTGCAGGTTCAGGATCCCTGCCATTGAAATGGTGGCTCAATATTAATTAATCAACATTATTTAATAAAAGCTGTTTAGCTTGATCTAGATTAATTAATTCACATGTAAGAATGAAAACTAAGGCTATTCAAGTATTATATAATGAAAGAAGATTTGATTTGATTGAATAAACCCCAGTTAGTGTGGAATAAATGGATGTAATGCGTTTGATGGAGTTGGATTAATTATTGTCACTGATTAAGTTGTGGGCAACAAATTTTACAGGGCCCTGTTCTTTTTTCTTTAATTTTCACTAATTAAGCACACACAATAATGAAATTTTTTCAAATGGTGTCATTCAGACTTCAAAGTGTTTGTGCAATCCTACCAACTCGAGCCTAATATATAACGTATAGCTATGTATATATTTTTTTTTGGCTAAACCTAGTTGCACACCCTTGTTTTCTCGAAACAATTAATCCAACTTAAACAGGGGCCATATACGATTTACAAATCTCAAATTGCACCCCCAATTTGAAGTATAAATAAAGACCAAATCCTTGGTGATAACATTAAACACCCTTATGATTTTCTCTGAGCTAGTATTGAAAAGAAACCCCCATTCATCTTCAAAAAAAAAAGAAAAAAAAACCCTTGAAAATCGTTGACTGCCGCACTTTTGCACTAATGGAGATTGACAGCCTTGTTGCCATTGATTGAGCTAACAAGGTTTTGTACTTTTAAATGGGGGCAACTAATTAAGTATAAATTTACATTTTAAATGGGGTGCAATTTGAGATGTGTAAGTCGTATCTGATGAAACCCTATTTAGGGATATTATTACATAGTAGTATTAAGTTTGTAGGCATCAAACTTAAAATTAATTGGCAATGAGTGAAGTGGCCCATGATCTTTACATATTGTATTGCAAGATTTTCATCTTTTCATGTGAGATTATTTTCAAACGCCCCTTTTTATTTTTAGTGTTATTTTGAGTCTAGCACTTGTGGCCACCTGCTGATACCATATTAAATTTGTGGGTATCCAAATCAAAATCAAGTGACAATGAGTGAAGTGACCCAAAATCTTTATATATTGGATATTACAAGGCTTTCATCGTTTTAACATTTTATACTTGTAATTAGTCCTTTCACTTCTCTATATTTACATTTCTAAATTTTATTCCTACATCACTAAGCTTGAGAGACTTTTTCATGGCAATCATCAAGTCTCCCATATCAACTCTTTAAATTTAAAAAAAAATAATAATTAAAAAAAAATCATACATTCAAATATATAATAGACTAATATCACGAAGTCATGAAAGATGAAACCTTGAAACCAATTAATCAACCCAACAAATTAATTAGTCTGTCATCTACAAGCATCCCTATCCTCATTTCTTTCTTTTCCTCGACACAACGCGTTTCATCCAATTGGAACTGTCAGGATTAATCGAGTAAGTTTGTTCAATTTCCACCTGATCGATGGGCGTCAGCTTAGTGGGCTAGCCAAAGGGCCTTCCCATGAACCAGTTTTTATTTTTTATCACCCCAGCCATGGTGCTGCCGTCGTTGACTCTGATTTTTTCTTTGGTACATATTTTTTTTATAGTTGATTGGAATCAAAGTTAACATATATGTATATACTACGCCGCAATGGAGCTGGTCTGATCGCTTCCATGGTCAGACTCAGACTGGCCGGGTTCAATCACACACGAACGGTTCTAATTGTGGAACTGCTTTGATATGAACTGAACTGAACCGAGATTCTTAAAATTTTGGTTCCAACACATACGCGTGAAAACTGTACAAGAAAAGTGAGAGATATATTCGGATCCAAGCTAGGCAATAGGCATAAGTTACGTGGAGGCAGCGGTATGGAAACGAAAGCGAGTAATGGACATGGGGGTGGAAATAATATTAATTAAATACAACCACTTGCATGTTTTTTCCAATCTCAAAAGATTCTTCCATGATTGTAGGGCTCAGCAAGGATTAATTAGGGTTTTTTTCAGGTTTAATCTACTCTAATTAATCTAATTGTCCCATGTGCTTTGTTTGGAGTGTAATTTTGTACACCCATTCCTAAGGCAGGTGACCAACACCACCCATATGTCGTTTGACTGTTAATATATTAGACCAAAGGAAGAAAGAGTGGTCCCGTTAGTATACACCCCAACACGGCTGGATAATGGTGATGGTGGTCACCCACCTTATAAGTGGGTGTACAAAATGACACTCTGCTTTCTCTGTTTTAAGCTTAAGCAATTGTCGAGATCCCTCTTGCGTCAAATTAATCTGCACGTACCTTCGACCAATGCTACATATGTGCCATAGTCTACGTCAATGCATGCATGCATGCATAATCTTCAAGCAAGTGAGTGAGAAAAAAAAATTGAAATTAGGATGTCAGAAGTCTAATACAACTGAAATTAGGATTTCAGAAGTTTAATAAAATTGAAATTAAAGTCTGAATTATCTTTAGGTGCTAAATACTTAAAAAATTTAATATGTAAATTAAGAAATGCAAATTATGTTTTTTTTTAAAAGAAAAAAATCAGTAATAAAAGGATTTCATTGACTAAAACCCAAACTAGTAAAAAGAATATAGAAAAAATAAAAATAACGTTCATCTTTTGCATTCAGATCAGATAAAACTGAAAAAGAAAATTAATCACTATTGTATAAAGTGGAACCTTCATTTTTTTTTAATAGTTTACCAATGATTTGATTCAACGCTTATCATCGAAAATCCTAAAATATTCAATACTAATAAGTGCTGAAATTAAGTTTTACGAAATTAAATGCCACTTCTGATCGATCTATACGTAAGATAACCCACATCTCATATCGTAGCTGTTCAATCCATATTCATGCTTGACCCATGCATGCATGCACTATTTTATGCACCAACACAAGCACTCAGCCTCTGGTTTCTAGTTAATTTCTAGCAATTGGATTTTGATGAGCAATCGCTTCAAAAAAATGGATTTTGAGTTATATATATATATATCATCATAGATCATCAGGATCTTGGGGTAAATTACTAATCATACACTACTTGAAATTTCAAACCCAAGAAGAAAAGCAACCCATTTTCTATTTTTTGTTAATTTTCTCTTAATTAATTGCTTGTGATTAATTTAATTACCAATAAATAAAAAATTGTATTTAACTTCTTGGAAGTCAAAGCCATCTTTCCAAGCACTTCATTAATCCTTAAACCTGCAGGCTATATTTTAATGTTGGGTTCTTCCATTACTTTAAACAGAAAGAACAGGCAAACCCCTTTTGGTCAAACCCTTAAACCAAATAAAAATTGATATAATTAATATATCATAATATATAATAAAGAAATTAATAAGCTGTAGTCAGCTCAGCTGGTTAATATTGTTTATGCATGGGGAGAAGAGAATGAACGTGGATTAGGCCGAACACCATGCAGACACCCTGTTACCTCTACAATTATATCTCTCCTATATATAAAGACCTCCCCTGCCATTTACGTACTGTGCTCCATATCCACAACCATCCTATCCATCTTACAAGAGAAGATATACAGAAAGCAGAGTTAGCTATACCTAGCTAGCTAGCTAAAGATGGATAGGAAGATATCCTGTTTTTTGGTGGTTTTCCTTCTTGTCTTCATCTCCCTCGAAGCCACCTTTGTTCAGGGTGATGATAGCAAGGGAAAGGGAAATGAAAACGGCAACCACAACAATGGCAACAAAAATGACGGTAACGGCAACAGTGGCAGTGGAAACAATGGAAATGGAAATGGTAACGGCAACAATGGAAATGGCAATGGCAATGGAAATGGTAATGGGAATGGCAAAGGGGACAAGGACAATGAGGGTTCCCCGCCAGTGGGGGACAAGCCAGATGAATATACCTGTCCGGCAACTCCTGTAAGGCGATGCTCCAACAAGCCTCTTGTGTGTCCTCCTCAGTGCCCATATAGGAAGCCTAAAAAGAACAAGAAGGAAAAGGGATGCTACATCGATTGCGATAGGTGTGAGACAACTTGCAAATGTAAGCCCCATTAACCATTAGTTACTACTACGTACCAATGTTATTAAAACCGGACCGGTCATTAAACCGAAATTTTGTTAAAACGGTTGAACCTAGGTCCGACCTAGGTTGGATTCGGTTAGACCGGTCTTATATTAAATATATGTAGTTTTATTGAAGTTTTATAAAACTATTAAAGAATGACACCTTCTCCGGCATTTAATGTCACCAGATGAGACAAAATGTCATGTCAGTATGTCTCCTCTCAAATTCTTGGATAAATTATTTTAATGGGTTGCTTTGAGAATTGTGCGTTGAAAGTTTAAACATCTTTTTCCAAGAAAGAGATGGTCTTTTTCTTCATTTAAAATGATTTTTACTTTACTTTAAATCTTGAGTAAACAGAAGATCAAAGCTATTAAGAGAGGACCGCACAATATATAGCTACAGTCTCCATCATCAAAACCAGGCTGACTGCTAAGTGCATGGCAAGATCTGATACAAGCTTGCACTATCGGAGATCATAGATCTGTGATCTTAGACTCTTTTTAAGTAATTATTCACAAATGTATTGATTCTCTCTGGTTATTAATTTATTTCTGAAGATCCATTTGATCAAGTTCTTTCCTCGAACAAGAATCTAAAAAGATGCTGGTTGGAGCTTTGTGAAGTGGAGAAGAACGGTTTTTTCAGACCGATCCGGTTGGTTTTAACGGTCGGATCGTCGGTTTAAGGAAAACCGTCGGTTTCTATTTTTGAACCGGTTTGATATAGACCGAACCGATTTTTTGAAATTTTCGGTCTGACCTAGGTTGAACCGTAGGTCCGGTCCGGTTTTGATAACATTGCTACGTACTACCACCAAAACAAGGTTTAGCCTCTATAAAAAGCCGTTGATGTTTTCATTATAATCAATTAGGCATATTAACAATGGTTTCATTCACCGTGGTTATAAGTCCCAAGTTCAAGAAATACTTTCACTTTGTTGAACCGTCGCCAAAGACTTATAACTAGGGCTTAAAACCGTTGTCAAAGGTCATATTTTCAGTAAACTACTCGTGCTCTTACTGCTGCTGTTATATTTTCATTTGTAATACACATTCTTTTAATTCAGGGTAATACTATATATATATATATATATATAACTCAAATGTGTTACTGCGTGTGTTTAATTGGGTGCAGTTAGGAGAGCCAACTGTGAGGGATTTGGATCCATTTGTTATGACCCTAGGTTTGTCGGTGGCGACGGAGTGATGTTCTACTTCCATGGAGCCAAGGGAGGTGACTTTGCTCTTGTGTCCGACGATGAAATCCATATCAACGCCCACTTCATAGGAACCAGACCCCAAGGACGAACCCGTGATTTCACTTGGGTTCAAGCTCTCTCCGTTATGTTTGACACTCATAATCTTATCCTTGCTGCCAAAAGAATCTCAAAATGGGACAACAGCGTCGACTCTCTGATCGTTCGATGGGACGGAGACACAGTTGAAGTACCCACAGATGGAGAAGCAGAATGGAGAATCAACACTGGAGTTAGAGACGTCATAATTGAGAGAACTGATGACACCAACAGTGTAAGAGTAACTGTAACTGGATTGGTAGAGATGGACATAAAAGTGACGCCAATTGGAGCTGAAGAAAATCGTGTTCATAAGTACCAAATACCATCCGATGATGCCTTTGCTCACCTTGAAACTCAATTCAAATTTATGAACTTATCTGACTCAGTGGAGGGAGTTTTAGGTCAGACGTACCGACCGGATTATGTCAGTCCGGTGAAGGTTGGTGTTCCGATGCCGATGATAGGTGGAGAGGACAAGTATCTAACACCTTCCCTACTTTCACCTCTTTGCAAATCTTGCAGGTTCAGGGGGACGGCCGCCCGATCATATGAATTGGCTGCCATTAATATGGTGGTGGCTCAATATTAATCGCATCGTCAATAAAAGCTAATTAATCAAGCTATATAGCTTCTCATATGTGTACTAATTAATCATCAAGATATCTGTGTTCAATTTTTATTAATAGTGGTCTTATTTTAGGCTTTTTATTCTGATTAAGAATGTAAATAAGGGTTCTAATTGGCCCATATATGCAAAAACATTCTATGTATTACGTACGTGTCGTGTAAGAAATTCAGTACTGTACCAGCTAGTCCTACTCTTGTTATTATCATATAGATTTTGTCACATCATCAAGAAGCTTTGATTAATTTGAGACTAGTCACCAGAGCGTGGAGTGGGGAGTGAGAGCAGAAGCATCGAAGCGGCCAATTAAAAAATATCTATAATCGTAAAATGCTTTTAGAGTTCCAGAGCAAGAACAGCACCCTTATACTATGATTCTAGTTACTAAGGTTATATATATACAGCATCATGAATGGATTAGCAATTTGAGTTCAAATTAAGGTGTTCTAATTTATATGAGGAGCTTTGGTCCAATTTTTGTAGTGGTTCTACCTATGCAAATTATGATTTGCGTACCATGCAAATCACAATTTGCATAGCTATATATAGGACTAAATTTATAAAGGCCTTGCTGAATTGGTACGCTTTTAGTTTGTGATTAGTAAGAAGCTGTTTGTTTTTTTCTGAAAAACATGTCTGAATCTGACTCGGAGTCTGAATTGGGTCGAGTCAGATTTCAGATTGTTTGTTATTTTTAGAGTGTCTGAGTCAAATTTTGACTCAGCAAAATGTCTGAAATAAGGAGGTTTTTTTTTCAGCACAAAAATTGTACTGAAAAGAAATAACATATGCTGACTCGTCCTTTTTACAGTTTTGTCCTCTAATATTTATTATAATAAAAAAATCATCCTTTTTACAATTTAACTTGTTTGGTCCTCTAAAAATTGAGCTTTTTTTTTCTTATTTTTTTTAACGGTTAACATTACATGAGATCCTCCATTCACGATCTCCCCCAATTTGAAGGGAATGCCTACCATAATATAACTTACTCTAAACTAATAGGGATATATTTTAATTAAATAAGGGAAAAAGTGTCAAAAAGTTTGTCAGATATCATTTATAAAAAGAATTCAGATGAAAAAAAAAACAAACTTAAATTCAAACAAGTCAGATCTAGATGATCTCAGATCCAGATGACTCAAGTAGTTTCAGATTCAGATTTCAGAAAAAAAAAAAAAACAAACGCCACCTAAATATTCACAGCCAAAATTATGTTTAAAATTGTATGTATTTTTGGCATGGGATTGTTTAGGTGCATACATACGGAATAATTTGCAATGGGCCTATGAAGGGTGTGAATATTTGCGATCATTCTAAAACTACAAATATTTACACACCTTCTTTTACTAAATTTATGCGAATCCACTTTATATATTTGCACATTTACAACCCCACAACAAAGCTCATGCAAATATTTGAATCTTTATAAAAATTCATAGCATACCAAGCAGCCCCAAAGAAACCAAACCCACTCTAGCTATTGGTATAGTTTTTTTAAAAGGGATTTTACACATTATATAATAAGCTTTAAAATTTGAACTTCAAACGGAAAATCAAAAAGGGATAAATTAATTTGAGTTTTGTTTTTTTTTTTTTGTGGTTTTAATGGATAAGTTTGAGTTGAAAACTTCAAATACAATAGGAAATTAATAACACCAATTAATTATTAATACAAACAAATTGTTACTTAAATCTCTTTCTTCTATAAGTTTTTGGTTTTTGCTTGCCACAGAACACAATAACACAAAAAAAGAAATAAAATAACGGGAGTACGGGACGGATTGCCGAAAAACCGCCAGGTTTTTTCTTGTGATTGTTCGTTTCGAAGACAATCGAGCGAAAACGACTTTTCGGCTGTGGAAATCGTTTTCTTAAAATCATGTCATGAGATTCAAGACACACTGAACTGGAAACTGGACATTCACAGACAAAGGTATTTTAGAGGAGAGATTGAACTGTAAAAAGATTTCTAAGAAGAAGCGATGAAGAGCAGCAGTAGTAGAAAAAGAGAGAAGAAGACGACGACGGCGAAGACCAAGAAGAAGAACCCTAAAAATGAGCTGAAAAAGGAACCTGAGATTGTGATGATCTCGTCTTCGTCGGCTTCCGAAGAACCAAATGAAGAAGAAGAAGAACAAGAAGAGGAACAGGAAGAAGAAGCGAAGAGCAGCAACAACTCGAATCAAAACATGAATGAAGAATCCATGGAGGAGGGCGAGGAGGAGGAGGAGGAGGAGGAGGAACAAGAGGAGACGGACATCAAGAAAAAGGGTAAGAAGAAGAACATCTCGAATGGGAGTGCATCAGTGTCATGTTGCTTCCCCACCAATCGAATCAAAAAGATCGTAAGGAACGAGGGTTTTGATTTCCGCATTTCCCAAGAAGCCATCTTCATCATCAACAAAGCAACGATAATTTATTAATTCCCCTTCCAATTACTTCCATTTCTCTGTTACTAGGGTTTCTTTATTTCATTTCCTTATGTAGATGAAGGCATAAAAAAGTTTAAGCTTTCTTTGTTTCTGCTTTATTTTAAGTTAGTTTGCACAAATTAAGCTGAATTCGTGTTAAAGAACTCAAAATGCGTTGAACCAAAAAGGGGATTCTGCTCCTACACCCATATCGTTCAAAAATTTTGAGCTTTCTCTCATAAACCACTAAATTGCAAAAGAGAAAATGAGTTTTAGTCGTTAAAACTTGTTACAGAGCTCTAAATGTGTTGAATCGGAAGGGGGATTCTGCTTCTACACCCAACATGTTCACAATTCATTGAAAACTTGTTTAAGAACTCTAAATGCATCAAAGAAAATCGGCGTGAAAGAGCGTTCTCTGCATCATTTTTTTTGATCGGTCATTCTCTGCATCAAATTGAAGCGTTTCTATTCACTAGTCACAAATGCATTTGATATATTTAATATGGGCATTGATTCACACACTCGGGGAGTGAGACTATACCTTGCTGTGTTTTTATGTTTCTATCAGTAGTGCAAAATCTCTGTTCATCTTCGACCGATCAAATAATAATAATAATAATAATAATAATAATAATAATAATAATTCTTCCTCGCTTAGTTAAGGATCACCTTAAATATTGTTCCAATGTTAGGTTTCACTTTTGTCCTTCTTAGTGTTCAGTTTTCGGGTGGATTTTGTTCATTGTGATTCTTGTGACATCCGAAGGGCTAGTTGGCCTTCATGATTTTAAGACTCTGAAGTTCTATTCCCGTCACATAGTCGTTCTCTCTTTGTCCTTTCTCTCTTTCTTGTTTCTGGATTTAGTGTTTCCTTTGTAAAGAAACACTGACGACTTGTTCCAGAAACATAAGTAGCATAGGATATTTTTCCAAGGCTTATAAGGATCTTTCATAAGTATGTAATAGCTTTAGGTGGTTACAGTAATAGCCATTATTTCAGTATTGCAATGGACCGACTTGAACCAGCAATTTCTATTAGAGAATGATCATGAACTTTTTTTTTTTATTTCAAACCAAGTTTGATTGGATTAGAATTTCAAAACAATATTACTCTTATAAAGACTGCCATTTGCAGACAACTCCAAGACTATTTTTTGAATTTGAAAAGCATTTTTCTTTGAAATTTTGGGGACAATAGGTGGTTACAAAATAGCATCTGTTACGAGCGGTATATCGGATGAGATGGCTTGATATTACAGGGTTTAACATACCTTTGGACCATTATATTTTCTTAATCTAGCTCAGTTGTGTTTGTTGGCAATTTGTGTTGCTAAACTTTTAGGGTTGTTATTAATTGCTGTATGACAATACTTAGTGCTGAAAGTTTCTTGGCATCAATCCCGTAGGAGTTGTCATCTTCAAATTATCCTCCCGCAGTTGCTTCTTCTTCTGTTGTGCTTCACAAGCTTAGCATGACTGTTTTTATCTTCTACTTTTCTTTTCCATGGTTTCGCTTATGGTGCGTTTTGACAACAAGATCTTGTAACCTGTTGTTCATTTTTTTTAATTACACCTACGTATGGTTTCATGCTTTCTTTCGTTCCATTTTAGTCTGCTTTTGTTTTTCTTTATTTATACGCCTTTAAAATTTCTGTTCATGACTGGAAGCAGGAGCAGTTTCTTGAACAGTTTTGTGAAGATGCATACACTAATGTTGTAAAGGATCGTAAAAAAGCCGTAGCATACAAGCACCTTTGTAAGTTTCTCTCACCCCCAAGTTCACTATCAAATAAATGCATGCCCAAGACCAAGACACCTCTACTGTGATTTCTCTGCAAAAGGTTCATCTACTTATTTGCTTCTGCATTATATATATGGTTCGATGAAGTTGATTGAACGGAAGCTTTCTTTCACTCCTTTGTCCACTGGTTACTTGTGAGTTCTGCCATTCCAACAAAATGGTTGGTGTCAGCACTCTTGTCTTTCTTCTTTTAACTACTACTCTTGCTTGCTTTATTGATTTGTTGGATTACATACATGTATCTATGGTTTTGTTGACATGATGGAACTGTTTTTAGGTTTTTGACCTGTAAGCCGAACTACTTAAGTGGATTAATTTATACTATATTAGTATATTATAAGCAAACGTTCTAAAAGCTTATCAAAATAACAAAAAAAGAAAAGAATAACACACAGAAGCAAACGTTCTAAAACATACTTTCTTATTTTTTTAGTGCTCTCTTTTCCTTACTCTTCTATGGTTATACAAGGATATAAAAGTCCTTTTTTCCCTTACAAAAATGGGAAATATGTATTTTCCATTACAAGGAGTGTTAGACAATTAGCAAAACTTCTTATATTATATGTTCTGAGGGAGATATAGGCAGTCTTTTTCAGTTGTTTCACACTCTTTAAACTTGAAAGAATCCGATTGGTTTGTAGATTCATCTTTTGTCTTTTCTTTTTTCCTTTGTGTGGTTTATTATTTGCTGAATCGTTAAAAGAGTAACAAAACCATTGTTGGGATCTCTGGGCACCACCCGAGAAATCTGTCATTTTATACTGAAAACAAACTAGGCCAACTCTACATTCCTTTATCTATCTGGAATGATTTTCTAGAAAATAGATTATGAAACCAGCATACATAAATCTGAAAGCGAAGTTGGCTTGGCTGAGTTATAGTTGATTCAACTAGCCTTTTCACATCGGTATTGATAAGATCTGAATAAATGGTTACTGCTTAACAAATTTAGTTTCATCTGCTAACTAAGATCCGATTCTTTCTGTTGTTTCAGCATCTGTTGTTTCTAAAACAAAGAGATACGACTTCCTTTCAGGTAATTCCTACTGGTAGTATAATCTGATCTTTTTTGTATATTTTGATAGTGGGTGCTGATTTTCTGGTCCTATTGTTCTTTTTTTAAGTAGATTTTGTGCCTGAGAAGATAACAGCTGAGGATGCGTTGTCAGAGAGAAAAATAGCTGGAACGTGACTGCACCAGAACACCTCTAAATGTTGTTAAACGAAAGATAGATGGTCTTGTATTATTCATGTCCAGATCATCTGCGTTGAGGAGCTCTTTCGCAGGCTGTTCTGATGCACAACTTATTGCAGTTCCTGGGGTAAGAAAAACATGCATAATTTTTTTGCAGCATGAGGCATTGAGCTCATGTCTGTCTGCGAATACCCATGCATCCGCGGGAGTTTATAAGTCCCTGTGAATGTGTGGGCTGAAGATGAAACAGGAAATGCTTTTCTAACATGTTTTCTTCTCTGATCGTTTTTCTAAAGATTATGAAATGTAAATTTAAAACAGTAGGAAATGTTTTCCTTCTCGTATCTTCTTGAATGAAAATATTTCAGGATTTACCGAGTCGCCCGACCGACTGCCTCTCATTTTCCCAGTCTTCCTACTCATTAATATGACTTTTTACATGGCAAAAACCAAAAGCAGGCTGGAAAATATTATGGGTAGTTGTTAATTTACCACACCATACAAGCAAAAGTAAGTTTTCCATGTCAAACATTTTAATTTTCCGGGGGGGAGGGGCCTCAGGAGAAAATGAAAAAGTATAAAAAAAAATTCTAAAATTTCTCGACCTCCATTATTGGATTGCAGACCCCACCACTACAAAGCATCACCAGTCTACATTTGCTTTCACTGTTCATGGCGTGTTATTATATGCCTTTATGTGTGGATGTGGTTTCTCTAGTGGTACTTTTATAATGATTTTGGTGTACAAACCCTAACATATCTCAAGTGTGTTTGGACGTAAAATTCATATTTCTCAAGGGAAACATGAGTCCATAGAAACATGAATTCCTAGAAACATGAATCATTTGGTTTGTTTGGCAACCATAAAAGAATCTATGGATTCATGAATCCTTAGAAGCTTGAATCTTTTGGTTTGTTTGGCTGCCATTTAAAATCTAAGGAAATTCTCTATTTTGTTGTTTTAATTTTGTGGGTGTAATCTGTATTGAGTTGGGTGAATATATAATGAATCCTTATAGAATTCCAGCAAATTCTAAGGGGGGAGGTGGGACTCCAAAACAGAGATTTGTTAGAAAACATATTTCCTTGGGAAACAAGTTTCCAGGGATTCTTGGCAGCCAAACAGATCAAGGAAACATGAATACCTGGTCCCCGAATCCCTACCTTGGAATCCCACTTCCATCAATTTATT
>MVGT01000437.1:3558691-3579549 GCA_002174775.1 Macleaya cordata | reverse complement strand
GAGAGAGAGAGAGAGAGAGAGAGAGAGATGTGGAGTTCTTAGGGAAACATAATGATTCTGTGGAGACAAAGATAAAGGAATTGCAATGATGGTATGAATCGTTTTCCTTGACCCCTGATGACAAATTTATCATTTGGTAAAAGATGGGATTTCATTAGTGGTTCTGAAGGGATTAATTTACTACTGTGGTTTCTTTCTTTTAATCCTTTTGAAGGCAGTAAAACTCTTTGTTTTACCAGTCAGGATTCAGGAATGTTTCTAATTCTGGTAAACAGTATCAGTAGTAAGCTCATTGCTATTCTTTTTTAGACATAAAATTTTCTTTTCCGACAACAAAATCTAGTTTTTTTTATGAATTATAATAAAACTTTAGATAATGAGGAATTGAATTCGGTGTTAAAAAGGTGTTTAGGGTTTGCATCAACCTTTTGACACAGAATTTTACATCAAAACTGAACTTGGCTTATTTAACTGGTTTATTTTCATTTCCAAAGGATAAAAGATAACTTTGAAACAGAAATTGTCGTCTTGCAAGTAAGCATTTGATGCCTTCGCTTATTTAACAGGTAACCTAATAAAAACAAAGTAGAAAGAATTGTTGTTCTTTTATTATTATTATTATTTTAGACTTAAATGCGCCCTGTTTTTATTTCTCTTGAACGTTGGTTAAGAAAAAGGATCGTTTTAACAGCTCCTCTTGACAAAGTTTTTTTTTCATAACTCTTTTGGGGCCATGGAGGCAATGTAAGGGATTTAAGGGCTAATTTTGCACGAAGATGATACTATTTTCAGAAAAAAATAATTATTTTAAAACTTCTAACCTCTTCATTTATATGGTAAAAATTTTGATGGTAATTTGAAGGGATTTAGAAGTTTAGCCAAAAAAAAATGTCCTACTCACTTCTCATTAGAAGTTAATTTTTGGATCATTTCCATATAGTCCCTATATAAAATGAATCGCTCGAATTCAATTAACTTTTCATAGGGTTAGAAGTTTTAAAATGGGTTGATCTAGGGCTTGTGATCCTAGTGGAGGCATTAAGGTGGCCTGGACGTTGTTTCTTAATCGTATCCTCTATGCTAGTTGCCAATAAACCAAAAAAAAAAAAGGTTTAATTTATGGTAAAGAATTTTTTTTTATGACGAGACTATTGTTTAATTACGAGTACAAGTAATAATGTACTACTAACTCAATAATCGACAACAATGAGGAATCGTAAATTAATGGATTATGCACACCTTCCGATAATTTCAAATTTATTTAATGCAAACGGGATTAAAAGACTTAATGAGTTAAGTTACCATGCACTTACTATGGTATGGTGAACATGATTTACATGCTAAATTTTTCTCTCTTTTTTTTTCAGATAAGAATGTAGTAAAATGATCAGCTGTCTAAATGTGATGTCCTTGTGTGATTGGGCTCCAGAAGTCAAGAAGTGGGAGTAGGTCTGGAAACAAAAAGAATGCCTACTCTTGAGCTACTTGTGAAGAAGATAAACGAGAGAGAAAAAAAAAAAAGCGGTGCATTTTAGCATTCTTCTCGGTGGTGCAGATGGAGCTTTACGCAATTCTGTTACCTCTCACCAAACTTGGCCAAAAGATTCCCAACTACGCCAATTCTATCTCTACTACTCCATAACAGTTACCAGACCCACCACCACCCTCTCTCTCTCTCTACATCTCCTTTGTAAGTTCCAAGACCAGAGAGGAGCCAACAAATGTTTCCTCCAACATTTATTTTCTCCTAGGGTTTCTCTTTTATCATGTGAAAACAAAGAGAACTTCACTTCTGATTTTTTTTTCTTCTTTTTCTAACCTTCATTGCCATTTAGATTCTTAATCAATTTGGGAGTTTGATCAAACCCAATATAGTTGCTTAAAACCAGAAATCAAAGAAATTCTTCATGAAAGTTCTAGGTTAGCATGCTTTTTAAGTTCTAGTTTTGAATGAAATTCTTCATGAAATCTTATTAATTTATGTTCTGTTCATTTTCTTCACTAGGTCGATTCAGTTTCACTTTTAAACACTAAGAAATTAAGTAGAGATTTCTTCGAAAGTTTTGGAATTGAAATTGTTTTAGGGTTCTTAACCATCTGTTGAAGGGAAACATAAAAAGTTCAAAAATGGGTAATGTTGTAAACGGTGGCAGCAGCAGCAGCAGCGGCGGCAACGGCAATAGTAGGCGGAGGAATAGAAACAATAACAACCATCCACTACCACCACCACAACCTCCACAAACAGAAACTACTGGAAACCGATACGTTTTCGCTGCTGCAACACCTTACCCGCCACAATATCCAAACCCTAATACACCTCAGTACTACCAGTACACAGGGTTTTATCCTCCACCACCACCGTCCATGCCGGTTCCGTTACCCGCTCCTTTTGATCACCACCACCGAGTCGATCCTACTACTACCCATGCGAACTGGGTTGGTGGGCGTTACCCTTGTGGCCCTGTTCCTCCTCCACCTCCTCCCTACGTTGAACATCAGAAGGCTGTCACAATCCGTAACGATGTTAATCTAAAGAAGGAGACTCTGAAGTTGGTACCTGATGAAGAGAATCCTGGACATTTCCTCGTTACTTTCACTTTTGATGCCACTGTTGCAGGACGGTAAGATAAGATTTTCCCCCTTTTGATTCTTCTCTAGAATTGCCTTTGACTATTATTGTGAATTTGCTTTGTCTCAACAATTTAATGCATTAAAATTGTGAGAGGTCTTTAAACTTTTGGGTTTCAAAAGTTTCTGAATTCGGTCTTTTTTTTGTGGCGATTGGAACTGATTTTTCAAAATGTTGAAAATGTCTCGTTGCTTTCTTTACATTTCCTGGTTTTTGTCTTAATAGTAGTTTTCTTATTTTGTTTCCTTGCTTGTTTCTTTCTTCTTGCTACTTCAATATTAAATTCATTTGGCAGTTCGCAGTTGTATTCCTTTATGCTATTTTGGTCCTTGTATACTTGTATGCTCCTTATGTATCTACACATTTATATACTTAATTCATTTTTTTCCTGGATTTTGAAGATTCTAAGTGTTTTGACCCGTTCATGTCCAAGACATTCCCCATAGGAAAGAGGGGAGACTGGGATATTTTGGAAACTTGTTTAGTTTTGAAGCTGGATTCTAAAGCTTCTCAAGTAGTGGACAGAACTGACATCGTTTGCAACTATCTGTGTGCCAAACAAACCCTCAAGGAGGTAGTTTCAGCGGATGTATCAGTTCCTTCCAACTGCCCATCAAATGCATTAGCCAAACTTTATAAAGTGAAAAATAACAAGTACAGCATAAATCTGAATTTAGTTGTTAGTCTTATGGACTTCTCTTAAGGTGTGTTTCATGACGATGAAATGGCTCTCTGCAGTTTAATTGATGTAGGAAAATAAAATTACCTTACAACTTGACTCAATGCCGCTACCACAATACCCAAAATTTGGGAACCATTTTAGAACCTAAAAAATCGAAGAAGAAAGAAAGTTCTGATAAGAAAATATAAGGCCAAAATATATTTACCAAATGCTGATGGTATAATCATCCCTTTTCCACCGTGTCGAGAGTAATAAGTAGGGCTATAAATTAGCATGTGTTCTTTCTCCTCACTCCATTTTCCAAATTATTTAGCGTGATGTTATTCATTTATATAGCAATTTGAAGTAAGATTCCATTTGTTTAAAAGTGTTCTTTTGTCTTGCTTCATGATACAGCATCACTGTTCTGTTCTTTGCAAAAGAAGGTGCAGATTGTAACCTGACACCAGTGAAGGAAAGCATGTTTGAACCAATCACAGTATCTTTCCAGCAAGGTCTCGGTCAGTTGTTCAAGCAACCTTCAGGAACTGGAATTGACTTCTCGATGTTTGAGGAAAAAGAATTACTGAAAGGCGGTGATATGGAAGTGTATCCACTTGTCGTGAAGGCAGAAGCATCCCCATCAGATTCTAATGGATCAGAGGAGGGAAACCCAAAGCCTAGAACCATAAATTCTCAGATCACACAGGCAGTGTTCGAGAAGGAGAAGGGTGAGTACCAGGTGAGAGTGGTGAAACAGATCCTTTGGGTGAATGGAATGAGGTATGAGCTACAGGAGATCTATGGTATTGGAAATTCTGTTGAGAGCGATTTCGATGGGAATGACCCAGGAAAAGAATGCGTCATCTGCCTATCAGAACCACGGGACACGACTGTCCTTCCCTGCCGACACATGGTAAATGCAGAATCTTAGTTTCTTATCTGCATAATTGCATATGTTCTGTTTGACCACACCACTCATGACTAAAAAAATTTCCCTCAAATTTTGATCCAAGAAATCTTGTTCTCCTCGTTAACATGTCAGACCTGGATCCCAAAAGAATGTATTAATAGCTGTTAAGGCCCTTTGAGGGATCAGTTCTACCATGCATGTTGGTGAAAACCATGAACTCATGGTTTAAATATGTATGTTCGTCTTTCTCATTGTCTTTTTCTTTGATGTTCAGTGTATGTGCAGTGGGTGTGCAAAGGTTCTTAGGTTCCAGACAAACAGATGCCCAATTTGCCGTCAACCAGTTGAGCGACTCCTGGAGATCAAGGTCAACAACAAACCCGACGAATGAAAATGAAGATGTGTGCTGCGGAGAAAACAGTGCTTGTAAAGTTATTTATGTTTTTACTTTTTTCTTCCCGGGCTCTTAAATAATGAAATAAGAAGTATGAACTAAATATGCAGCTTTGCGGCGTTGCCCAGGCAAACTATGCTTTATACTTTACAGAGAAGGGCACCAGTAAAACTGTGTATGATGACGTTATATATATATAATACATAGTCAAGAGTGAGGGTGGAAGTTGATCAATTGAATTTATTTTAGATAATACAGGAAGCATGCTTTATTTGAAGAAAATCTAGCTATAAAAGAAGTTAGTTTTTTGCTAGGAATTTAGTTCTTATCAGCCTGAGGATGACCCATTTCAATATATGTTTTGATATATGTATGACCTCAGTTCAGATTCTTCAGCAGTTACGATGCTATCCAATTTATGTGAACTGTGAAGGGACTCTTCTCTATGAGATTGTCTTCTTTTTTAATCTTCTCACACGAAACCAGTCTCGGTCGTGCGGGTTTGTGATATTGGTTTTAAGATGCCCTCATCAGAGCTGGGATTCAGTCGGAGTAAAATGGAAGACTCCATTACAGGATGGTTGGTGATCAAACCACAACTCTCTCTCTCTCTCTCTCTCTCTCTCTCTCTCTCTCTCTCTCTCTCTCTCTGGACTGTAGGTCATTTTTGCTGTTCTACCTAAATAATAACCAACTAGAAAGTTTAGAAACTACCTGCTGTGTGTACTTCTTCGTTTAATTCTTTATTATAAAAATAAAATCAATTTGATTTAATTAAAAGGTAACCATTCAGATCTCAATCTGCCAGCTGATCAATAATCAATTCCCATGTGCATTATAACATGGCGAGTATTATAGATTTCTTTTCTGTGAGAAAAAACAAAACAAAACAAGTGTACAGCTAATATTTAGACACGTGTTATGCGTGTCTCAACTCTCAAATGACCCGAATACTATTGTATTGACGAGAGAAGTTGCGCACGTGTTAACTGGTTTTGGCCGCCATTGCCAATAATCAGCAAGCAAGCAAACCATGGTTGACTACTTTACTTGATTGGTGAATAGACTTGGACCAATCTTCTTCTTTTTTCATAAATCATCAAACTTCACTGACCACTCGTGCTCATCCTACGGTGCTCGTGAGATGTGAGACGTGGCAATTCGGGTGAGATGTTGGGGTTTGGTGAGGGAATTTGGTTCGGTTCAGAACTGAAGACCCGACCAGTGAACGAACCGAGTTAAAACAGTTGGTGAGGGAATTTGGTCCGGTTAGTGAGTGAATCGAATCGATAGATTTTGTTGGTTTGGTGGAGAGAGTAGACTCGAGAGAGAGAAAGTGGTGTTTTCTTTCTTTCTTTCTTTCTTTCTTGGGGGGTAGGTGAGTGAGATCAAGTTGGTCGTTTTATAAATCTAAAGCAGCCTTAAGCCAATCTTCTCTGAATCACCTCAACAACCACCACCACCACCACCACCACCACCACCAGGAAGTGGAAGTTGTTAGCCTATTTGTTCAAAGGCTTTCCCTCCCTCAAGGCCAAGAGAGATCGTCGATTGCTGATTCAAATGGCGTCGTCTCTCTCTTCTTCAAAATCATTTGTGAGCGGTTCTAGGAGCACCACCGAAGGTGGCTTCTTCCAGACCTCAGACCTCCGCAAATTCTCTTCTCCCACCGTCCAGATCTCTGTTCGACGAAGCACCCCCAGGAAGCTAGGTAAAATTCCCTCTATTTTCACCCTCTGCCTCCTAATTTTTTGTGTTTTCTTATTTTGATCCTCTTTTAAATTATTGGATCGCCTATTCCACCACCTGATTAGTCGATGTTGTAGTCGTCTGACATGGGTTCCTTCGAAATTTTAGGCCTTTTTTTTTTGCCGTTCTCTGTTTAAGAAAAATTGCTCTTTGATTCTGCTTCAGAACATCATTTGTTAGTTTTCGTTGATCATCATCTTTATCAACTAGTTTACATGCTTAGTAATTTAGCTCCAAGGATGTGAAAAATTTGATGACTTGCTTTTTCATCTTGCTTTTTTTAATCTTTGTGCCACTGGGACACAGTGGCCTCTCTCGAAATCTCTGTAATTTCTTATTGCATGATCATTTGGAGTCTCCATCCACTTCATGGCCTAGTTAAGTAATAGGGATCTGAATATTTAGGTTGATTGGTTTTCCCACTTTGGCTCACTGCCTTCAGATCTCAAGGTGTACATATGTGAATTTCATAAGCTTGACTAGCTACCTCTTTGTCTCCTGGTTTTCAAACGTAATGCTTTAGTACTCACTAGCTTCAAAATATTATAAAATAGTCCATGCCTTTTGCCTTCATGATTTAATCCATAAACTTTGGATTCGGAAAAAAGGTAGACCCGCGATTGATCTTGACCTTGGTTTGCCAGGTTATGTTTCATTCGAATTATTGCTTATGCTATTATCATGTTCATATCTTAGGTCTCTCAAAACCTGTTGATTGATTTTTGTTTGCCTTCACTTGATTTGCTCTATTTGATATCCCCAAGGATGTAACGTTATTGATTTCATTTATGAGGTGGTTAGCTAGGTAGATGCTAATTGGTGGATGTAGCATGTATTCTGCAAGTGCGACTCTACCCATCAATTGGGTTGCACCATGGTCAACCAGGTGACCACACCATGGATGCATCTCAAACTTTGGTTCATCATAGAAGAAATGAAAAAAGGATTGAATAGAGAACATGGCAAGAGATTGGATGGTTCAATCATACTGGTCAATTTGATTTCACATAATGTATTTTCTAGGTCTGGCCCATCAAATGGTGAATCACATCCTTTAAATTTGTGACATGTCCAAGTATACTATTTTTCAATGTCTTTATGGTTGATGAACTAGTGCTTTACAGTTAGCAATGTTCTTTTTGCACAGTATCATCGTTTTTATTGCATTGTTACTGTTTCTAAGAGTAAGTATGGAAAGCATTATCCTTATATGCTGCATTTTGATCACCAGCGGTACAGGCAGCTGGAAGTACATATGGGAACTATTTCCGTGTTACAACATATGGAGAATCTCATGGAGGGGGTGTTGGTTGTGTCATTGATGGGTGCCCTCCTCGGATTCCCCTCTCAGAAGCTGATATGCAAGCAGATCTTGACAGAAGGTATTTGACTTAATTATTTGAAGTCTCATTTGCTTCATGTGTGCTTAAGCTGCTTCACTTTGATCTAATATCAGTTATATGAAGTACTTTTTAACATTTTTGTAGGAGTACACTTCTTACTCTTAATTATGCATCTATAATACCATTGCATCCTTATAGTTTTCAAAATGTCATTTATGTATTGCTATTTCTTTTTTTCTTTGATCAGTATTTATGTAATGCTTTTTTGAGCTTTTGCTAAACTGATGAGGTAACTCTCCAAGTATCAAGTATTCACGTTTAAACTAATTATTGTACTCAGGAGGCCAGGTCAGAGTCGCATAACCACCCCAAGAAAAGAGACTGATACATGCAAGATATATTCTGGAGTCGCTGATGGTTAGTGTTGGTAGCATATTGTTTTAGAATTATCACTTTGTATAATGTCTTTCTTCTGTCAATGTATGCATGATCTTCTTGAGGCAATGGATGGACTAATGCAAGATATGTGTACTACAGGAGTGACTACTGGTTCTCCAATTCACGTCAGTGTGCCAAATACTGATCAGAGAGGACATGTGAGTATACAGACACTGTGATTTTATGTGCCACAAGGTCTGAAGTTTTAAAGAGGAAAAGAGGGTTGTTTAAGTGGAATATGGCTCAGCTTTTCCTGGACATTTTTTATGCAAATGGTACATATATGATTATCAGGGCCCACGTTTAGCAAGGCTACCCTGTGGCTGGCAAATGTTGAAATTATTACCTGTAAAGCAATAAATTTTGGTTAACAAAATATATGGATATCAACTGGTTCTCATAAAATGTTGCTAGGTCGTAGAACTAGATTAGGAGATTGGTGGGAAAAAACATGGATATGCAATAAAATGAGAAGAAAGAAAAAGTAGATAAGAGTCCTTCAGTTCCATCTCATGTTTAGGATTGTCTACTAGTTGAAGTTTCTGGTTTACATCCCATCCATTCATTAATCATCTAACCTTTAGGCTGTCTAGATTGACGAACATTCATCACATAAAATGACTGTGAAAACATGGCTGAGCCGTATTTCTATCAATGTCCAGATGTGATAAGGCTGGATTTCTCAGAAGTTATTTATTGGTGCGATCATAGTGCTAAAAGTTTTAAAAAGCTTAATGTCTTATTAAACTTTTCAGGATTACAGCGAAATGGCAATAGCTTATAGACCTTCTCATGCTGATGCTACTTATGACTTTAAGTACGGCGTGAGATCAGTGCAGGTGAGCTATGTACCTAGCAATCATATTGCAGTTGTACTACTGATGTTCCAGTCATTTCAGTTATGTCAAACCTAAATCCTTGATTTTTTGTTTGTCTAAATATGGTTTAAATGGAAATGTAGGGTGGTGGCAGATCTTCAGCAAGAGAAACCATTGGAAGAGTTGCAGCTGGAGCTCTTGCCAAGACTATTCTGAAGGCATATTCCGGAACTGAGGTGGGTTTATTATATTGCTTGTTGGGGCTTAATGTATTGGCATGATGTTTTATGACTGATCTACATGCTCTCAACTCTATCTGTATTCACCTCATATATAGAAATAATATATACTCCAACATCACTTTAGTATATCGTATACAATTTATCTCTTGCATGTATGTATGTACATGTATTTGCGATGACCTTATAATTTCCTGTGTTCAACGAGTGAAAAAACTCTATATGTACTTCTGAGGTAACTCTGTAGTATGTGTAGGCCATTGATATTATGCAATAAAATGATATTTATTATGTGTAGCTGAAATTTTGTTTTTGTTTTTGTATGCATTAATCATTACTAAATCATCAATCCTGCAGGGTCACACCTGTGCATGACACCTTTGGACTGGTTGTTGCAGATTGCCTTGATGTACTTTTAATGTTTGTAATGTATTTCAGGTTCTAGCATATGTCTCTCAAGTCCATAAAGTTATTCTTCCGGAAGGCGTGGTTGATCCTGAGACTCTGACGCTCGATCAGGTGTGGTTACTGATGTTGGTTTTCGGGTTTTCTATGAGTTTTTTTTCAAAGTTCAGGCAACTGCTATGGTCCTCACAAATAAGCACATAATGTATGTCCAGTGCCCTCTACTATTGTAAGTTAATTTCAGATATGCACTCCTAGTAGGTAGATTAGGACTCTTAGAGGGTTGGGGCCTGGATGGATGGATCCAATTCAGCAAATCATGCCTCATCCAGATAATAAGGACCTTTGGTAGCTGGATTCAGGACTTTCTGTGACCTTTCTTCTAAATTAAGATGAAAATATTCAACAAAATTTCACTGAACTTGAAATTATTTGGCTTCTGTGGCAAGGTGTAAAGTTGCACCTGAAATCTTAGTTCAACACCCTACCTAGCATCTGTTAGCTGGTTAAAATCTATTAACAGTTGTACTTGATTAATTTTTTTGATACTCCTGAGGCAAGTATTAGCGTGGTTAGATCTTCCATATGGCCCTGATGAACCATCTTGATGACTCAGTAAAAATTAGACTGTGTCACGGGATTCCTCGGGGTAGCCAAAACCCCAAAACCTTATTTTACATTAGCTGCTGATTCAATTTTAACGGCCTGGGTATTAGTAAAGCTCTAATCTGATTGGGAAAGTCCCATGTTGTCCTGAATGCACTCTAATCTGTGTCTGCTGCCATTTCCCCTCCACTTACATCCCCATCCCAGTGACCTGACCCTGAAAAGGACTTGAAGAGACTTCATATCGAAGTTTCAATTAGAAAATCTCCTCATTTACTTGCTAGTATAGCTCACTTTTGCAAGTCACTGAAAGTTTTCGCTTTGTGAAAACTATATCAGATAGAAAGTAACATCGTCAGGTGCCCGGATCCAGAATATGCTGAGAAGATGATTGCTGCAATTGATGCTGTTCGTGTGAAAGGGGACTCTGTTGGTGGAGTGGTGACATGTATTGTGAGGAATGTCCCACGTGTAAGAATCAGCTTATTTGATTTCCTTTTAATTACTTTTCTTTATGTTTGTTCTAGCTTTTATAAATCACCACCTTGACCTTGAAATTGTGCAGAAAGTGTTGAAGAATTGTTATAATTACTGAACTGTTAAGTAATAATATACATCACCTTATTGTATTTCAGGGGCTTGGTTCACCAGTATTCGATAAACTTGAAGCTGAGCTTGCCAAAGCTCTCATGTCCTTACCAGCAACCAAGGGGTTTGAATTTGGGAGTGGATTTGCAGGTAGAGACCTTCAGAAGTGCTTCACTTGTTTCTCTTTGTTTAATGCGTTTTATATTTGACAAACAGTGATAAAAGTTAGATCACTGGAATTATATCTTCTCTCTAATGGGATTGGACTGGCACTGTAACTTCTCGTTAATCACTGCAGGCACTTTTCTGACTGGTAGCGAACATAACGATGAGTTTTATACAGACGAGAATGGAAGAATCAGAACAAGAACAAATCGATCCGGTGGAATACAGGTAGGATTTCTTGTCACATTTTGTTTTTTCCTATACAATGAGAGACACTACTTGAGCTTGTGGGTGCCCTAAAATAATTTATCATGGTGATATGCAGGGTGGTATTTCCAATGGGGAAGTCATAAACATGAGAATAGGTTTCAAGCCAACATCTACAATTGGAGTAAGTTTGATAATAGCTGATTGTATATACCTTACTATGGATTATTTTCTGTAGATTTTGTAATCATCTTTGACAAACATGTAGCTAGAGGGTACTCCATTTGATTGGGGTAATCTGGGTCTTGGAAATCTCCTGGGTAAGGTCTGTTGAAACATACACCACATGTACAAGCACAGGCAGATGACTTGTACTGGATACTCTCAGATTCCTGTTTGAGCATTATCACCATCACTTAGTTCCACTGAAATATTTGACCCCATGGCATCTTAGTTGGACATTTTGCATTGTCGTAGGCTTTACTTTAATCCGGCCCCTGGGCGAATATACCCGAATTTTGGGCTTTCTTTTGTTTTTTCTGAGAACTTCTCTTTTTCACTTAATAATGATTTTATGGTGTAATGTAATGTTTTGGCAGAGGAAGCAGCACACTGTGACCAGAGAAAAACAAGAGATAGAACTCATAGCACGTGGTCGCCATGATCCTTGTGTTGTCCCTCGAGGTTGATTTCCTCCCAATCTTCTAACATGACATTTTCTTTTCTTTTTTTAACCATATTGTCCTTTTCATTCTTTTTTGATGCCCAATTTGATCATCTGAGTAGAGTTTTTGACAAGTTGTTAATATTGGTCTGGTGTGCTGGTGCAGCGGTGCCAATGGTGGAAGCTATGGTAGCTCTGGTGCTTGTTGATCAGCTAATGGCACAGTATGCCCAATGCCAGCTTTTTCCCATCAATCCTGCCCTACAAGAATCCCTGGAGTTGCCGAAGATCGAACCTGCTACCATGTCCAGTTGAACACTGTTAAATTAGTTGCTTTCTTGTACTTCCGAGCTTAAGCTCCCCTTTTCAAGATATTTTGCGGATGATAGTAGAGTTTCTGCATTATTTATTTGTAAGGCTTTTTATTAGTAGTTTGTTTGAACCAGTGTCCTGGTCCATATTTGTTGTATGGCAACTCATTGTTTTTGGATACGTAAGTATTGTACACAAACTGCGTTAGTGAGCAAATTAAGGCTTGAGAACGTAGGTCAGTTCTAGTTTTGGGAAATAAAAGAATTTGTTGTACACTTCAATTTATTCTTTTGTTCTTAGTTCTATGATTACCAGCATCGCGGGGCACTTTCAAAATTACCTGAGCTAGCAGAAAAACACAAACAAAACAAGATTAGTTTGAATACTGGTCTTTTTTTGGTACTTGGGTTGGATGGATGGTTCAAAACGGATGGTTCAAAACAACGAATCAGATCGGTTCAAGAAAAAAAAAAATTTGAACGGAATTATATGGATAAGTGAACCAACAGTAAACTGAAAAAAATCCCTAAACTATATGAAATGCCGCTATATACCCTTAAAATCTGGACTGCATGGATGATGAATAGATTATTGGGCCACAAAAGATCCTGGTGAGAGGCTTGGTTTGATTTCGTAATAATACAAAAACAAAGCATCCAAGAACATACATCATCAAGCCGCTGAAAGCATCCAAAAACATACATCATCAAGCCAATTCAGCGGACACAAATAATATATTGCCACATTGGGCCATAGCATGAGCCATTCAAATTACATGATCGATTAACAAAAGAGAAAGTTAAGTTCTTAAACGAAGTTTTTTTCCTGCAAAATATCCTGCTTGCAATTAACTTCTACCAATGAAGCTATAAGTTGAGAGGTGCCAATGCATACATAGCCAGACCCAAATTACGTTAAATTCTTCAGCACCTTAGCTGAGCTTAACAGAATTGGCATCATAGGTTGCCACATATATAGTAACATACATAACAGGAACCAAAAATAACATAACAAGCACACCACTTTATTCATAAAACACAAACCAAGTACTAGAGTTCACATAATAATAAAGCAGAGGAGTCAGATGCTTTCTCCTCACCCTGAACAAGGAACTAGAACAAAGATAACTAGAAGTTCAACAACATCCGTGAAGGAACTTTAACAAAGTAGAGTCTGAAAAACACACACAACTAGAACATACATAACTAGAAGTTCAACAGAAAACTTCCCAGGAAGTTTACTCCTCCATCCATTGATGGACAAACACACCACTACTTCGTAGACCCTCGAACAGGTTCATACAGTCTCCAGGTTTATCGCCTTTGCTATCTGTACTGCCTGGGCAGCGAAGGAAGAGCTCGTCAACAAGGCAAATAGCTCCACTATCAAATAATTCATGGAGGAATTTCACTTCCACTTCAGCTGCATTCATCTTTAGGACCACGAAATCTCCATCTGCAACTGTTTCTCTAAACCAGACAAGAAAATCAAAGCCTTCATCATTCAATGATGGAAGCATATCATCAAGCTCATCGAAACTTTCGGTACCCTTATTCCCGGACAAGCCTGGATGATAAACAAAGGTTATACGAGGTTTGTTCACATAAGATGAGAGGACAGATGTGTCATGATCAACAACATAAACATTGAAGGCTCGTGCTTTTATGGGATAGGAGTCGAAGATCCGACTTGTAATGTTGGAATTCATAAACTGCCCTGCGCCTATATCAATATAGATGAACCGCTTCCTAGAAGAGACATCTATGAACTTTGGTAAGTAGGAGAATCTTCCTTCAATAGTCCCTAACAATTTTTTCTCCATAAGTGGCTCAAGGTGTTCAATGAATGGCTTGTTGTTCTTAATAGATGAGCACTCATCGGGAAGCTTATAATGCTCAAAGGGATTGACAATATCTATTTTTTTCTTGAAGACGACCATCGAAAACGATTCAACACTAGTCACATGTATAACATCTGAGCTTTTCAGGAACGATGAGATTGGGGTAACAGACTTTATCAAGCTACCAGGATTTGAATTAGGTACTGCCACAAGTATTGCTCCAATGCCACCTGGTTTCAGGATACGTTCAATCTCGAGTACAAACAGAGCGGGGACTGAAACCCTGTCGAGAGCTCTGGAGAAAACAAAATCAAAAGAATTGTCATCTAGATCGAGCCCGTGAACGAAATTTTTCCTCATAAGCAGGGGAAATGGGTGCCGCTTCACCCCGAGAGCATTTCTAAACCCCAATTCTCTCAATGCAGAGACGGCAGAGGCCGATCCCTCCCCAACACAGAGAGCTTTCCCACCAGAATTCAACAATTTCTTATCCATTAGCTCTCTAAACAAATTCATTGTGAGATTTTTACTTTCCTTGCAAGGTGACGACGATAAAGATGATGGCAGAAGTGAAAATGCATAGGCGGATAAAGGTTCCAGAAACTGCCCAGGAAATACTATAGAATTAGAAGCCACATTTTGGGCACAGCAATCTGAATTCACATCTAAGATCACCGCCGGTTCGTTGTCACGCAAAAATTGCAGAAAAGGAAAGGTCGCCATAGCAGTGGCAAAAAGTATAGCACGAAGCAACACACGCCTAGCTATGGATCCGCGAAGGATTTGCAATTTCAAGACGTTTAAAGCCATGATTTTTTCTTTTTAGATCACAAATTGCTTAAAGATCAGATTTTTCGAAGAAATGCAGGGGAGCAGAGATCAGATTTTACCTCGATCCGAAATGTCGATTGCAGAAGTAGAGAGATCGTGATGTATCGGTAGAAAAACCGAGATTTTCCAAAAGAGGAGAGAGAAAATGAATCAAAAGGGAGGGTATAGCTCGGAATTGAAGTAAGATTTAGCGAGTACAAAACCTGGAAGAGGTGTGATTTCCACCCACGAGGACACCTTGAGTCTTTTGGAACCCTAACCAGACCCTTTTCGGAATCCTTCTTGACATCGGCTCGTACCAGATAGGATTCATCTTCAGAGACTTGGACAGCATTTGATCTTTAGATCTCCTTACATTTCCTTGTTTTCACAGGTCACTACCAGATACAGGAACTAGGGTTTTTTTTCAGATCAAGATCCTGAAAGAAATTTTCAGCAATTAGGGTTAGGGTTTCTGGAGAGGAGACAGTGGGAGAGACTGGTGAGACTGTGGAGACTCTGGGATCTAAAAGGGTCTCTATACATTAATGACGGAGTAGTTGTCATTTTCCTATCATTAATATCAACACATGGTAGTGATAGTGATGTGACGGTGAGTGTTTTTAGTACGGTTAGTGCGACGTCGTTGAGAAACGTCGCAAGCTAAAGAGCCGCAAACGACTTAAAGTAGGTCCCACCTTCTGTACTATACAACATTAGCACGTGCGCGTAAGAGTAAACGTGTCGGACAATTGGCCTGCTATACTCTTACAATGACGTCGTAGTGCGGAATCTGAATCGAGAACTGATTATGTTGAAGATTAAGATCAAAGATCCCAAAGTAACAGGATTTGTGGCTGTTTATAAAAAAATAAAAAAATAAAAAAAGGGTCTTGTTAACGTGTGCCCCAAGGGCAGACTATAAGGTTGTTTTTGAAGGAATTTTTTTGCAAGTTAGAAGTCTTCAAACTAGCTGAATTTTTGTAGACACAATATTATTATTATTTATAAAATGTCTACAAAAAATCAGCTCAATCAGAAATATCTAACCCTTCAAACAAATCACTTTAAATGTAAGCCATTCATTCAAACTATTAAAGTTTAAATTAAGTGTTTGTGGTGCTAGATGGTGCTAGAGGTCTCCGATTGAGCTGATTTTTTTAGATATTGTCCAAATAGTATAAATAATATACATATCCAAAAATCAACTCATTTAGACAACCTTAAGAAACTAAACAAAACACAAAACCTAAAAACTTATCATGTGCCCTGAGGGCACATGTTAACAAAATCCAAAATAAAACAGGATTTGTGGCAGTCTAACTCTTGCTTTTAACGAAGTTTCTCATTCCGCCCGGTCACCATGCACCAGCTTTGACTTCCATTTTTGGGGTTTTTTAATCCTCCTTCTCTAAGAGCGCGGCTAGTCATGTGCCTCAAACCCACCAAAATTTGGTTTGGGTTTGAGATTTAGGGGTAGAGCATGGCCAGCGGAATGCTGAACATTATCGCGGAAATGTTACGCGTTGCATTAAATCCCAACTGATGTGTTGTTGTTGTTCTCTCTTTCTTCATCTCTTCTTCTTGGTTTTTGGTGTACGAAATACTAGATACATAGAAAACATAAAAGTTTGGTCCCACGAATACATAGAACTCAAGAGGTTGAGTCAAGGTTTGGTCCCACATATAACATAAAAAGACCAGTTTTTTTTTTTTGTAGAGAATAACTCTAATTTAGGGTTTGAATTGGGCGTTGAACTGTTACGCGATCTGTCGCGGAACATTTCCGCGTCGCAAAAATGTTACGCGGTAGGTCGCATAACATTTATACGATGTGGGTTTGTCGCGTAAAAGTTACGCGTCGCGTGAATCTTCTGCGAGTGCCCTTAACCTCTAAACCCCACCCCAAACTAATGGTTCAGGTGAAGGGTCTGAAGTTTTGATGCGCCCACTGGCCGTGCTCTAATTAGTATCCAGGGAAAATTTACAAAGACTAAGATTGACAGTTGATCATGTGTTTGTAGGTGTTGGGTGAGAAACATAAATATTCGCATTTGAAAATTTTCACTATATACCAAACAGGGCCTTAAGGTATGTTTGAAACACGCGTTTTATTTGTGCACAATTGAGATGCATATGCATTAGATTTAGTTTAAATGACTAATGCAAAAAGAATTGTTTGATAATTTCTCACGTAAATAATCTAGGGATGATCACCATGTAAAACAATCTCATCGAAAAATTGTTTGATAATTTTTGACAAAAAATTTAAATTTTTTTTAAATTAACTATAAAATGAATAGCTAGCTTAATTACAAGCGACCTCTCCTCTTAGACATCATTGTTAAGGAGTTAACTAATGGACTAAGTTGGCTTGATGGGCTTTCATCCCAACTCTGATGGCTTCCGCTTTGTTGCATTGATTTGCCATTCTGATTAGCCTATCTTATAAAATGGTGCAATTAGAAATTTGATATTGTTATTTGGTCGTCTAGGCATCTCAATTTGTTTCATGGGAATCTAAATTTGAATTGTGTAGAATTTTCACACCTAAGAATTTTTAAATGAATTTATCCGGATTGTACATCAAGCCAGGCCTTCATCTCATTTTCAAATTTTATAAGCATATTTAGGCATGTAAAATTCACACGTGCTAAATTTAAATAAAATTGGTAATCCATCTTCAAAGCCTTTCAAGTCTAATTTTGTAAGCCCATTACTGTCCGTCTGGTTTTAGGCTTATGTATTGTATACAATATCTTGGGCCAGAAAGGATATAAAAGAAAGTGGCCCAGTTTGATCACTATGATCCGTAAAACATGGACCCGTCCAGCACTAACCTAGTTATTGTATTTTTCTGGTCTGCATATGCTACTCTGCTTGCTATCTAAACCAGCATAACCAACTTTGTTGGCCAGAAAAAGGGACCTGAACGAAACCTGTCTTATGAGGCCTGATCATGCATGGTACTTGGTACATAGACCTAGCAAAACCTGATCTTCTAACAGTTCAATTTATAAATCCAACCCTAATCCTGACTCGTTTGACCTGACTCTAATTTGATATGTGGCTAAAATGAGTCGGGTTTTTCCTTACCTATCAGGTGGACCCGCATGACTCATAGACTCTGTGTACTTAAAGGACTTCATTTATTATTTAAAAATAATAATAATAATAATAATAATAATAATAATCTATTCAGGAAGGGACAAATTTAATCACTAGAATATTAATGAAAAAAATTAATTTTTTACAATATAAAAATAGGCAAAACCTCATTTTGAAGGCTTTGTGGATTAATAAATAGTTTTGATTAAGTATCACCAAAAATCAAGTACTTAGTCACATGACTTACATCTAAACCTCACCAGGGAAAAAAAATTATATAGAAAAGAAAATGAAAAAAATATCATACGCATTGTGCATGTGCATACGAATATGAACATTTCAAATACAAAATTTATAATTCAAAACATCTCGTTTATAATTTACTCTTTCAAAAATATTATTATACATTTAGAACTTTATTTTATGAAAGTCTATACAAATTTCATTTGTATATGGATTGATATATCCTTATCAAAAGAGAAAACAAAAAATAATTTTTTTTTCTTTATCAGAGAACAAAAATTAAAATTATACATATAAATATGCATCATACATTTGGGAAATAATTTTTGGTATATTTTCTTGCAGATATATAGTGTTAATTAAACCTAATCTCTCTTTGGTTTGTTACAATTGTTGCTATGTTTAATTAATTAAGTAATACAAATGGACACGAACTTGATGGAATAGTGAGCTACATGTCTTAGTTGTAATAAAAATTAAAGACTACATAAGAAGTTAGCTCCGTATCATACCAGTAGATATCGTAACCATTCGTTTGAAAAAAAAGAAATAGAAGTATTATTTAGGTTAAGTTAAAATAAAAGGCAGTAACAATATCCAAATTCCAAAAAATAGTGAAAAACTGTTGTTTTCTTTGAGTAATTACTCTTTCTTTTATAAGCTAAAATCAAATTATTCTCAAGATTTTGCAAAAACGAGTTTTTGTCATACCTTAAGACTTGATGTTACGAAAAGATTATGTATATATTATAAATTATCTGCCATTGATTAATTGTTTATTATAAGCGGATGTAGCTCCTTAATTAATACCTATCTCAAGTCAAGATAATATTTTAAAAATTAAGCATAATTCAACTTTAATTATTCAAAGAAGAAAGAAACCCATTAAATAATACCATACAACCATCCTGTCTAGCTAGTTTTAGGTACATCTTAATTTGCGCGGTCATCGGTCATGCTTATCCCTAACTCACTCTAACGAAAACAAAATTAATTTGACGGGTATCGAACTTTTTTTTTTTTATAATTTATTTTTAGCCTTTTTCCTTCAATTTTTTGAAGCAACTTCTAATCATAAATTATACACAATAATTATATGAGAAAAGAAACTGATCAAAAGCACCAACAAAATGAAAGTTCATAATTTGAAAAGATGTATTTGTAGACTTTCCTTAATTAGTTTCTATCTTAATGAGACCAAACACTACAAAAGAAAACAAGAAAGGTGTGGGAATGGGTTCCATTTTGTGTAAGCTAAATAGTCCAAAGCAGAAAAGGATAAGCTATTTAATTTATAAAGAAGAAAAAGCTAAAAGTAGATTCCCCAATAAGTGTATAGTTTGGTAGGTGAGAGGGCATGTATATATGTACAAATTAAGTTCTAATTAATAGACAATTTGTCATTCTCTATATTATAAAAATAGACCCAAATTATGTTAGGTTTGTCCACATTGTTAAGTGGGATGATCAGAAATCCAACGACTAGCTAGTGTTGCAATTTCTTTTCCTTAATTTGACAAGATAATAAAAACCCATATCCAAAAACCTGAACCCAAGCCCGATTTGTATAGACAAGTTTGAATATGGATCCCAATCTTCTAAAAAAAAAGTATGATCCCAATCTTATACTATATATCTTGCATAACCAATATTCAATAGGTTTGAATCAAATGCTAAGCGATTAAAGAGTGAAGCGTCGTACTGCTAAATTAAAAAATGTCCTAGGTTTCAAAAAATATTTGAAACAGAACTTAAGCGCGGAAGCTAAATTCTAGAGTGAGAAGGCCACCTCTAGCCAAAAGCAATAATAAGTCAAGATTTTTAGGGCCAGTTTGATTTGCAATTGGAAAATTTGTTTTTAAAAATTAATTTACACCTAAACTAATATACATTTTATACTGCATCCAAAACTGTTTTAGGATTTTTCAATAAAATCATGTATAATTTTACAAAATAAAAAAATATTATTTTTTTTATTTTCAATGAAATCATTTAAGATTTTATAGTAAAGTCAAAAGAATAATTTTAGATGTGATATAAAATGTAGTTAATTTAAGTGTAAATTAGTTTTTGAAAAGAAGTTTTCAATTGCAAACCAAACGGGTCCTTAACTTTTAAATTTGTCTTAAATTAATCTGAATGCAATAATAAGAAAACCATTTTAGAGTTTAGACTATACACAAGTTGAGATGCTAATTAAAAAATGGGAGGAAAACATGGAGCACTTTATATTAATTAATTAATGTTATAATATGAAAAAGAAAGAAAGAAAAAGAAAAAAAGAAAGAAGAAGACAGAAGAAGAAAAAGAAAAAGTAAAATGACCGGTGTTGAGAACACTTGGGAGTTGGGTACATAATGGACCCTCACCTCAATTAAGCTAGCTAAGCTAGCAGTAGTACTGACTGACTACTGAATTATGTAATAATGCATGCAAGTAGAGTAGTTTACTAATAAAGATCATTAGATTTATCACAAAGTACCTCGATTAAGCTAGCCGACACATTACATATGCATAAGAGCATCCACAGTCATATAAGCTAAAAAGGTATTTTAGCTTTCTCTTATTTAGCCTACAAGACCGAGTTACACAGTGATAGGTTTTTAAAAAAGTTTGAGAAATTATTTAAAAACTGGTTAAAAGGATATAACCGTCATTTTTAAAAAAAAAATAAAAATTAAAAACACCAGACGTAGTGGAAGCACTACGTCTGATGCCAGGCGTGG
>MVGT01000437.1:3519654-3558203 GCA_002174775.1 Macleaya cordata | reverse complement strand
ACAAGCAAGAACACAAAAGACTTACGTGGTTCGGCGAGGTGCCTACGTCCACGGGGCAGGAACGATTCAACTTCTTATTCAATATGATCAGAGTACAATTGGTTTTAGCACCACAAGAGCTCTCTCACAAAACCTAGGGTTTCTCACAACTCTCTGATACAAAAAACTACTTTGGGAAGCCCTATTTATAGATTCATAAGGGTTTCCACGAATTAGAAAGAGTTATACTTCAATTGGGACACAAAATAGAAGTTTTCGGAACTCCACCGCCAGAAGGTATCGATACCCCTTTCATGGGTATCGATACTGAAGGTCTCTGGAGTGACATGTTCAGTGGGTATCGATACCCATTTATGGGTGTATCGATACTGGCACTCCCTGACTTCAACGATGATAAATTTCCAATGGGTATCGATACACCCTTTTATGGGTATCGATACCCATTCCATCTGACTCAAAATTGAGCCATATTCCAACATTAAAGAGATGCCACAATGTATCTCGCATAATTTAGGCGGGTAAGTAGTGGGGTTGGACTACATAAATCTAATAGCTTGGGGTCCCAGTCCCTCGCACAACCTTTGGTATAGGGGTTTGAAGGGGATGAAGAACGTGAAAGACAGGAGATTTCTTGCTCCAATTCCAAAGGTGGCAAATGTCGATCTTGTCGATTTGGACAGTCCATGCATTGTCCATAGATGAGGACAAGCGATGGTCCTGAGAAGTCTCACCAACTATTCCCAAAACATAAAAAATCTTGAGGACCACTCGACACCCTTGAAAATTCTAAAATAGAATTTGCAGTGGGTAAATATGTATACATGATATTCTAGAGTATCAGTTTGTCATTAATTGATTTTGTGTTGATGTGGTCACTAGCTATGTATATATATATAATATATATATCCACATTTGATATATGTGTGTATAGGACTTCAGAATTAGCTTGATCAAAGTAGTAATAGAGCTAAGCCATCACCGGCTTAGTTTGGGACCATTGAAAAGAGCACGAGTAGCTAACAACACTACAAACAGAACAGACCAATAAGAAGATCAAAGACAACCCACCACCTAACTCCCACCACCCACAAACCTACATGAATAATGTTAGAATGCCCACACTTTGTGTGGTATTCTCATCCTCATTCCAATCGAGAAGTCACTATCCCCTCTTCATTTGAATCTCATCTCAAACTTAATTTTTTCTCAAATTTCAATACAATCCAAATGGTCCAGCTTCATTCTGTGGATCATTCCCGCGCAATTTGCGGGCATTCTAGCATCACCCAACATATAGAAAGAGAGAGCAGAGAAAAATTTCTTTTGGTTTAACAATCATTCATATATAATTAATCACTTCTAGGCTTCTAGCCAAAAGAAAAAACAATCATGTTATAATGAACAAGTCAAGAAATACAAATTATTCCATCAAACTTTTCTTTTATAATTAACTACATACATACATCAAATTGTTTTAAAATGGGGGATCGGGTCTCATCATCTCTCCTCTTCAATTGTCCTCCTTTGGTGCAATGCTCCAAAGTCATTACCAACCAACCATCCATCCATCCATCCATCCATCCCTACTCACCAGACGTTTGTCTGTTACTAAATGATCCCACACTCAATAATCACTTATTATACACCAAAAAAAAAATTATGTTCAAGAAGGTAAAAACTAAAGGAGAGAAAGACAAAGATAGGCTAAAAACCAACAAATTAAAGAAAGAAAGAAAGTTCTGGGTGGGGAGTCTTGTGGGGGCTAGGTCTTTTGGGTTTTTTTTTTTTTTTTTTAACTTATTATAAGGTGTACCCTACCCAAATAGTTTATAGAGCTGATGGATGTGAAAAGGTGAAATTAGAGAAAGATAAAAGAAAAGACACCAAGGGGAAAAGTCTTCAATTCTCCCTTTCCTACTAATTCCCATTTGAGGGAGGGTATATATATTTTTTTGACTTCAATTCAATCTCATGTACAGCCTAAAACATAAAACCCTACCTACCTGCAGGTTTAACCCCCTCTTTCTCTCTTTCTCTCTCTGGGAAAAGGTTGTGGCTAACCACATTTGCCGGTCCTCCCCTAGACAAAGAATCCCCAGTGAAGATCTCTCTCAACTTTTTTTGCACAAGTGGTCTTCAACTCACAATTGTTTCCTCTTCCCTTTCTCTCTCCAAAAGCAAAGCTATTGCATTACTGTTACTTCCTCTTCTTCTTTTCTTTTTGTTACTTTTTCTTTTTGACCTGCAATTTGAACACCCAATATCCTACTCATCAGTAAATATATATTAACAATTCAGGAGAAATTATTTCTAAAAAAAATGAGGATTAATTAAAACTGATATTCAAAAAAAAAAAAAAAAAACTCCAAAATCAGCAAAGTAAACTATTATAGTAAGCCACATAGTAATTACGCCTTTGAGTTCGTCTTTAATTAGGCTTCACCATTTTTTCCCCTGCTCATAAAGTCATTTTATTCTTTAGTGATCTTTAATTAAGGCCCTGCTCATCCACGTGGGAATCAATAATTTATTTGGTTAAATCCCTAATGGAAAATTTTGTAAGATAAAAACGCCGAAGTACAAAAGACAGATTGAAATGGACAAATGGAGTTACTTCAAAGTTCATAAAGACATATTAGATTCAAAGTGCAATGTCGAAATACTCTCCAAACCGTAAATTTGTTGACCAAAGACGTTTCAAGACCCCAAATAATAGAAAAAGAAACACTTGGGCCCAAGCAAAACTTTTTCCGGACTACGGAAAGGTTTAGGCAACAGTATCACTACTATGGCGCATTATCTAATTTCCCTGCGACAATAAAATTACTGGCCCTGCTTGGTATCCTGATATATTTGGAAATGCCTCAACTTTGTGATGGTTTTTGGTGAGGAACCAATGTGATTTTTTATGGTGATTTCACAAGTGCTGTGAATATTCAGTCATTTACCTTTTTCATGGGCTCATTGCATATCACCGTCAAAATTTACCACTATAAACCTATAAAGATTTTGGCATTCCTATTATTTGAATCATGCAAATGTTAGCAGAATATCAAGCAGGGACAAATTGTAAAATCAAACAGCTGTTTAAACTTTGAATATCCGAAGTCATCGATAAAAAAAATTAAAAATATATATCCGAAGTCCAGCATTTCTCAGTGAAAACATATGTTCCACAGTTATTAACAGGGTGTACCCAAGTAAACATATCTTGTGGCTGTGTAATAACCATTACAGACCCAAAAGTAATTTAAATTTAATAAGACAGATTAGCCTTTCACAATCTACTACTATGCAGGGTTATTTACAGATCTCTGTAGTTTTAACAATATCCCTCAAGGGAAAAGATTAAAAAATTATTTCAAATATCAGGAAGTCTTGATGGACTCAGATTCACAACTTAGATGTTTAAAATACAATTGAAAATGACAACAAAACCATTAGAGAGAGATTAGGAAAGAATTTACTTACTTTTTTCAATTTGTATAAGGAGTTGTTAGGTAGGTTTTGGGGAAGGTTGCTTGAATGCAACAGTGGGAGCTATTCTGCAACTCCTCATCTGCTGCTCCAGCACAAGTTCTCCAGCAAACCAGTCCAACTTCTCGAAATTCGTCTGCTCTCCTACCCTCTTTCCCCCGAAGAGCACCGACTCCACATTCTTCTGTCTCAGCATCTCCTCTGCAGCTGCTACCAGCTTCTTTACATTGCCAGGACTGGGATCACAATCCATATTGGCCACACCGCGACACAAATTGGATCCAGTTGCCTGTAAATTAAGCCACATTCGACAATTAAATGGTGTAAAAAGAACTTAAACCCCATCTGACTATCCGAGAATTACAAACACTTTACTATTATATCCTTACTAACATATAAACTCTCCTTGAGAACATAATGGTTAAAAAGTATTCTACAATTATAAATACATGGTAATGATATTTTAGTAATAAACACTATTTAGTTATAAAACAATTTGAAAAACAAAGAAAAACATCTAGCTATTTTAGTCTCTCTGCAATTCAATTTATCCAGGTTGATTGGTGGAACAGCATACTCAAAAGTTTTTAAGGAAACTAAGGGACTCGCGTCCTTATCAAACTCCACCAACCAAACTGGGTCAAATTAGCCAAGTCAGAGGGTAACAAATTTGGCTCGACAGCAAAGACACATTCCTCCTAAATTGACGATAGCAATATTGAAATACAAAACAGGTCTAGGGTTTTACAGCCCAGTACATATTGCCCATAACCCCAAAACCCCACTGTGACAGGAGGAATTAAAAACATTTCCCTCTTTAGTTTGTGTAATAAAGAAAGATAGAACCAGAAGCAAACGTAATTGAAAGCAGGACATCAATATTTTCTGAAACATACCGGGAAATTAAAATTTCTGTTCTAAGGGGTAATGGACTTTGACCAATTAAAACAGGACAGAGACATGACTATCTTGAGCCTAAAAGAAAAGTTGGGGGTTAATTGGAGCACCATGAGTTCAGGCCTCGAGTCAAGCAAAATACATTCCTCGGCATCTGAAAGACTAAAACAGTAGTTCAAAAAGGACTTCACATGGAACGCTCCACAATGTCCACATAGACATAGTCAAATGGAGTTAAGTCGCTTTTACTCTCTGTACAAAAAATTAACCAGCGCCCATGGCTGGCTGAATTTTACATCTACCAACAAATTGCAGATACAGGCACGTGTTACTATGTTAGTACTTGTCCCCAAAAAAATACCCCCCAGACAAATCCCCAACCCTGCCTGAATCAACAAACAAAAACAGAGCCACCACAACCAACGAGGCCAATGAAACTTAGAAACCTGTTAAAAAATTCCGTAACCCAATACAACGTTGGCTCTTCACGGTAATAGTAATAGACAACGACGGTTTAACCGTTGGCAGGAAGCCAGACTGTCACCCGTTTCATGCAATTGGAAACAGCGAAATCAACAGAAATATGACTCAAAACAATAAAACGTTAGAAGGAATGGTGCCGGTTGTAAACGTTCACCGATACAGCGCACATTAGAATTTTTAACAATAACGTAAACTGGGAACTGAAGCTTACCTGAACACGGACGTAACTGCTACTCCGGCTCTGCCCGAACGCCATGGCTACAGCATGGTCGACCAAGTCTGCGGCCCCGTCGCCACTGATTCGAGCCATGGGTCTAGCCCAATCCTTAGCTTTCCATCCTTTGACCTGCTCGTACGGATAGCTTTCATCTAGAAGTTGACCGCTTCCTAATGACAAAACCATGAGGTCTTCAACCCCTCGCACGAATGGGAATTCCTGTTTGTTGTGCAGCACGTGCGTAATTGCTGCCGCTGTTGGGTTGCTCATTGCCAAACCTCCGTCCACCGCGACGCACCGCGTCTGCCGGTCGACAGACCGCATCGCCACCGGTTCAAACATGGCTGGTTCAGCCGAGGTTGCTCGACAGACCTCCCAGAGCCGGAAATCGTAGCTGTCTGTCTCGAGCGCGTCAGCTCGAGAGAAAAGAAATGGCGCCGAGCTTGATAGATCGTAGCAAGGTATCAAAACAGGTTTCAATGTGTCCTTGAGGGTTAAACAACGGCCGTTCTCCGTAAACGCCTCTTTCATCGCTCGCTCTAACCGAGCCGTTCCTGAACCGCTTGAACGACCACCACTGCCCTTGAAAAGCCGGCGGACCAAACCGCTATTGGAGCCTGAACCGGACGGTCTATAGAATTTGGTTCCCTGCTCTGCCAAGAACTTCCACGTGTCCTCTGCTCGGAATATCGGACGGTTACGACCTTTGGTGGAGAAGAGCATCGCCGTGAAAATTCCTCCGACGCCGGTTCCGGCAGCAACATCGAAATAATCGGCTATTCTAGCGTCTGGATTTCCGGACTTGTTCTTCAGAGCTTGTTCAAGATAAGCAAGAGCTTTTCCAGGGAGGATCCCTCTCATTCCACCTCCATCGATGCTGAGTATGCAGACCTTACCTCTTTGGTTCTTGATCGCCGAAACGCCGTTATCGGTAGCTGCCGGGGCTTCGGATTTGGTTTCGGTTTCAGGAGATATCTGTTTCGGGATCCAGAGCTTCTGATCATCGTAGCCGAAGAGAAACTTGCTTTCTAAGATAGAGAAAATCTCGTAGCTTAGCTTATCGGTGTCTATACTCGGTTCTTGCATTGCCGACGGACTACAAGCCATCTTGCAAAGAAGATTAGAGGAATTTCTTCGTTGTAACCCTAAATTGCTGCTGTTTCAGGATTCTGGTTTTTTTTAAGTTTGAATAGAAGCTGTTTTCATTTGCCCCCAAAACTTCGATTCTAAACTACACAGATTCTTTGTCGAACCATCATTCAAAAAAAATTCCCTCGAACAGCAGCTACGCTACGGATTAGAGTTGTAATCAAGACTTGAACAGCTGAGAAATTCTATTATTTCAGATCATTTCTATTCTCAAAATCTCTGTCTGTAATTCCTTCTCCTCCAATCACCATCTATAAACTATGCTTTTCAGGAATTTATCTTCGAATAATCAATCATCTGCTCATCTAGTCATCTTCGACTTTCCATGTTAAAATAGAAATACTTGAAAAATAAGCAGGCAAAAGCTACAACAAGAGGTTAAAAGAAAGGACGAAAGGGAGAAAAAAGCGTAAGAGTTGCAGAGAGCATGTCCGCTAGAGTTTTTTAAAACCCCGAAATGTTTTTCAGGGTTTCGGACGTTTCTGAAATCCTTTTTATTCTCTCTCTATAGGAGGAAAATTAGTTTTCTCTAACTAGGGTTTGGTACTTAACCGTGGTTCACTTAAGGTAACCGACGATCACTAGGTCAAAAAAACGGTCATGCCGTCTCATCCAACGGTGTGGGTTACTTGGCTGTCGTTTCTGCTGTGCCGACTGCGTAATTGTTGGCCCAATATCCAAATTTTCTCCCGCCCTTTGACGTCTACATGTGGGGTCCGTCCAGCACCTCATACGTTTTGTATAAAATTAGGACCACCGTTGTTAATTTATGCCAAATTTATCTTGACAACATCGGCTTCAACTCCCTCCTAAATAACGTGGGGGATTGGAGCACCTTACGTAACCTAATTAATTCCGGTTAGGCGTGTCTCTTGTTGGGTACAAACTGGTACCCAATAGGAACCAAAACCCAATAATCTTGGTCCCAGTTAACTTTTTTTTTTTTTTTTCTCGTTTCATATAAACACAGTTTAAGGTTTGTAATGGAAACTTAATAGAATCTGATGGACAAGACCTAGGTTAGAATTACTTTGAAATGAATCCTAAGGGTCGCCAGAAAAATCCTGACCCAGGTTAGAATTAACTTGAAGAAAAATCCTATGTGAAATTGAACCCACAATTCTCCCAAATGTGGGGACATAAAATACCATTGAGCATGAGGACGCTGGTTATAACTTTTATTTCATTTCGTTTTTTTTTGTAGAAGAAAGAGGGATATTTTGCCCGTCTATGAAAAGATAATCCATGATGTACGATGGTTTTTTTTTATAGCACGACTTCTAAATTTATAAAAAATTAATGTAATTAATAATATAGACAACACTATTTTTTATGGAATTAAAATTTTAAAATAATATAATTTTTGGTGAGTAGATCACCAAAAAAAAAAGAATATTCATTAAGTAGTAGATCAACAAAAAAAAAAAAGTCAAAATGTTGAATTGGAAGGTAAATAAGAGAGTAGCTTTACCCTCTTGGATTGCCTTGCAGACTGAAAAAGGTAAAGGTGTCCTAGGCATGATGTTTTAAACTAGGTAGAGTTAAAGGCGGGGACTTGATTAAAATCCAACACGCAGACCACCAGAATGATGTATCGTCATTCCTCACTTCAATCGATTGAAACTAACTTTAGCTTTAGGGACCAACTTGAGTTTTGTAGTTTTAATAAAAATTATTTCTTAGGAAAGACCTTACCCTTCGTGGATGATTTGATATATATAATAGAACTCTGATCCATCTGGTGGTGATAATAATTTTACTAGTTAATTTAACTATTTAAGGGCTTCAAAACAAATTCTAAAGGTTAGTTTTGCGTAAACAACATAAATGATTTTGTTCTCCATTTGAATTATATGAAATTGGAAATTCACTCACTTAGGAGCTCAAGGAATTTACTTTTGTAGAATTGGCGGAAGACGACCTCTTCTCTTATTATTATTATTTTTAATGGGACTATCGTCTAGATTACAATATGGCATAGATACACGCAGTGGATGTGTGAGAAGCGCATATAAACCGTCAAGAATATTGTCATCAACGAACGCAGGAAATGCACCCACCAACAGGTACGGAGAAACCACTAATAACAATGTACCTAAATTTATTATCAGATTACATGGGACAAACTTAATAGCAATACCATGACTGAGAAGTTTTGATCGCAAGACCTCTTACTACTAAAGATTTATTGGATGATTATACAACCATTGAACCAAAAGCTTATGTGCCTTCTCTTGTTGTATGTGAGTTGTTATCAATAATAAATTAATTGGGATTTACCTATTTATCAAGAAAATATAAATATTTATTTCTGTTCCTGCTGACCTAATTAATAATATTTAGTGGGCCCAAATTGGCATGATCAATCTTGAAAAACGTACGACTCTGTTTAGAATAAAATACGTGCAAGTCCATTTGTTTGTCTCTAAGATCATTGTTCTTAATAAGTCGTAACGCGTTTGGATGTTGCTACAATGCTAGCTAGCTAGCTGCTACTACCAAGTCCCTTACAGTTGTAGTCCAGCCTCCAAATTATGTTACTATTTCTTTGTCCATGAAGAGTTTCCAAGCCGGCAAATACTGAGCGATCTCTTCTTTTTCTTTTTATTTTCTGTTATTAATTTCTTAAAATTCACCAAAGATTTTTGGATAGAAATAATTTTGACATTTTATACAATTTCAAGAATAATTTATCAATTTAACTAGAAATAACTGCATATGCGAATTTTTATTACATAAAAAACGAGCCCTATAAACAAATTTGAGGGAAACTACTATCCATCTATATCCAGGAATACCCGAATAATAATGATAACATATAGTAATAAAGTATAATTAATATATAAAAAGCATGAAAAGGAGAGCATTAACTGATAACCCCTCGTGTGTTCAATCAAAAACTTATTACTTATTACTTATTAGTCCAACTTGCTTGCTTTTTAATTACAAAACACCCCAACTAAAAATTAATTAGTTAATGAATGAAATCCCAACAATCATTATATCATTTATAGTCGAATAATAATGCAAAATTAATTCTCTATGTCAAGTAGTTGAATTAATAATGCAAATTCTATCAATCTAGGCACGTTTGTATTTTATGTGAATGCCACGTATCACCATACGTGCGCATTTTTATCAAATTAATTAAATAAATAAAAAATTTGAATTATCGAGTTTGACTTAATAATAATAAGTTAATAACATTACAAAGATGCTGTTTTGAAGAGGTGCCCACACGCTTCGCTTATAATTTGGCAAAAACAGTACTTGAAATGCTGGACGTGTTGGTGGTCTGAGTCAAGATTCGTATTTTTGAACACTACTGTCCTTGTCTGACCGCGCGCTATAAGCAGTTGGGTCGCATTTTTTTGGCTTCAAATGGAATAATGGAGATGGTCTAATCCACATTACGTATTTGAATAAAACTGCTAATTTCGTTCGATTTTCTGTGGCTGTTATGTGTGTGAAAGAGACCCCTTTGTTATCAAGTACAGTTTGATCATAACAATCTTTATTAAACACCCATATCTATAACGCTGAAGTAAAGTGGATGAATTGTATAAGGGCTGGTATTTGGAACTCCAAAATAAATGGATGCATGGATCATTAAAAATGGGTTTCGAGCTAAAATGTAGAGATTCAATTGATGAAAATAGTCCCACAGGGGATATAAGAGCATAAAAAATCTAATATATAAAATTAGATTTGAGGTGGATGTGTAAGATTGTGGCCCATAGTACAACATATATTTCCCTAATCAGTCTGAAAAATTGCCATTATATATTAATTAGAAATATTGTGGTCCCACATGTGTGAATAGAAGGGACTAAGTGTTTAAGGAATTAAGGTTTCTTGGTTGGGTGGTAATCCTAATATATTTGGTAAGTGTAGATTCTCTAAAACTCTAGTTTCCTTTATGGGTTAGGAAAATCTAGGGTTACAGTTTATAAATAGAGAGGAGGTCAACTCTTAGCCTTATGCAATCTGAGCCCCATCATCTGCTAAAGGCATAAGGGTTGTAGGTTCCTCTTTGGTGAAAGCCTCCATTGGACTTCTGCGATTAACTCAGGTAAGACGATCAACTCTACTTTTTATATATTCAGTAAATCAGCATGCCTAGATCCAAGTATTAATTCTAACAGGATGCTCACAAATTTAATATCAATTCATATGGTGTTTTTGTTAGAGGGGTCTCCTTTTCGAATATTTACACAACGCACCAACAAAAATACACCCCATCCTACTACCATCACTATTACCATCCTTCATGCCAAAAAAAAAAAGAGGGAGAGATAACAAAGAGAAGATACGAGAAAAAAAAACAATGACCACAATTGATCGATTTTTTTTACCATTAATGACTGAAGATCTCTCTTCTCTCTCTCTTCAACTCCCTCTATGTCTCTTAATTGGTGGAGGTGATGGTGGAAGTGGTGGTGGTATTGAGGTCATGGTGAGGTGGCATGAAGTTAGGGTAGTGTTGGTGGTGGTGTAGATGATGGTGGTAGGTATTTTTTGTGGGGTGGATTTATAGAGAAAGGAGTTTAAGGCTTATCTCTCATTAATAAAAAATAAAGACCTCTCTAACTAAATTAGGTATTTTGGAGGTCCCAACTCCCAATATCACCCCCTTATACTACTGTATTAATTTGCGTATTTATATGCGAACAAAAAATTCTTTCAGATTATTCAGCAGATTATTAAAAATACAAAAAACATGAAAATATATTTGATCATTCGATATAAATGAAAGGTCCTTTAACAGTACGAACCTCTCTCTTGGTTGATTGAATGTACATATTAACCTAACAAAAACCTCATTTTAAATACAGACTCACTAGACTTACACACCCCTTTTTTTTGTGACAGGATAGACTTACACACCCCTAAACCTTCAAATTTAATTTTTAGGGATGGATTTGAAGCTCTAAGTTGTATAACCAGATTACAAACATTAAAATTAGAGATGCAAAACCCAAGTCTGAAAGTGTTCAGCCCAAGACCAACTTATGGTCGGCTTGGAGCTCATCGAGCCTACGTTAAACCCATAACTCGTCGCAACCCTAACGACGGACGTAATAATAAGTGAAGCCCAAGCCTGTTAGTTGAAATGTGCACCAAAAGACACGTGTCGTGCAGCTGTTTCGCGCCACAATCTGATTTGGGATCAAAATTTTACCGGACATGTCGCGTGTGGGATACGCATGCGAAGCACGTCCACTAAACAGTTTTTTTTGTTGCAGTTCTAGTTTCTGGTCGAACTTTCGTTAGGGTTTTAGTTTAGTCCGTAGTACGTACTTCACAGTAGGACTTTAAACTTCAGAAGTTCACCTCGAAAAACCATCGTCAATGGCTACCGTACCAGAAAACCTAAATTCTTCTCTTGCAGAAATTGGTAACGATGAATCAGTTATGCAAAACCTAAACCCTCCTCCTGGAGAAATCCAGTCTCCCAATCTCCAATTAACGAATGGCGGAGATTCCGTCGATCAACTGCAACTAAAACCCTCCAATGAAGAGTCAACAGAAGAAGCACCATTGAAAGGGGAAGAGAGAGAAAGTGTAGATGAAGAAATCAAACCGTCGAAACAGGAGTCATTGGATAAACGGAAGAGAGAAGGTGAAGAAGATGTAGAAAATGGTGGAGAAAAAGGGGTTCGTCACCCTATGTGGAAAACGAGTTTATGTTCCTTTTTCAGACGCCAATCTAATGATTGTAGCCATGGCGAAACTTGTCGGTACGCTCACAGTGAGGAAGAATTGCGTCCTCGGCCAGACAATTCATGGGACCCAACTTCTGAGAGGGCGAAGAAGGTTATGAAATTGGAAAATGGGGACAAAATTGGAACTCTGGATGCGAGGGAAGATGTTCTTATGCCGGACGCTTTTGTCGATTCGTCGGATCCTTCCCTTGACAAATGTCTGGTGAATCTCCCTAAAAAATGGACTTCAGACAACCTGAGAAGCTTTCTGGATGAGCAGGCAAGCTGGGTTTGATTTCTGAATTGTTACTTGAATTTTTTGAAATGCTGGTTGCATAGATTACTAACCAATTTCTGATTTTAACTTCAATTTTCTAGAAACTGGGTCTTTCTGATATTTAAAGAATTGTATTGCGTGACAGAGTTATAACTGTGAATACCTTAATTCTCAAACAGTCTTAATCATATAATTCCTCAGAAGTTAAAAGGATGGTTCCTACGCAATTGGCCAAGTTACCACTGCTTGGATAGTCAAATTACTGGATTCTTTTAACTACCTTTAGTTTCCAACGTGTTTCTTAAGATCTTATAGAACTTTGGTTTTAAGTAAAATTGAATGCCTGTAGCTTTAACCTTCTGCATTTTTATGCAGCAACATGCCTTGTTATTCTCTAGAAAGTTTATCTCTCCGATTTCTATAGTTTGATTCGTGGTTTATTAGGTATCTAACCTCTGGAGTTATTGTGATTGATAAGGAAATTAGTTCCTTAGTGTCAGTACTTGATGTCAGTGACTTGGGATTTTCAAATGGTTCACACAATCCTTACTTAATGATTGGAATTTTTAAAGAAATGGAAGAACTTATCTGACTTCTCTATCATGCTGTTCACGTTTAGCTTGGTTTTGATCATCGGTTAAGCTGTTGTTCTTAAATCATATAATACTGGTCGGAAGCTAGTATAGTTTAATGCCAGGTATGAAATTTCATGTTTCTCCGTCTCTTTTGAAGAAAAATGTTTGTGATTCCTTTTATGTATTTTGAACTATAGTGACAAATAGAGAATAAAGATTGAATTTTATTTGCTTTTAAAGAGATGGGTAACTGCCAGATCTCTTCTTTTTTGCGTTTTCTTGAGCACTGCTTAAGGACCCTTAAGTTTCATAACTCTACCTTTCTATGTTCATTTTCCACCATCTTGACACCTCTCCTTTTCTAATGTGTTGGTCTGTGAAGGTTAATATTTTTGGTGATGGTAGTGCCGAAATATCACGTCATTGTAGCATGATTACGATATTACTTTTTTGCAGGGGGTTCCGTTTAAAACAGCTAGAAAGAAGAAGGGAATGACTGTGGGTTTTGTGGGATTTGAAACAGCAGATCAGGTTAAGACGGCAATTGAGGTATTCCCTGTACTATGTGCTTCAGTCAATGCAGATTACAAACTTTCAGGAACTTTATGATCATATTATATTCTCGAACATGATAGGGGATAAATGGAAAAGCTATTGGAAACAAGCATGTGAAGATTGCAAACGTTGTACCACGACCATTTGAGAAGAAAACAACGTCAGTTTTGCCTAGTGAGGATCCAGATGCTTCTCTTTCTTTAAATGGTTCTGAGGACGGTGATATTGTTGAGAAGGATGATTTCAAAGTTGATGGTTCGGTCCCGAGGCCAAGAAGTGTCCGTGATGCAGTGACTCCCCTAGCTCATATGTCCTACAGTGATCAATTGGAGCATAAAAAGAACTCACTTGCACAAACTCTTAAAAGACTTGTGAGAGAACACACCCATAACTCATGCTTGGGTTTCATAAGTAGCAAATACTTGCTTTCTAGTATCAATTGTAGTCTATTTCTCAACAAAAATGACCTTTTGGGGTTTTTCCTGTAGACTCGAAACGCACGTAAAGCTTGTCCAGATGGTGTTTCTCTTCCAGAATGGATTCTCAAGTCCAGGGAAATCGGTAATGTTCTCATAACCCTTGTGATGTTTTCTGTTCATCTTATAGTTGTACAAACGTTTTCAGGGTGTCATCCTGATCATTCCTCATAATTTATTATTGTTTGTTAGCTACTGGCCTGCTACACTAGTGCACCCCACACTTCCCAAATATTGGTTTACTTGGTCTTCTTAAACTTAAAAGTGGATGTAGGTGTGATACAATTAATGTTGCAATGTCGTTCTCAAAATTATTTTGCAGGTGGTCTACCATGCAAACTAGAAGGTATAGTTGAATCACCACTTGCAAATGGATATCGAAACAAGTGCGAGTTCTCAGTTGGATATTCTGTACAAGGGAAACCAACTGTGGGGTTTATGCTGGGAAACTTTAGGTTGGTGCTTGTGCTGATTTAATTTCTATTTCTAAGAGCTGCAAGTTCACCAGATTCTTAGAGCTACTTCTTGTGGTGTTAGAGGGTGTTGGGCAACACAATAATAAGTAACTTTTCTACTTATACAAGTCAAAAAGTAGAAAAGCATATATGGAATGCAAAAACAAAATGACTTATATAAGTAGAAAAGTTTCTTTTGTCCAAAGCAAAAAAATTTTAATTTCTACTTGTGAGAAGTTACTTTTGCCTCGAGTTGCGCATTAAATTTGTCTTTTTCTCTCTTAAACAATTAATGATCTCCAACAAACTACTAACTTATTTACTTATAAGTTAGTACTTTGCCATTCAAACTTCTCCGAACTTTTGACTTCTCAAAAGTATAAGTGCTTTTATGAGAAGCATAAGCACTTTGACTTATGGTTGCCAAACACCCTCTTAATGTAACAAAAATGGAAATATATGGTGTTTCAGAGAAGGTGTAACAGCTGTTGAGGAACCTGTGGACTGTCCAAATGTTTCTAGAATTTCTTGCAAATTTGCTTCGATCTTTCAAGATTATCTACAACATTCAGGATTACCAGTCTGGAACAGAATTAATAATACCGGCTTTTGGCGCCAATTGACGGTAGGGTTTGCTTGTTTTCTTGAACTTTGAGTTAAAGCTATTGCATTATATATCTCTTCCAGCACTTGAGGTAGTTACAATGGATGGGGTTAATGAAGGAATTTTTAGATCATCCTTTGACTTATTCTTTTATGGTAGGTCCGAGAAGGAAGGAATCCAGCTCAGGACTTCAAGATTGAAAATTTTGAGGCTAATATCTCAGAGGTCTTGCTTATGGTTCAGGTCTGTATGCAACCAGGGTTACTGCTCTCCTTTGGTCTTAGTCTATTCTGGCTTCCTCAGCCAGGTCTTTATTTAGCTTGTTTTTTCCCCTCAACTCTTCTTGCTATGAATCTTTTACCAATGAAAAAGTCAAAATTAGAAAACAAAGAATTTGATAAACTTGCACTTTTACTCAACTTGGTCAATACCTGGGTGTCTCCTCTTCAAAACCAGGATGGACAGAAAGAGTACCTTAGAAACAAAAATGACGTAAAAGTTTTAAAAAAAATTCAAGTATTTTGAAGAATAAGTGAAACAAGCCTATTGGCATTACACGTCCAAGTCAAATATAGAGTAACCTTTCTCCCCAACTTAAGTTTCTCGTCACTCTTTCTTCTTATGCTTCATCTGCAGATTTCCTCAGCGGGCATTGATGAGGAAGTAATAACAAAAGAGCTTCAGAGCATGGCTCTAGCTTTTTCTCAAGGAGCTAGTGCAAGTTCTCCTCCTTTACCTCTAACATCATTGGTAGTCCAGGTGCTAATTCTTTAACCTGTTGTGGTTTATACAATCCTTTTCGCCCAGTGCTGTGTGTTTATTTGAGGTAGCTCATACTGTAATTTTCTATTGCTTTTTGTCATAACCTGAAGATTTAACCTACCATCTCTAGTTTTGAATTTGATGGACTAAAATTTTGTCTTGATCTCAATCTCATTAGGCTTCTTTATGAAATGAAAATTTTATATTTGTTTACTTCTATCTTTTACTAGTCATGACCAAAATCAGCTTTTTTGGTGTAAAACCAATATGTATATCTGACGCCAGAACACGCCCTGTAATGAATCACATAGCTTGAGAAATTGTCCTGCTGTTTAATCTATTCTATTATTCTAATTGGCATCGGAGAAGTGGAAAAATGATTGGGCTCTTTACAAAATGAATTGCCTTCACTTATGATATCTCCTAAAGTAAACGCCTTGTTCCCTCTTGGCTGGTCCTTTATTCACTCTGCTGCATTTGTTTGGATGCCAAGAACACATGGAATAATGTCCATAGAAAAGTAGATTGACTAGATTTGTCATTTGTGTACATTCTTGATGCCTATAGTTAGTTTAGGTGAAACTGTGAATTATGACATTTGTTGCTCTGCCATTGGTTGATCATGCATGCCGTCTACTCAGTGGGTACCTCATTACCTCTGGAAAGAATGAGGGGGTGATATTTTGACCATTGCTTGGATTGGTCTTTAAAGTTTATCTGTTTCTGTATATGGTTAAATGATTTGTGCAGGATCACAGAGGAATATCAAACGTAGCACCAGCTGATGCCCCATTGAACCCACTACGCATACCAAAGGCAGAAAGTGCTGCTGGAGAGGAGGCTGTGGATAGTGCTTTAGAAGGGATTCATGATTATTACATAGGAAATCTTCGCTTCTGCATATCTCCAACAGCATTTTTTCAAGTTAGAAGCTCTTCACTCATGTCATCTCTCTTGCTTCGGAGTTTCTGCAGAGAAATTGTTCTATCTTTCAAGTCTCACAAAACTGCAGGTTAACACCCTTGCTGCAGAGAAACTCTATTCCCTCGCTGGGGATTGGGCAGGTCTGGGTCCAGATACCTTGCTTTTTGATGTATGCTGTGGGACGGGAACGATTGGCCTGACTTTAGCACATCGTGTTGGTATGGTAATATTCAGAAATCCTGTTTCCATGTTTTATTTCTCTTTAACAATGTTATACCTAGGAGGTCTTTCGATATTTGACACCAGTATAACAAGGATGAGTTATCTATATAGAATTCAATGTGTTTGATACAGACTGGAACTGATGTTATTTGCTATCTTTGAACACAAATAGACCCTTGGTTTTCTTTCTTCTCGTAAATAACTAACTTAGTTTGACCTTGGAATTTGACCAGGTTGTTGGCATTGAAATGAATGCTTCTGCAGTTTCAGATGCTAACAGAAATGCAGAAATTAACAATATAAAAAATTGCAGATTTGTCTGTGCAAAGGTGAGATTTTGGTTTACATATTTAGTTATTTGGTTCGACATTCCCATTGTTCATTTAATTATGTCAATGGCTAAATACTTGCCGGTTGGCTCATTCAACTCCTGCGTCGAGTTAACAGGCACCTCAATTTTGCAAAACCCAAGAATACTTAAATTTAGGGTGCAAGATGAAACTTAGAGAAATGAAAAAGGAAAAGGAAAGAAGAGAAAGAAAAAATAAAGAAAGAGAACTAAATTTGTAGTTGTCTCAAACTTCTGGTTCCGTTAGTCCGAGTTGAGTTTCGACTTTTGAGTTGTTAAGCCTTTGATGCATAGCTATGCTGGTATAGGATGAGATAAGGATTAGTTTATTGTTTGGTTTTATTCTTCTTATCCTTTCTCATTGACTAACCTCACATGGTTACAGGCAGAGGATGTGATGGGGTCTCTACTGAAAGAGTATTTAGATGTGCCACCCAAGCAAGAAGAACATCTACGTGTTCCTGAAAGCACTGACTTAGAAGATGCTAATGTTCAAGAAAAAAGTGCCTCCAATGGAAAAGTAGATCTTGAGAGCCTGAACCAGGAAAGCGGTGATGTTAAAAGTGAGTCTGGTTGTCCACAAATATGTCAGGAAGAAGTCAAAGAACCAATTCAGAGGAGTTCTGATGAAGATCAGAGTAAAAGAATTGATACTTCCATGGGGCAATATAAAGATGTCGTTGCTATTGTTGATCCTCCACGAGCTGGGCTTCACCCTACTGTACGTAACAATTTTTTTTTTTTTGCTATTTAAGATTTTGTTGCCTATTCTACATGGTTCTGCTGATTTAAATTGGCTCTTTACTTATTTCAGGAAACATGATATCGGAGAATCTTTTTTTTTATTGGTCATGGTATCAGAATCTGATTAACATCATTAGCTTTGATGTCCAGTGTTCAATTTAAATTTAACTATGCCTTTTAGTTAAATTTTAAGCAGGATTGTTGATCATTCAAGTAAATCATCGGATCCATTAACTGATTGTTTTGCATGTTTTGCAGGTAATCAAAGCTCTGAGGACTCATCCGTCTCTACGGCGACTTGTGTAAGTTCCTCATGTTGAATTCTTAATAACGGTTTCTTTGGTTTGATCATTATAGAATACAAGCTTTCAGAGTTCTTGATCTTACAGTTTTTCTCGTTCTTCTGCAGTTACATCTCCTGTAATCCTGAAAGTTTAGTTGCTAATGCAATCGAGCTCTGCACACCATCCAGCGATAATAGTGATAAAGGGAATAAGAACAACAGGGGATGGAGGAACAGGAGCACCGCAGGTCTGGCACGGCAGAGGGCCAAGTCTATGCCCAACTCAGAGCCTTTCCGACCTGTCAAAGCTATGGCTGTTGATCTCTTCCCACATACTCCACACTGTGAGACGGTGATGCTACTGGAGAGGTAAACTAATCAGAGTCAATTAGTACTTAATTATTACGCAGCACCCAAATTTTGATTATAGTAAGGTACCGCTTCATTTTATTTTTTAAATGAAACTTCATACAAATTAAGCTTAAGTGTTTTACTTAATTTAAGTGGAGGAATAGAATTGGTTATTAAACAGAAGCATCCCTTAGTGTATTTTTTAAATCTCCATTACCATGGTCAAGCATTTTCTCAGGAAAAACAGTGTTCTTTTCATATTATGAAGAGTGTTTGACGAAAACCATTGCAACACCTCTTTTTTTTTTTTTTTTTTTTTTTTTTTCCCATTTGGGAGCTTTGCTGTTATGAACTGTGTTTAGGGTTAAAGAGCAGTCGGATATTTTTGTTTTTGGGCGTAAATAATTGGTGCAAAACCTCAAGTTTGGGAGCTTTGCTGTTATGCACTGTGTTTTAGGGTGCTTTTCTATTAGACAGAGTGACAAGCCCTCTAGATAGAGATTGTTTTTGGATCTACCCCACATATTATGTTATTTACCTTTTTCTTTACTTAATTCTTACACCTTATTTGCACTGGTCTGTGACTCCACATGGATTCATCTCAAGGTCTAATTTTTTTTTGGGTTAATTTAACTTACCCCCCCAGAATAATTGGCCAATCGGACTTACCCCCCTCAAAGATCAGGTAATTAGCTTACCCCCTCAGACTCACGGTTTCCGTGAGTCTGCCGTTTCAATGCACATGTGCGTCTCGCACGCGCTATTTTTGGACGAAAACACCCCTCACTCTCCACTCACGTGACTCTACTAAATTGCTCAAACTTTGTATTCCCAAACTACCCTTAGACTTGGTTACCCAACCCTTTCACTATCTAACACTTAGTTTTATCCAATGGGCAACCACCAACACCCCAAACCCAGAAGATGACCGTTGCACAACGGTCATCTTCTTCATCAACTTTCAACCTGCAACCCCTATATAAGGTTGTAGGATGGCTGATTTTTAGACAAATTGAACTCCTTTTCTGCTAATTCCTTCACTTTTTCACCCAGTCATCAAGTTTCAACCTTTAATTTTGTTGAATTGCTTCCTTCCTCTTTGGTTAAAATTTGGTTTACCCTAACCTTAAAATGGGTGGAAACGGTGCTTCCGGTAGTCGTCAAAAGGTAAAGACATCTTTAAAATTGCTTTCAATATTGTTAACAGTTTCAGCATAAGTAAAAGGGTATATTAAAGATGTCTTTACCTTTTGACGACTACCGGAAGCACCGTTTCCACCCATTTTAAGGTTAGGGTAAACCAAATTTTAACCAAAGAGGAAGGAAGCAATTCAACAAAATTAAAGGTTGAAACTTGATGACTGGGTGAAAAAGTGAAGGAATTAGCAGAAAAGGAGTTCAATTTGTCTAAAAATCAGCCATCCTACAACCTTATATAGGGGTTGCAGGTTGAAAGTTGATGAAGAAGATGACCGTTGTGCAACGGTCATCTTCTGGGTTTGGGGTGTTGGTGGTTACCCATTGGATAAAACTAAGTGTTAGATAGTGAAAGGGTTGGGTAACCAAGTCTAAGGGTAGTTTGGGAATACAAAGTTTGAGCAATTTAGTAGAGTCACGTGAGTGGAGAGTGAGGGGTGTTTTCGTCCAAAAATAGCGCGTGCGAGACGCACATGTGCATTGAAACGGCAGACTCATGAGTCTGAGGGGGTAAGCTAATTACCTGATCTTTGAGGGGGGTAAGTTCGATTGGCCAATTACTCTGGGGGGTAAGTTAAATTAACCTGTGGGATAATCTCTTCACCATGTGCAAAATAAGCTTTGAATTTTTTTCCCTTTAGCTGTACGAATTATGCTGACTATGATCCAGATGTTTGACAATTTAGTTTTGCACTATTTATCTCATACTCACCTGAAACCTATTCAAACTAATTAATAAGCGAAGCCGCTGGAAACGTTTTTTCTTGTTTGGACTTGGGAGAATGGTGAAGCAACTGTTCTTTTCACTTTATTTTTTTTTGAAACTGGTTCTTTTCACTTTATTTCTGGGTCCGTTTTATTTCTTTTTCATCCTCTCTGCTTTTTAACTCCTTCAGTCCTTCCTAGTCATTGACAAAGAGTGGGCAGTATTGAGAAGGTGGTTGACAAATGGAGGAGGTGGAGAAAGTGAAAAGAGGATTCAGGCATTAACAGCCATACAACTTTTGGACCATATCTTCTTTCTTTTTAGTTTAAAACATAAATTCAAATTTGTCGTACGTACTTCTCTTATTTTACAATATCTGGCTGTGATCTTATTATCTTTTTCAATGGCTTTCTTTTGTTCATAAGATACCAAAACTATGCGGTAATAGTTACTTGAGAGAAAAGTAAATAAAAATCCATATTAGGTGGTTTTTATAGCTGTAATCTTAAAGTCTTGAGCTTGCCGAAGGGTTTGCAGGGTTTACATAGAGATGATTCAAGGGTTGGTTTTGTTGAAGATGTTTTCGCTATGTAGATCATCTTCATTGAAAATTACGTCATGCTAAAATTTCTAACCCCATAGTTATAAATCAACTGTATAATTAACAATGGATAACTTGACAATTTTTTTAAATTTACTGTCAACTTTCTAATGGGATTGAAGTGTTAGAATGATGTGATTTTCAACAAAAATAATCTAAACTCTTGAATCATCTCCAGCTTTTGAATCATCTCTAATGGGTTCGGCGATGGGGCAACGGATCTAACTCACTCAAAATAAAAAAAGAAGTAAAAAACCAATTTTTAAGTTATGGTAAAATAAAAAGAGTACTTACACTCTAAATTTTATTGGTTCCACAATTTCAAGTAAATTATTTAATGGGTGAGAATAATGGATGAGACTAGAATTTTCCAAATAAAGAAAAAAAAAAGTAGAAAAACCACGTAAAACAGTGTCTTAATATAAAGTACAGAAACGTGGTGTCATCTTTTGTGCAAAGTGACTTCTGCCACCCTCGCCACTAAAAACAGCCCGCCCCCACTTAAATCTTAGGACTTTTATGTGGAAAGTCATCTAATAATTAACCCACTATGGGATCTCCATTTTGAAAAAGAGCAAAACCTTTATTTAGTCTTAATTCTTAAATCAGCAACACCCACCAACTCCACATTGATCCTAAGGAAGACATAGGGCACACTCAGTTAAAAAAAAATCAGCATAAATTCTGCCGATTTTGACACAATGAATATCCACATTTTAAACTGAATTTCTAAATATGAGATTTCACGGTTAAAATCTACAACGATGGTAGATTTCATTCTGTTTGAAATCGACATAAACTATTTTTTGTCAACAGTTCTATATTGTACTGTTGGATTGACTGACTGACTGACTAGTGACTAACATGATGTACGGTTATAATTAACATGATTAATATGTAAAAGTAGAACTCGAGATCATATAAAAATTTCTCCACTTAACTTAATAGAAGTGGGAGAAAATTCTGTGATAGGGAGTTGGTAGAATTTTTTTCCCCAGATAAGTAAGACCTAAAAATCTGTGTTTAAGAATCTTGCTTGAAGAGGATCTATCCAAAATATATCTTTTTTTTTCTTTAATAATGTTCACTATGGCCCTGCTTGGTATGCAGGAAAAATTTGCATCTGTAGTTATTTTCGGTCAAAAGCTGCTTGGTATGGATACCTATGAAAAGGTTTCTAATTATAATAACTGACTGCCATTTGACCATGAGATTATAGAGAGATGTAATGTAAGACACAAAATTAGCTTGAAAAAATTGTCTTCATAGATCATCACGCTTTTGATGCTAACTCATTTTAATATTGTGGACTTATGGACAGTTGATGTGATCCAGGGAAAAAAAAAAACCGTTGTTAATATGTATATGAAGGGCTGAAATGACATATCTCGATCGAGCTGACATGGTGATGATTCAAGGAGCAATTTCTTGTCACCACATAGATGGTCCTTATCCGAAAATTAATCCTTTCCATAACTTTTACTAATCCCTTTGAAGTCAACTCTTTCAAAATTGGTAATTTTAATTAATCTTTTTTTAACTTGATTTTCGGATGAAAAATACTACTTTACAAAAAAAATTTAACAAATATTTGATAAACAAATGATGTCATCCATCATATCAAAGGGTCTTGTTAACGTGTGCCCTTAGGGCACACGATAAGGTTGTTTTTGAAGGAGCTTTTTTGCAAGTTAGAGGCCTTCAAATCAGCCGAATTTTTGTAGACATAATATTATCATTATTTATAAGATATCTACAAAAAATCAGCTCAATCAGAAATATTTAACATTCCAAACAAATCACTTTAAATGTCAGCCGTTCATTCACACTATTAAAGTCTAAATTAAGTATTCGTGGTGCTAGAGGGTGNAAAGTCTAAATTAAGTATTCGTGGTGCTAGAGGGTGCTAGAGGTCTCCGATTGAGCTGATTTTTTTAGATATGATTCAAATAGTATAAATTAAATACATATCCAAAAATCAGCCCATTTGAACAACTTTAAGAAACTAAACAAAACACAAAAGGTAAAAGCTTATCATGTGCCCTTAGGGCACATGTTAACAAAATCCCATATCAAATAGCATTATTCTTATATTTTTACCATTAAGATTTTGCCATCTCACTTGTTTATCAAAATTTTTGTTAAATTTTTTTTTTTGAGTGTATGTAGCATTACTCTTTTCAGATGAGAAGGCTTCATAGTAATCAGCCCTAATAATATGGAGTTCCACAGTTGCAGGCAATCCATTATCATTTAGAATAGCATGCAGGGGTACAAAACGGTGATCCGCATTGACCTAATTAATAGGAATTCCAAGTGTTGGCCAATGAGAAGCGGACGTTTCGCACAGGTTTTAAGGAGAAATGATGAGGTACGTGTAAGTAAAAGCAGGAGGAAGAGGAGGAGGCGGACGAAGAGATTTATTCAGACCGAATATCTCGTGTGGGAGACGTGAGAAATGGATTCACTTACTAATTACTCAGTAATAATATAAGTAAATAATTAAGGATTAAGTATTCCTGGATTCATGAGCGTTGAATGTTGTGGGCCCACACTTCACACCAACTGTTCTTTACCCTTTTTAAGTTGAGTTGTTCCTAACTCATAAAATCTCTCTCTCTCTCTCTCTCTCTCTCTCTGGTTTTTGTTTGTGTCTTCGACGGAGGACTTTTGTTTGCAGAGCTTTCTCACCATAAAAAAGCTTCTTGTTTGAACGATTTGAAGTTATAACGCTTGTTCTTGGGTTTTTACGTTTTTGTGAAGTTGTTGTGGTTTTTGAGGTATTTTGCGGAAGTTAGAACGAAAAGAATGGGAGCTGAAGAGGGAACCATTTCTGATCAAGAGCATGATGAGTCTGCATGCAATAGAACAGTTACTGTTCTTCTAAATCAGAAGGTATCTTGTGCTACTTTAGTCTCTTTGAATCTTGATTAATTATGCTTCTTAATTTCCCTTCTTCCTCTCTCTCTTTCTGCAGTGTGTCATTAATTTTTGTTTTTTAATCCACTGTAATTTTGGTGTGAAATAGGTTATTGGGTATCTCTTGTGTTTTATGTTATTGATGAGTATCAAAACTATTTGATGCATGTGTATGGTACTTAGAAATTCTTTACTGTTTTGTGGGGATAACTCTGTTTGTCTTTTTTTTTTTTTTTTTTTCTTTATGAGCATCTGTATATTCGTGAAATTTGGGTGGTTTGAGTTTTGTTTTGCTTAGAATCACTTTTGATTAACACAATTGAACTTTATGTGAAAGGGGCAACTTAGCTTCTGAGTAGATGGATAACTTTCTGATTTCATAGAGTTCTTCAAGCTTCATTTTCTCAAGCACTTACATGAAAGATACAAAATTTCCAGTTTGCCAAAGCTTGTAATTGTAGGTACTGCAGGAACCATGAGGTCTTGGGTAGAGTTAAGCAAAAACTTTACAAAGTGATCACAACATTCTTATTTACAGTTCTTGGTAAAGATCTTGTAAATTTAATTGGATTCAGTTAGGGCAGAGTCTGAGTCTATTACTACTGGACTAATCAATAGTTTCTTTTGATTTTGAAGATCCCTGGACTATTATTTCATTTTTCGATGAATTAATAAAAATCTTCAAGAACAGAGTGAATTTTTAGTTGTCTTGGAAAATTTGAGCTACCTGATTTTCATTATCAATCTTATTCTAGTGGGTTGAGTTTGGAGGTTGTTTAGGCTCTTTTTAAGTTTCTTTATGCATGTTCCATGGGTTTTATCAAGGTAATAATAGTCAGTTGCCACCTCAATATCATCAGCATGGGCCTCAAACTAGAATTGAATGTCATGGTTTCAGGTTTATTTTGTAGTAATTCTGACTTCTACATCTTCTCTGTTTACCTTTAAACTACGAAAATCTAGACATACTGAGAAGGATACGGAGATTCTTAGATTTGCTTATGTCGAAACTGTCTCGAAGCTTCTCAGTGAAGTTTACTAGATTAACTACAAGATAATAGAATGTTCTTTCTACTTTTTCTTTCTTAGGCTGAAGATTTGACTGGACTTGCTGAAGAAATCCAACATGCTCAACACTGGAGAAGACAAAATCTCTTCCCAGAGACACCCTCAAGAAATTTGGAAGACTCCTCGCCGGACTTTTTGATAATAAACATGTCCCCAACAAGTCCCACTGCTACAGGTGTAAATTACATCCCAACACTTAGCCCTGCTTCTGCAAGAATAGATGGGTCACTGGGTTCCTCCTCTTCTAAAGGTATATCATCCATAAAAAGCCTCCTCCCAAGGTTAAGCTTCAAGTATCGGAATTCTACTTCAGAGCTTGAGAAAGCTGCCATCACAGCTGTAGGAGCTTCACCGTCCAGGCTACAGGAGAAGTCTTCTGTTTCGAGGTCATTCTCTTTTACAAAGATATTTACAACCAGGATAAACAGAACAGCGTCCCTTCCTGTAACTCCAATTGTGCACTCAAACCCTGAGTCTTTGCGTGGAAGAAGCATAGTTGATCCGACAAATTCAATAGTAAGCTTTCCACTGTTATTAACTTGATAACGTCTATGCTACTCTTGTAATTTTTTCGATGGATTATATGTGGTGCACATTTAGTGAGCAGGAGCAGGATCCATCATGCGAGAAGTTCTGGTCTCGTCTCCTGATATACACGGTGGCTTCGAATTTATGAAAAACTGATAATCGAATAGTTTCAACATGACCATTTTCTTTAAAGAGGTGTTTGGATCCAGCCTCTAGAGACTCTGTGATGGAGCTTCTGCTGCTGCTGATGCTGATGCTGATTCTATCTACAATGTTTTTTGTTGCCAATCAGCCCTTGTGTCCAGCTCCCTCTCAGTCTCTTGCTGTTATGTACTTGTAAACCTGTTTATAAACTGAACATTGTTCTGATAAAATAAGGACTCTAAATGGTGCTAGATCCACCTTTCTGGTCTCACCTTGATCTCCTAGTCCAAATCTATCCTGATCCAATTGTGCCACTACTTAAATCTATGGACACCTTTCTGAACTGTCAGACTGTCAGTGGTTCTTTTTTAACTTTATAAAGGATGGGGATAGATTGGATTATTAAGATCATTTGAACAGGTCACCTTTCAGAGTAGATCTTCTGGATGTGATCCACCAAATTATGTTGATTTGCATTTGCCAAGTGGACCCAACATATAGGGGTGACACCCTCATCCTGTCTTCCCATCCTTGATTTTTAGTGACCGATCCTTGTAATAAATTTATCTACTTCTCTGTTAGATTCTTATAAAATGTTGTATCACAGGAAAAAGGGGACCAGCTGCATATATCTCGTTCACTTTCAGTCCCCATGAACAGCAAAGCAATAGGCATAAGACGAAGTGATTCTTTAGGTGCCATATTTCGTGTAATAACATCAACTCCACAAGTGATGGAAGGGAGTGGAACTACTAAGGGTACCACTCTAATGGTAGATGCAGGTATATTCTTTCTCGTAGTTATCTTGTGTTGGACCCATTTTATATCCAAAAACCAGAATGTTCAATATGATTGAACTTTTGAATTTCATAGATTTTCCTCTACGGCACAGGGACAATCCATCTCTAAATTTGTCAGGCACGCACCAACACATTTTTTAAAATGAATCTTAATTTGCTCATCAACTAGTCTGTTTTAACTATTATTTATATGTTTTTTATGTTTTGAAGTCTATTAGCTGTCTAGATATATTCTTATCATCTGCTCAATTAAACTGATTTCTTTCTAAAAATAAAAATAAATCTTCCAACGAATGGAATGAAGAGTGCAAACATGTACATCTAAATGCGGGGGATTTTTCTACCATTTTCAATATCAAGCTTTCTGCTATGTTTCTTCTCCTGTTCTCTGTAACTTGTGATAACCGACCTATTTCTTATCTTAGTCTTGTGGTTCAGAGGACAATGATGCTGATGGTGAAGATATTCCCCAAGAAGAGGCTGTCTGTAGAATTTGTTTGTTTGAACTTGGTGAAGGCGGTGACACCCTCAAGATGGAATGCAGCTGCAAAGGCGAACTTGCACTGGCCCACCAAGAATGTGCTGTGAAATGGTTCAGCATCAAGGGTAACAAGAACTGTGATGTATGTAAAGAGGAAGTTCAGAATCTTCCTGTCACCCTTCTACGAATTGAAAACATTCCGAACCCTAATGTACGAGGAAATAGAGCTCCGCCAGCACCAGTTCAGCAATACAGGCAAGCAAAACATTATTTATTTTTGCTGTGCAACCAAAATGACCTGATCCAGTTCTCAATATGCTTATTCAAGAAACCAAGATTTATTTATTTATTTATTTTTTTTATCAACTGTACAATCTAAGTATTCCTGTGAATTCCTTAGAAACTTTAAACCTGAAGTCTTAAATTTCTGTACCCAACATGTCCCTCTATGATTTTCCATTTTTCCATCTTCTGGAAAGCATTTTCTAAAGTTTGAACCTTCTACAATTCTTATCAGGCTTTGGCAGGATGTGCCTGTTCTGGTCATTCTTAGCATGCTTGCCTATTTTTGTTTTCTTGAGCAGCTTCTGGTAAGATTATCAACTTTCACTTATCAGTTAGCTTCTTGACATCTAACAATTACTCTAAGCCATATTTATACTTTGGCAGGTCAGAAGAATGCATGCTGGTGCGATTGCCATATCGCTACCATTTTCCTGTATACTGGGTCTTCTTGCATCCATGACATCGTCAACCATGGGTAAGTAGGCTATAATCCTTTTAAAGAAAGTTGGGGAAAATCTGCACGTGGAGTATTGGAGATGGCATTAATTGTGTACTATACCAATATACCATTGTCAGATATCATTGCATATCTCTGGGTTTTGAGTCTTGGTAACTTCCTTTTGATGGTCTACCCATGAGATTTCTTGGATGAAACTGTAACATTGTCTAATGATCATAACCATACTGACACCCATCGAAATATTTCATGAATTTTATATCTGTGATCATTTATTTGAATTTCACCTAAGGAATCATCTTACTGACACCCATCGAATAGCTCAATCCATGCATCTGTATTACCTTTTCAGACAATGGTTTCCTTTCATAATATTAAAACCACAGCTTTACACCTTTTCAAGTTTTTCATTCTTGTTGATGTCTAACTTGTCCCATAATTGGTGCATTCAGTGACGAGAGCCTTTGTCTGGGTTTATGCATCAGTTCAGTTCTCGCTGGTGGTTCTCTTTGCTCATCTATTCTACACATTGGTAAGTAGAAGATCTTTCCCTTCAAGTGTTTGGAAGTTGCCAAGATAGCTCCAACTAAGAATCAACCTGGAATAGACCTAACCAAGTACCAGACTTGGTGACTAATCAATTTTTATAGCTTTGTTGATCTCATTTGTTTCTGACTACTATTTTGCTTACTGGGTGGGTAGTGAAATATTAAACTTCCACACCCTAGGGTACTCTACTCTACTTGACCCAACACAACTAGTAGTTGAGTCAGAAAGGATTCGGTCGACGTCAACTAATCCAGTTGAGTTGGTATTCTGGTAACCATTGGCAAACCTCGGTATACAGAACTTTTTGTGGTTTAGGTTGGCTATGTTCATTTTGCAAAATGATCTCTAAAGGCCACTCAATCAAGTTTCTGACCATTGCGAAGTAACTAATATAGCTTCATTGGCTAATGGCTACCAAAAAATATAACTTCATTTATGTTAAAGAGAGGTGTGAGGAAGAGAGAAGAACTCTGTAAAACGTAGATTTCATCTTTTGCCTGAGAGGAACTCTGTTACTGGATGTAGTCTTAGATTTGGGTGAACCATGTAAATCTCTGTGTTCAGTGTTTTCTTTTCTTGTTTTTTTCTTCTGAAATTGTGAGTGGGTTTCTTTTGCTGTAATTTATGCACTTGTTGCTTCTATTGTTCAACAGCTTCATGTCCAAGCTGTTCTGTCCATCCTTCTTTCGGCGTTTGCTGGCTTTGGTGTTGCAATGAGTGGGAACTCTCTTCTTGTTGAGTTCTTGAGGTGGAAGCGTCAACGTGCTCTGTCAGATCATCACAATGGTCCTCGAGAAACATCACAACCAGATCAATTGCCAGCAGCCCATCCACCACAAACTAACCCTCCTGCAACAGTTCTATGAAATACAAGTTTGACAATTTAGAATCCATATTTTGTATAAAAGTTGGTAATACTGGTAGTTGTTAGAAGATATTATAAGGTTCAGTTGTATAAGTTTTTTTTTTATTTATTATAACTGCACATTTTTCTACCTATAACATTAAACAATAGATGTTTCTATAAACTTTTCCCATTGAATCTTTTGGGCACATTTTTTTTCTCGTCAACACATGAAAACTAGAAGCTTATGTTTGGCGTCTCAATGTGGGTTGATTTTAAACTAATACTAACGTGAATTTAGTCATATTTGATGTCAATAACGTTTCATCGAAGGTTTAATTAAGGGTGTACGATTTGAAACACCAAAACTCTGTTCCAAGAGAGAGCTGTGATGAATTGAACTCCCCTTGAGACACCCAGGGTTTCATCTAGGGCAGCCCCTTGAATAAGGCGCATTAGTCGAGTGTTGTGTTTTCTGAAAAAAAAAGAGTTTTTTTGTCTTTTCTTTCTGATAAAAAAGAGTTGAATGTTGTGTTTGGCCATCAACAAATTTAGGGCATCACCGACGCCCAGTATTTTGTAGTGCTCGCCCTAAACCTAAATGTAACCTATAGAAAAGGGGAAACAATAAAATAAAATAAAAAAAAAATGGAAAAAATAGAAGAAATAAAAGATTAAAAAGCTGGTAAAAAAGCGGGAGAGAAAACGGATAGAACACTTTGGGTTTCGTTTCTTCATCCTCTACTGCTCACTCTTGATCGAGAGATGAATTTTCCCGCCAAAATTGCTGAAAGATTGCCCGTTTTCGGCACTCGTCTCGCACCCTCACCTTCTTACAGAGGTGCTCTTTAGAATCCGTTAGTTCCTCTCTCTCCTTGTCCAACTTGTTTGTCTTTCTGCCCAGATTCAAAGCCTACTGTTGTTATTTTTCCTTTTTATTTGATTGATTCAGCTACAGAAACCAACTTAATAAAGATATATATATATATATATATATATATGTTTTCTTTTTTGGAGCCCTGCTCTCTTCCTGGCGGCATCTTTTCACTCGTTGTTCGGCTCTTCTTTTCGAGCTTTATAAGCAATTTTATTGTATTTTTTTGTGTGTTTATTCAGGACTACTACCCAAGTTGGGATTATTTCATTCTCGACATCAAATAAGGGAAATTTTTGTGGGTCTCCCCAAGGCAATGGCTTTGAATTTGAAGGGATGTAATCTGGGTCTAAACTATACGACTAGGGCAGTTCTTCCCGCGACTGAAGCTCACGTTGAAGAAGCCATTGAAGCAATTAAAGAAGGGAAAGTTATTGCTGTGCCAACGGATACCCTTTACGGATTCGCTTGTGATGCCTGGTATGATTTGAAGTCTGGGTTCCTCTTGTTCTTGGATTGGATTCGAAGTTTAGAGAAACTGTAATTTTCGCAGTAGTTGTCTTTTATTCCCTTTTGTTCATTGGCAATCTAGATATTGTAAAATTGTGGTATCTAGTTTAAAAGAATCTAGAAATATAGATGAAGGAATAGTTTGAAGTTTTTCTTTTTAAGTTTGTCATCCCAACTGTACAGCGTTACGTGGGTTATGCAATGCTCATTCTTGCAAATTTGCAACTAGGGTTCTCTCTCTTTAAGAGATGCCAGTTTAGTTCAGACCAATGACTTGGATCCAAAACCTGGTTAGAAAACCCGTGCTGATGTTGTATCTGTATTTTCCTTTAATAATGTTACTCATTCATGATTTAGTTTCTGCAATGTTACAGTTCAGCAGAAGCAGTCCACAGAATTTATGAGATTAAAGGGCGTAAACAAACCAGCCCTCTAGCTATTTGTGTTGGGGATGTAGTGGACATAGAACGGTTTGCTGTTACAGATCATTTGCCTTGTGGATTGCTTGATAATCTTCTTCCTGGACCTGTCACTGTCGTGCTAATGCGAGGTTTGAACATTTTTGTTTTTTTATTAGTTATACTAAAGAAAAGAAAGAATCTGGTAATTGAGGAGATGGAAGGTACATTTCTAGCAAATACAGAACGGAAGTAGTAATGGTATAGGATGCATCATTGGTATAGGCTACAGTACCATAGTTCTATGACCTTCAGAATATCCAATTGAACATCAACCCTGGTGTGTCATTGAGAACAGAGTCTTCACTGAAGGAAGTACTTTTACTCAAAATGGGGTTTAGTTGTATTAGATTCTGTTTACCCTATTTCTGTAACCTCCATAATATCTAATTGAACATAAACCATGGTGTGTCATGGAGAACAGAGTATTCACTGAAGGAAGTACTATTACTAATGACGGGGTTTATTTATAATACCCTGTAGCTAATTTGGTGACAGACCCTATTGGCAAATAGTCTGCATAGTAACATGGACAGACATGGATATGTTACCCTCCGTACTAGTTTGATGCCCTTCCGGAGGATTTAAACTATGCAACTAGATTCGAAACTTACTTTTGATATTCCTTCAATTATCAAGAAAAAGAAAAAGAACATTATCCCTGGTTGAAGGTTGTTCTAGCTCTTGCATTTGTAGTTTGTACAAAATGTAAAAATACATGTATAAACATTAGTATACTGTGTTACAAACCGCTCAACTGGTAACTCATGTTCTCTTCGTGATTAAAGACTAAATGGTGTGGTTACAGAATTGATCTACCACATAATTTTCTTTTCTCATTTGCAGGTGACTCTAGTATACTTGAGAAGTCCCTGAATCCAGGATTGGACAGCATAGGAGTTCGTGTGCCAAATTCTGACTTCATTCGGGTCATTGCTCGTGGTTCTGGAAGTGCACTTGCCCTTACTAGCGCAAACTTAAGTGGCCAACCTAGTAGTGTATGCATCAAAGACTTTGAGAACCTTTGGGAGCACTGTAAGTATGTCTATGATGGTGGTGTGCTTCCTTCAGGGCGCGCTGGATCAACTGTTGTGGACCTCACAAGGCTAGGAAAGTACAAAATCCTTAGACCTGGAAGGTAAAACCAAAGTGGTTTGAATTACACATTTGTTTGTATTGGGAGTTGACTACTAGTTTCCAATCCAGGTTATTTAACACTGCTTTAAAAGTTCAAAACCTAATTGCCTCTATTGAGCTCGAGTTGGAGTTGGGCTTAAAGCTTAGTGGAATACTTGGTCTAGTTTTTTTAGTACTCCATTGATTTATCTTTGGTTCTGTGGGAATCAAATCACGATTGAACCCATATCTTGAGGAATTGAATGGACTTCGGTGAATTTGAAATTTTGGTTGAGTTTCTAATCTTTGATTTTGAGCGTCAAACCCAATTTTGGTTATAGGAGGCTTTTTTTTTTGGTTGTAGGAGACTTCACCATTTGAGAATTTCCTAATTTATTATCTTTACCACTTTTATGAATGCGTATGAGTAATAATTGCTACCGATGTTGGTTTTGTAACTGCAGTGCCATGGAAGAGACTGTAGCAATCCTTCAGAGACACTCCCTACAAGAAGACGATGAAGCAAAAGATCCTCGATGAGTGGTTATTTGGATTTAAAAGTTGTTTTTTTTTCTTTAATTAGACTATTGAAGTGATCTTTTTGTTTTTTCGTTTGTCAGAAAGTTTCGCTTGCCCGTCTTAGATACTGAATCTGTGAAAGATTTTTTAGCTTACTTCTATGTATAAGAAGCTTCGTAATGAGTATCTAGGACAAATGTTTAAGATGTCTGTAGCCATTAACTGATCAGTCTATTAATATGTTATGAACTATTTATTATTTGCTAAGGAACTTAGCAAAGTAACTTGTGATTTTTTTTTTGTTTTCTTGTTTTTTTGGAAAGTTCATTGCTATTGAGAAAACATGAATAATGTGAAGTGCAAATCCGTGACACCCTAGAACTTTGATTGTTTTTGCCCATGCAAGTGATACTACTGTTCATTATTGCCGTATTTATTTTCTTAAATAACAGAGGAAGTAAATAAAAACATAAATGTGGGTACTAGGTAGCTCTAGTAAGACTCTTCAGAGTTTCTGTTTCTTTTCCCAGCTGTGAGTCTGTCACGAGTGTTTTTGCCCAGAGGCCATAGTCCCCATACTACTCTTTATTATTACCTTTTATTTTAGTAAAATAACGGGGTTTGTAACAGTTGTAATGGCATTATTTTTCCAAATTGTTCAATAAAAAATCCGTTTGAAGTTCTAGAGTTAGGTCAGCTTAAAACATTTTGAGTTTTGGAGTCCAAATTTCAACTTTTGAGTCTTGATCTTAAGAGAGAGAAAAATAGAGATTTGAACGGAGTTTGATTTTGGGAATAAAATGAAAAAAATATTTTTAGATCGCGCCAGGTAGGGGTCGAACCTACGACTTTCTGCTTAGGAAACAGACGCTCTATCCACTGAGCTACAGGCGCTTGTTTGTATAAGCACCAATTTTTTTTTTGATAAAAGGATAAGCACCAATTGATCGATCAGAGGCCGAAAAGACCGGACCACAAAAGGCTGAGCGAAAGGGCAAAAGGAAGGAAAGGAGCACATCCAAAGTTCGACCGACCGAGAATCTGATGGTCTATGTCTGTGGTCCTGTGGAATATCTATTCTACGACCGACTGCTGAGTAGTCCAGAATTAATATTTAGATTATAATTATTATCTATTTTCACGACTGCACTCAGGTGAATCTAGAGGAGGAAGTGTGTTAATCGGATGGTGAGGATGAGCCGTTCGAACCTATTAAATTATTAATGAGTTGATGATGGGCCACTCGTTCGAGGGTCCAAATCAAATCTCAGTTTGAGTCTAATAGTGTTCACCCCATTTGCTGATATTAGAAACTCAACAATTTCAACAAGCTGAGCTCATAATTTAGCTAACCATTTCTTTTCTTCTCTCTTTTGTTTCCGTGCCCCTGTCCCTGAAACCAGGTCTGCTACAGAATTTGGCAATTGTGATACTGGGTTTCATGAAGGCTGAACATCATCCTGTAATTCACCTGCCTACTTATATAGATTTCTAACATTCCAAGCTGCAGTTTCTAAAAGTATAAATATCAAACACAGACATAGAAGAACAGATTTATTTATTTGCTCAAGCACAGGAATCACCAAATCAGACAAAAATCAATCAATATTCATGAAATTCTAAAAGGGAACAAACACCCTTCCCTCACCTCAAAGGAATACCAAAGGTTTGATGCAAAAACAAGGAATGATCTGCATATCAAGGCTAAGCCAAAAAGAGCACCATATATAACAAACAGAGCCTAGTTCTTCACTGTTGTGACATGTCTCAGGAGCATGTGGACAACATCATGGGAGATTCTAGCAGACTCTGCTTTAAGGTGATGGATCTTTTCCTCAGTCTCTTGTTCAAGTCGCTTCACCTTAGCACCTGAGTCTCCACTGCTCTGTTTGACGAATAAAGCATTCATGTCAGCATATGCAGTTGTTATAATAAAGAGATTAGAGAATCCACCCAAGGCTGAGTGTCCCAATACACAAAAATTAAATAAAAAATCAGCTACCACCCCTTTTCAGGGCTTTATTGAGATTCATGTTGGTGGAAACCAGATTTCACCATTCATGGGTTGCCAGAAATTCAGTTCCAACACAAAACTGGAGGTAAAACCTCTCTTTTATAAAGTGATTTGTTTGTGGAACCCAGACTTCAGCATTTGTGGGTTTCTTCCCAGAAATTTCAATTCCAACACAAAACTGAAAGTGACTACCTCTCTTTTATCAAGTGATTAATTTGTATTAATGTGTAGACAAAACATGAAGCTGATGGTGGATGAGTCATATCAGGTTGAATCCATAAGGCTAAGCAAATAGCTATATGACATTTTATTTACCTCTGCGAGTTTTTTCTGAAACTCAGCTTCAATTTGTGCACGGTATTCGCTGATCTCCTTCTCGGCCTCTTCTTTCGCCTGTTTCAGCCTAGCCATCTTGGCTGGCCATGGAAACCAAAACAAAAGCTGAACTCAAAATTTGTATGTTCCATTTATACAAAGACATTTGCGGTCACGTAGTGCAATACTGAAATAATAAATCCATACAATTATTACTTTATAACATTCAAATCTTTTGGATTGTTAAGTGCAACACTATGTACACCTGGAAGTATAGAACGTGAATGCATGAATACCAATATAACATTGCATACTTATACAATTCAATCATTAGTTTCTGATAAGTAAGAGACAAAAAAATCTACCCCAATAGTAACCCAGTTCAAAGATAGTATCAGAAACTGAGAACAAAGATACAGTAGTACTTTGTCCAAGTTGTCTTAATATGCGTCTAACATTTACTTGACTCTTATCCAAGATCAAATAGCTTATATGATTCAAATCAAAGTGTACATTCTGGATTTTAGAGATTTTCAATTTTAACTTCTAATGGTTCATAATAATTGAAAATCACCGGACAGATTAGAAGTTTAGAGAGGGAGGAACATGTGGGATAGGATTGTTGGGTCAGAGGAAGGACTTTACAAATCTAAGCAACTACACATTACATTTAAAATAAGCACTATCTAGATATGCATAAAAATTTGGAAATAAATACCATTTCTGGCAGCATTGACAATGTGTTGAGCTTCTTGTTCCGCGGATAGCAAGAGCTGAATTCCACCTTGACCTCTGTTGGATTCCATACTTTCCTGCAAATTCTACAAAAAAAACCTGCAGGTTAGCTGCAAGTATCTTGAACATGAGCAACAAAAATGTAGTAGCAGCTAATTAAACAGAAAGACTGTTCATGGCGTTGAAAATGCCTAATTTCATGATCATTGTCCAACCTGTCGGGATATCCGAGCAAAACTCACATTTCAGGGAGTTGAAGTGACTGAGTGGTTCCCTAAAATTGAGGTCACCATGAGTAAGGAAAAGTATGGATTTGCCGATTCTTGTGTTTATGCCACAGCAATTTCAGGTGATCTATAGTAATAATCTTGTAAGATGAACTTCCTAAAAATGGTCTTGTAAGATGAACAAAGTTTTCAACTCAATATTGCAACTGATGATGAAGCTAGTTTACGGAAATATTACATGATGTTAAATTCTGAATATATTTAATGCCCAAGAGATGTGGCGGTGTCCAATGATTATCATCTCTAGAACATAAAGAGTTCAAACTTCAAAGAACAAAAACCCAAAGAGAAAAAACTATAAATCAATCCTTAGGAATAGAGAAATCAAACTAAAAAATATAGTCACACTTAGTGTCATGAAAGAATTTAAGCTAGAACTCCATATCTAGAATTTTCTTCATGGCTCTAAGCAGATTCTGTTTTCAAGACCCAGTTTCTAAGCAATGCATCTTCCTAGCTTGATAGGATTTACAATGAGATCAATTTGGTATAATGTGTAAATTATAAAAAACAATACTTCGCAAACAATTCTGAATTCTGATCCGAAGCCAAAATGGTCCAAAAGACAGAACACCTCCGGCAATTAACGGTAAACTGATCCATTTGGATTTTTTTAACCCCATAAGCGAGAACTGTAGTCAAGTGGTCAAACAAGAATGCATTCCATGATTTGACTCGTAATGACATCGATTTGTACTTCCTGATGGTGAAATTTGTATTAACCATTAGAAGCATTAGATCTAATGAAACAGTCAATCATAGCCAAATTCTTAAAGAACTCATCCAACGATATGATCAAAATCTAGACACAAACAGTAAACCCCTTAATTTTAAGAGGTAATTATTTTTCCAGTAAACTCCTACAAAAGAGATCCATGAACTAGAATGCTTGATCGGCAGGGTAATTAAAAAAAAAAAAAAAAAACCCAAGTTCAATTATCCCATCAAGTTTGGGCCAGAAGGGTCAAATTCTTCATATCGAAACACAAAAACACAAAAACACAGAATTTTCAGTCAAAAGTTTCTCCCCAGAGATCCGTAATTGTATGATGAATCTAGTGAGCGCAAAAGATGGAAAGAAAAGCTTAGTAGCTTAAAATCCAAAGTACAGAAAATTCAACTATTGTAAATTCTACTAAAACCTCAAGTGCAGATCAAAACATCAGAGAAACACAAAGGCCATATGAAAAATCTAACAATCAACTCAGTACGAAGATCTAATCTATTGAATTTGAGAATGTAATTCCATTTGTTGCAGAGATTGATTAGTGTGTGAGAACCGCCTCTTTAGTTGGTAGAGATAGAGAGAGAGAAACGTACCTAAGGAAACGGGGTTGATCGAGATTCAACAATGACTGAAGAAACACGAATGCGATATGATATTATGATGTGCCAGTAGTGCGACTATAATACAGGCTCAAATTGGAGGTCAAATGACAAATATAACCTTTTATTCCCAAAGAATGACAATTACACGGCTATTGTGTAGTGAATGGTTTTGTAAACCCGCGTTTTAACGCGGTCACAGAAAGAACTCACCAATGGCCATGCGGCTTAGGCGGTAAAACCTATTAACTTCTTGTTGACCGTTTGATTTAGAACACAAAATCACATAGTGGGGTCTTCTTGACCCACGTTAACCACTGCTCAAGCGGTGAAAACTTGCACGTGGTCATTTTAATTTCTCGGTTAATGTGTGATTTTGTTCACGACGGTTAGGATTTGTGTTTATGTTACCCGCGGGTGAACAAAGGCGATGATGACTAAGGTTGGTGTTTGTTTTTCTTTGGGCTGGTGATTCCGATTAATGGGAATCTAAGCTTAAATTGTATAGAATTTCATTCTTAGAAATTTTAAAATGAACTCTTTCTACTCACTTTAAAAATTTGATCAATATGTATAACCACTAAAAATATTTAAACAACTAAGATTCAAGATTCAAATGCTTTAGAGGGCGTTTGGCAACCAGAAACATAAAAAGTAAAAGTGTTTTTGAGAAGTAAAAAATAAGGAGAAGAGTATTTTTGAGAAGTAAAAAATAAAGAGAAGTTTGTATGACAAACTCTTAACTTATAAGTCTAAAAAAATGATGAGTTATTAGTTGTTACACGGTACTCGAACAGAAGCAACTTCCAAGAAGTAGAAAAGCAAAAAAAATTTACTCAAAAAAGAAACAACTTTTTTACTTCTAGAAGTCACTTTCAAAATAACTTTTACTTTAGAGGGCGTTTGGCAACCACTTAAGAAGTTGCTTTTTGACTTATATAAGTCAAAAAGCAAAAAAGTTTGTATGGTAACACTTTCAGAAAGTGACTTCTAGAAGCAAAAAAGTTGCTTCTATTTGAAGCAAAATTTTTTTGCTTCTTGCTTCTCACAGAAGTAACTTCTCACACTCTTATATTATTTTTATTGTTGTTATTTTTTCTCTTCATTCTCTCTCACCATTTCTTCTTCATAGCAACTAAAATTTTTTATCTTACTTTTATCGGTGATGATCATGACCATGACCATGATGATGATGGATGATGATGGGTGGTGATGATGATGGGCGATGGTGGTAGTGGTGTTAATGATGATGGGTGGTGATGATGATGAAGGTAGTGGTGATAATGATGGTGATGATGGATGATGGTGATG
>MVGT01000437.1:3480377-3519402 GCA_002174775.1 Macleaya cordata | reverse complement strand
AATAAAAATAATAGTTCAACCTCTTTCATTTTTAGTTCAACCTCTCTCATTTTGACTTCTGATCATGTTACATTGCCATATTGACTTATTAACTTTTTAACTTATAAGTTAGTAGTTTACCATATAAGCTTCTCATAATTTTTAACTTCTCAGAAGTACTTCTACTTTTTTAAGAAGCAGAAGCACTTCTGCTTCTGGTTGGCAAACGCCCTCTTAATTTCTTAAATGGTTACCAAACGCCGTCTTAAAATAAACAAATACCACAAATTGAAAGTGGGTTATAGACGTTATGGCCCATGGGAAGATCCTGTTCTGAAATAAGCCCACCCTTTCCTCCTTTAATATTATTTCAAAAAGAAATACAAAAGTACCAACGTTTGATTCCAAAATTCATTCTAAATAGTAAAATAATTAAAAGGAAGATAGATTGATGGGTCCAAAAGTGCATTTGGATAGCAAGTTCTGGTTCCCTGTTACCCCTATCATTAGGTACCAATTTAATGTGCCACCAGAGTTTCCCGATTCAATCGCGTTGCTTGGGAGGTGTTGACTGTGAAGCCGGGCTTAATACAAGCGCGTATTTCTTAGGTACTTTTTTTTTTTTTTCGTATTGTGTGCAACATGAAGCGTTGCTTTTATTGAGTTGAAATTTGAGAATACAAAAAGCAAGGCGTTTTTAATGGAGTTCTGGCTGTAAAAGAAAATATTCAATAAAAAAAAACACACTTGAATTCTACGTATTACAATGAATTTTCCCAAACAATATTCGTTTCTACTTGTAGTCTAGTGATCGCTCAAGAGTTGCATAATTTAATTCTACAGACTACAGTGGATAATAAGAGCCAAGAATTGAAGTATGGGAGAAGATTGAATCAATGCTTACAAATGTTTCAAAAAAAAAGAGAAAAGAATTGAACGAATCATCACCATTTCCACCCATAAAATCAAATCCCTAAAACAAACTTTCTTGCTAAAATACAATCACAAGAAAATCAATATAAAATCAAAACCTCAGATTGAGAGAAGAAGAATCTCAGAGAAAATCTCCCCCGGCTGCATATGCGTATCGCGATCGTCGGATATTTTCTTGGCGCTTCTTGTACACGAATCCACCTATACCGACGAGTCCAGCGCCAACTACTACCCCGATCGTAATCCCGACCTTCTTTATGCCGCTCATTCCGCCTGAAGAACCTTCTGATTTCTCGATTCCCGCATCATCGCTCACGTGATTAATGTCGCTGGCATCAGACGGTGATGGAACAGGGGAGTTAATATCGCTAGCATCGAACGGTGAGGGAGCAGGCGAGTTAACGTCGCTGGCATCGGACGGTGACGGAATAGGCGAATGTGTCGGAGAAGAACCAGGACCGCTATGTAACGGAGAAGGAGCCGGAGGACTACTAATTCCATTTTGGTGAATCTGAATCCCCGGTGCGAAAGCCGGCGAATCAGAAATGGAAGGAGGTGACGAAATAGAAGAATCATCTGCTAAGCTTTCGGGAGCAAGATTAGGTGAGATCGTTGGAGGAGGATCTGCAGAGATAGCAAAATCTGAGACAAGAAGTACTGAAATCAAGCAAAACCAGAGTCTGAAATGTTTCGCCATGGCTAGAAGATTTCTTGATGGGAGTAAAGTGTTTAGGATGAACCAGAGGAACTCGCTGGAACTTGTCTCGACTAGCACCGAATGGAAGAGGACACAGATCTGGAGTTTATTATAACAAATACTGAAGAAGAAGAAAAAGGTGTGAAGTAGCTTTTCAGTGAGTACGAAGGAAGTTTTAAAGAATTGACAATTGAGTTTTAAAACTTTGTTTTCAGATTCATTCAAGTAATAAAACTCAAAGTCAGTAAAAAAATAGAAATGTAAAATGGAGCAGAAAAGTCGATTTTAAGAGGTTATTTAAAGCGCCTCGTTGGTAGTTCTCCAGTCCAGATGACGAAGGAAGGAGGAAGAACTCAATGAGGAACCCTAAAATCGAAGCAATGCCGCGTGAGAGTGAAACTCGGAGCCAGAAACCGTTATTAAAAAAAAAAAAAAACTGCGGAAGCGGAAGATCAGGTGAGCATATAAAATGAACCCTAATCGCAGTAAAGTCGTCTCTTTTTAGAGTCCCAAGTCAGCCTAACTGATAAGAGAAGCAAGATGGTGGACCGCATGACAGCCGCACGATCTGGGTGATGATCACCCACACTAAGTGGGTGTACAAAATGTAACTGGAAATTGAATAAAAAGATATATCAAAACAAACTCATCAGACTTGGTCTAAATAGTGTGTAACTAATTAGATTTTAAAAAGATTGTAAAAAATTTGTGTTTTTTTGATAAAAATGATGCAAGGGCATTTCAAAAGCTGCGAGATCGTTTACAAGATGGAGTATCAAAATTCATATAATGTTGATCAACATGATGACAAGATCATCTTCAACAAAAATCAATCCTCGGATCATCTCCACACAAACCCACAAACAAGTGTAAACAAAGTCAGCAAAGTCTAAAAATAAGGTGAGTAGAAGTTGAACATTTTAGAAGTTAAGAATTGAGTGGAACATGCAGAATATGGTGGAAATAATCAGCCCAACCTCTATTGGTGTGTAATGTGATGACATGACTCCAATCGACTAATTTGAGCTAAATTGGAGCCTCATTAACATAGAAGATGGTAGAAATAAAAAACCAACCTGTATGGCAGCAGGTTGCAAAGCTTTAAGAAACGAGCGGTGGTAATGCATGGAGAGCTTCGTTTGTTGAATCATCATAGATAATCCTGGGTTCAAAACTTGCCTAAACCTTAACATGCTAACATAAAAAATATATCATACCTAAATCTATCTAATGAAATAAAATAAACAAAATACTTTTATTGCCATCTTTTAGGAGTCAAAACTTTTTAAAGAATAACAGGTTTGAGGTTTTCTCACTCTCAGACACTCTACTTTCATCTGTACTCAAAAAACAACTATTCTCTTCCTATCTAGAAGATAGATAGATAGATAAATCAAATAATACCCACAGAAAACCATCATAATTCATCCTTCACGTCGTCGTTACTGCTGCTCTTTTTCCTCTTGGTGGCATGAGCGTCGACTGAGGAATCTGGCTTGTGCAGCTTGAAAGGAATTGATGCATGCTTCTTGAGATATTTGTACATTTCCACTAGAGTTCCATCACTGTCAATAGTAATCTGCCCCCCAAAAATCCAGTATCAGTGTATTTTTATAAGCTAAACTTCTAAAATGTTTTTTGTGCACACTACAATAGTAACTGAAACAGACACTAAACAGAAGAAGAAAAAGAGTTCTGAAAGTCACTTACTGGTTCAGAGCTCTTATTTCCTGCAGGGAAGAAAAGAAATGTGGGGAACCCATCTACCTGCAAAAACATGACAGTTTTCTCTGTTTTATTCTTTATTCGGGTTTTGTTTTCTCCTCGAAGCACGGTAGATATAAGTGTAAAAAATGATGAATTCCATGATTGCCATATTTAAGCTAGAGTCGTAAAAATGTTACTTCTGGAGTATGACCCCAAATACATAACCAATTCCAGTTTTGGCATAATAAACCAGTTATGATAAATGAAAGCTCATGCACCAGACCTTGATCCTGGCATGTTCATTAGTGGTTCCATCCATCTTGGCGACAACAATAGAATCAATGCCGCGTAGATGCTTGGCTAGCTTGTTGTAAGTAGGCTCCAGCTCTAAGCAATGTTTACACCAAGGTGCATATATCTGGTTCAAAGCCAAGATATGAGAAATCATACCAATAAAATGAGAACATTATAGGAAGAAAAATAAAGGAGTTTTAAGATTCATTTAAACAAAGTGGAAAAAAAAATTACCTCAAGAAGTACATCCTTTGACTCATCCAATATGATCTCATCAAAGTTATTCCCGACCACTATTTTCACATCCCCATCATTCTGTTGAATTCACATATCAAAGGAAAGTTTAAGCAGATTTTCATAAATAAATCACCAGCAAAACAAGAGGACCAAGAACTTACAATCTCTGGTATTGGATCAGACTTGTAGAAAGGCTTAAGTTTACCTTCCAGGAAATCCTTCCCAAATGCCTGAGCGATGACAGAATAAATAAATATAAATGAACATAAAGCAGATAACGGCCAAATTTACAGGAATCAGTTGGTTAAGATGAATTGTACTATTCAAGTACATCATCCGAGACCTATACGAATAGATACAGAAAGGGAAACAGAAAAAGAAATCCAACCTTAATACTGTCAAAAGTGACTTCATCATCAAATACATACTTCTTGGCATCTTTGCTTCCAGTGTGTGCAATAACCTAAGCGCAAATGGGCGCAACCAGAAAGATTAAGTACACTACATTGAGTTGCTGATATTTTAAACACGCTCATCATATGAATGAAAGGAAAATGATCAGGAAAGAGAAGACGAAAAATATTACCTTGGGGCCATCACCATTAACACCGAAGTAATGTGAAACTGGTCTCCCAACGTCTATATCGTCTATTTCCACGTAGACAAAAATAAGCTGCAATTGTGAAATAGATTTCAAACGGACATCAAAGAATGGTCACACAAACTGCGCATTGTTTTAAAGGTACACTTATGAACAGTGTTGTTGAACTCTCTTATCGACTAAATCTTCAGTCAGGTCACGTTGTTATTGAACAGTATTTATATGATGGTAAATGTTCAATTGATGAATGATAGGGAATGGTTAAATTGATGAATAGTTACTCGTGAGACTGAATGAATGATAGGGAAACTAAACATCAGAGTTTTAACTGATGGTAAATGGTTAATCCACGAAATAAATTTTAAGTTACCTTTCCCTTGAAGAATTTTGCTGCCTCTCCAAATGCTGGAAGGATCTTCCCTGAACCACTAGAAGTTGCAAAAAGCAAAACCTGAGAACAAAAAGGTGGATGGATATTTCAAAACCAAGAACACGCTAAATCCCCTAACCGAAGAAAATGCCTCATTAGATAACAATATCTTTTTCTTTCTTCGGTAAAGTATAAAAATCACAGTGATGACACATATATTAGTAAGTCATTACCTGTTTCTTAATTGGATTTTCAAAAATCATTGGAGCATTTTCCCTAGTAAACCTGGTCACTAGAGGGAGCTTGTTGGCCAACACAAACTCGGTTATTGCAGACTTGGTGAATTGACCATCTGTACAATGTAAACCAAATGCCAAAGAATGTAAACTAATTATTTAGCTCCCTAGCACCTAAGCAGTAGTGAAAGCAATGAGGAGACTAACTGAAGTGGCTTAATTTCTCAGCTTCGTTCTTCAGCAAGACCAAAGCAGGGCGTTTAGCATTGAGGTCGATGAGGAAAAGCTTTGCCACTTCAGGATTAGAAGTCTGGTAGAAGTTGACATCATCTTCAAGTCTTGCGGCAGCAGCAAGTGCGTCACTCTCAGGACCCTGTTGGATTTGAATGAAACTGAATCATAAAGAGACCACAAAATGGAGGAATAGTGTACGCACAAAGTTAATGAAGAACTCAAACATACTTAACATGTGTTGAATAACTGAATCTAAGAAATTGGTTTTTCATTTGTTCGAGTACTCCGCAAGTACGGAAAATGGTTGAGTTGGTCAAGGAAATTTCTACAAAAATCAGAGCTTAGACTCTGTACTCTCAGCGGCACAAAACCAATTTAACTAGACCAATTCCTAGTTAATCAGAAAATCTTGGACTTACCACCAAAGAATCAAGGAAACCCATAACGAGTTTATTCTCAGTATTCAATGTACGTTCCGCATCCTTAGTTGTGGTAATGTTGTGAATTCCAGGTCCAGTTTTCTTCTTAACCCAAGCCACAATAGCATCTCTGTGTAACAAATTCCAATGTATCAGCATTCATGAGATATGGCCAAATTACTAGGTAAAACAAAGAATCCTTTCACCAAATATCATATGGATGAACAAGTTGATGTTCATTGTTCTAAGAGCATGATCAAAGAATACCTTTTAACCAAAAATATAAAATGTAGATATGAGCAGACCCTAAAATCTAACATAAACAGCCCTAAGCTGCTAAGCCTGAATCGAGAAATGTAAACAGTAGACAAAATCTAATTGTTTCTCTGATTCTTCCTTAAAATTGCGCAGTTCAAAGCATTGTTTTTCAGTTCAACCAGGTTTAGAGGTGGACCAATAAAGCAAATTTAAAACCTAAATTAAGAAAAAATCGAAAATGTAAGGGAAATCAGGACCTTACTTATTGTTTTGGCCGTGATAAAGTCTATGAACTCCATCCACAAAGAAAAACACCGTCGGAAACCCCTGAATTTCATATTTCTCTGCCAGCTCATTTTCCTCGGTTGCATCCACCTTCGCGAGCACCGCTTTTCCCTTCAATTCCGTCGCAGCAGCTGCATACTCGGGCGCAAAATCCTGGCAGTGTCCGCACCATGGAGCATAAAATTCCACCATCACGAACGGATTCTTCTTTACAAATTTACTAAAATTTCTCTGCTTAAGCACAACTACATCCTTCTCATCGACCTCTGGGGGCAAAGAATATTGTTCCTGATCTCCATCTGAGCCCTCGAAATCCTCATTCTCGTCTTCATCTTCGTCATCATCTTCATTGAATTGTTCTGGAAATGGAGGAGAAGTTTCGCTGATCGGAGCTTGTTCGTCATCATCTTTAGCCAGGAATTTAAGATCATTTTCTAGATCATCATCATCATCATCAACGTCTTTCAGTTTTGATGATTCTTTAGAAAGAGCGGAGGATGAGCAGAAGTTGTTAATAAGTAGAACAGATGAGATCGAGAGAACAATAAAGACTCGACTCGCCACCATTGTTGATGTGGCCATTTTCAGATTAGGAAGATGGACGAGAGATGCTGAGATGAGCTTTAGTTTAGAGGGTTCCTCTGAATTGAAAGCCCTCGAACTAACTGAAATAACTAAGAATAGAAATTTGTAACTGATGACTACGTTGGCAGTATGCGGAGAGACTTTGTCATGCCACGTGGAAATCACTAATTGGCTTTATTGACGAATCCTATTTTGTTCGTCATACCTTCCATCATCCAGCCACAGTTAACACCTGTCGACTAGGGATGATGGAAATATTTGTTCACCCAGATGTGGGTGAACAAATGCCACTGGATCCCAACTGTCATAAGGTCTTACCCGTCATGTGAAGCACTCTTCCCGTGTTTTGGCACTCTTAAAAAAACATTTCTAACAAAGTTTGATGTGTTAAAAATTTTAGAATATTGCTAAGTTTTGGGAAAGATGATCTAGATTGTAAGAAGAAGGTTCTCCTACAAAATCAACTTTTAAATCATCTGCATGTAGGGTCCACAGACCATTGTAAACTCATTGTATGAATAACAATACATGCAGATCCTAGCGATCTCATATAAATTGAATAAGAGGCAAGCTTCCAACAGAATTAATTGAGGAAACCCTAGTGTAGATTTAAGTTTTCTTTCCATTCAAATGGGTAACCCAAACATAAATCTTAATCTCCTTGACAAAAAAAAAAGATCACAAATGTGATGATTTGTTATAATTTCTTCTACACAGATTAGAACAATTTATTTTCCCTTCATGAGGCAATTACAAAACAATCTAATCCAATAAAAGAATAACTGTAAGAAGGCTATGAGAAAGAGTTCTACTTGAAGAGCTCACTCCCAAGAGTTACAACACTAATCTCCTCACCAGGAACAGTTTCCTGATGTCCCATTTCTCTTTCTTGAATCAGCTCTAGCTCTCTCACAACCATCTTCATTGTCGGTCTCCTTATACCGGTATCGAGACACAGCAATGCCAACTCCATCATCCGCTGCATTGCAGCAGTTGCTGATTTCTCCCTCAACTTTGAATCAACGAAATCATCTAAACTACTCGTACCCATTGCCTTGACATGAAAAGACAGAAAAATGATAACATTTAACAAAAATGGCACTCAATGGGTGTCAGGTATCTTTGATATTTCGCAGATAAAATCATAAAAGATACCACTTGGTTATGTTTTTTCTACTTTTAATTTTTTGTTCGCTATGGTTGACTAATTTGAAGGAACAAAACCAATACCTGTGTTACTAGATTCTGTGACGGTTCTGACTGATTCCTATCAAGTGCCTCACGTCCACTTATTAGCTCTAGGAAGAAAACCCCGAAACTGTACACATCGCTTCTTGGAGAATACTCATTTGATAATCTCAACCTGAAACAAGGGTTCCATAAGATGCTCATGTAGATAAAACTCAAATAGAGATCAACCCACAAAACTGTAGCTCAAAACTCAATTGGGAACTTGACAAACTTGCAACGTTGATTTAATGCAATTTGGAACTTTAATTTAGTTCAAGGAGCAAGTTTACAGACCTGTGAGTTTCTTGGTCGCGTGGTAAACAAAACACATAGGGTTTCTGTGGACTCGGTCAAGATTAAATACTCAATCAAGTGCTAGGAAACATTTTTTTTTTTTTTCTCTGATCAATAAAATAGAACTTACTAGAGAAGCAAAAACTGATACAACAACACAGACCAGGAATCCAAAACCAAATGCTTAGAAAACTATTAATATGCTATCATAGAACTGGTCTTAAAATGAACCATTTCTTTTTTCAGGACTTGAGAACTCAAAAGGTCTGAATGATGTTTCAAATAGAAAACCTTGACAATTAAGTCGATTTAGTTTAAGGATAGTTTTATTGGTTGTGCGGATTAAGGAGCTGCTCCTCCATGCAGCAATTTCCAATTACGGAAGCATTTTTTAGTAGAGAACTTAATCCTTGATAGAGAGGGTTTAATAGACATACTCTGGGTCAAGAAAGTAGTCAACGTCCGAAGATGATCCGGCACGGTTACCATCAACCACTAACTTGGACAACCCAAAATCAGAAACCTTGACAGCAAAGTTATCATCCACAAGAACATTACGCATTCTGAAGTGCATGTGTAAGAAAGGGGGTACTAAGCAATGTAGATACTCCAGTCCTGATTGCATTTATAAAATTAAAAAGTTGTTATATAATGTTTCATTCTGTGCTCTCCAACAAAAAGCACAAAAAATTAAGGCTATAGGAGAACCAAATTCTTTCCTGAAATATGGAAAAAGAGTGCACTCTTACCTTTAGCTGCACCAATAGCAATGGACAATCTTTGCCGTATGTCCAACTTTCTGATGGGAAAACCTTCACTGTCTGCAAAAGTAATGTGTGTTGAGAGAGAGAGAGCCTTTTTATTTTTGAGTTTTCCCCTGCTATTCCATCTCAGAATAGCTTGTATGGCTTCTTGTTATCTTCTTGTAGTTACCTTTATATCTATTAATATAATTATCTTTTACTGATAAGAGAGAGAGAGAGAGAGAGCACCGTATAGATGTTTTCCAACATTCCCATTGGGGAGAAACTCGTAGACAAGCAACTGTTGATGGTTTTCTTGGCAAAAACCGATAAGCTTTACAAGATGCCTATGGTGAATACAACCTATGTTCTCGACCTGATTCAAACAATAAAACAATGATAAACAAAATCGACCTACTAATGGATACTCACTAATATCTTATGATATCAAAGTTTCCGAAAACAAAAACTTTAGTTTCTATTCAGATCCCAAACAAAGTTGAATTTCTAGTTATAATGCATACTTAAAAATTTTCACAAGATTTTGAAGGGTTACAATGTCATAGATGAAACATTTACTTGTTATTTGCCATACCTATTTTAATTCTTTTTCATTTTGTCTCTTCAACATTATCTGAACAGAGACCCCTAAAGAATCCAAAATACACCTCTCAATTTTCCAAAAACATTCCTTGCAGAAAGTTCCCAAGACAAGTTGTGACTATGCTCAGAAACAAGGAACTCCTGATTAAAGCATGCAGTAATCACCATTAGGCATTTTTTTCCAACAAAATTTCAGCATACAAGATAATTTAGAGACTCAATAGGAAAGAATTCCCCATCCATCTAGTAAAAGTTTTACCTCACAGACAAAAGACTGACTTGGTTCATGTATGCGTCTCTTGATAGCCACGATAGACCCATCTTGCAGCAATCCTTTGTACACTAAGCCAAATCCACCTTCACCTATAACATTACTTTCACTAAAATTGAAAGTAGCATGCTCCAGTTCCAAGATCGTTAACTGCCTAAGATTCCCTGTCTCGTATAGAGATACAACACCAGCGTGGGGGGACACATTTTCTCTGACCCAGTCAACTAAAACAGAGGAAGAAAAAGTATGATAAGTGAATATACAACAGCATAGGTGTAGCAACAGTGACAACAGCGATATTCCACATTCATAGACCTACGAATGAATTCCATGTAATTGTTGAGCCACCCATGGATGGCTGATCATCCCAGATCATGGAACCTGACAATCCTAAGATTACTAACAAAACAATTTGTATTGTTTTTACAAATTGTTATTTGTCCATGCAAGTGTTTTGTTTTTGTCATTTTTATTTATTTTTTGCTCTGACTAGCCTAAGATAGCTGATCGATATGATATTGAGGACCATCATCCATAAGGTAGGTAGCCAATTAAATAGTAAAGTTTGATCCAGGCCGCATATAATGGGTTAATCATTACTGATCACTTCCTTGTGTACTTGGTAAACAAGAAGTTTTCCATTCTGATAAATTCTTACGTAATCACAAGCTTTATTTACCAGGAGGAGATGGTGAAGAAGATCCTGTCTCAGATGTTCTTCTAACGAATCTTTTGACACGCATCAAACAGACATAGACCAGTAATAGAGTGATAACCACAAGCAAAGTTGCACCAACACAACCACTAACTACGGCGGCTATCTTTGGTTTTCTTGATTTCTTAGCATAAGCATCTTGTTTAGACATTAGGGTCGGAATCCCTAGGTCCCCATCAACCGTTGCTGTGATCTTTGTTTTCCTCGATATATAGACATTGTTCTTGGCATGCACAGGAGCCAAATTCTGAGAGGGAGATGAAGTTGCAGTACAAGGTGATAAACTGATGAGTTCACTCTTTGGATACTGTGGAACTGTTCCACGCAACCTGTAGAAACAATAGGAACAGCATCGGCCATCAAAACTTACATGGATAAAAAATTGCTGAAGTCTCCGAAGGTACATTCCATAAATAAATCTTCACTTTAGAGAAGGTTTTATTTACATGAGGAAGGGTATGTGGTAAATTCAGATCATCAATTTGCTTGATGAGATTGGCTAATGTTGATAATGTCTTCATCAACACCATGTTTATACCTTAACATGTATTGTACTCTGCCCTTTGAATTGCAGCCACTGAATCTTTATAGAACTTTTTATTTTTACTGGAAAATATCAAAGAGAAGATATATGCTTGTTTGTGCTAGATGACAGTGGTAGCGGATTGAGACTTGCCACGAGGGGGATGTGGAGGATAGGTCCCTTCAAGGCCTGCCACCTGAGCTGCCAAATGTAAAGAAAGCCCTACCACTCCTGAGAAGAGTTCTGGATTGTAGATCGAGGAAAGCATCCTTCTTAAAGAAATAATGGAAAACTAAGATTGGAGATAACTTATTATAATATAGGCCATTAGAAGAACTTCACAGTTTTGCTGCTCAAAACTCATCAACTTTGTTTGGATGGGCAGTTCCAAGAAACAGAGAAATTTCCATCGACTAAAACAACGTCTCTCTCTCTCATATCACAGTCACAGACCAAGCATCATCCAAATAATGCTAATGTGCACTCTGGATAGAAACACAGATTGGCTTATCTGCCTCATGTATAGGTGTATACCATGCTTCCGTGACTCTATAAAAGCGGTGTTTATTACCTATTTCCACCTCCTTCATCTTCTACATTTTTTAATTTTTCTATTTTAACATTTAAAGTTTCAAGCAAAGAACAGTTCATATTGAATTCTCTTAAGCATTTTGCTATATTATTTTTTTTCTTTAGGGATTATGGTATATATTCAGAGAACAAGAAGTAATAGGAATGCCCAAAAGTATGGAATCACAGAACCAAGCTAAAATTGAAGAGACTGGAAGAGCATCTTACAAAGTATAAGGATCCTTAAATTTATAAGCACAGCTAACACCTGACCGTGGCCTGAAGAAGGGGTATCTCCCAACCCAACTACTTAAGTGTTGACAATTCCCAACAGCGCTCTCAAATGCAAGTAATGCTTCAGCTACAATATACATAGAAATCATGAAGAAGTTATTTTCCTATTTTTCTTGTTTCATTTTTCAAATTTTTTTTTTAAATAAAGAAGCAAAGGTGTATACTCTTAACCAAAGAAGGGTTTCTCTAGAGAAGTTCTATGAAGTGATTCAGTGATGTTAGTGAAGCTTCTAGTTCTTTATGGCCTACCTATTTATTTTTCCTATTAGGGCGTCGATAAACTTCTATTCATTACAACAATAATAGTAGCAACAGAGTAAGAAAATGAGGAGAAATTGGAAGAAGAACAGCTTACCATATACTTTCTGGTTCAACCAACTCGGTTCTAAAAGCTGAATTATTAGAAGAAATGGCAGCTGTGGCCACCACCAGCAGCGCATTGTCAATAAGCATTACTCCTCTGAACCAAACAACCCTGGATTAACCTTGCCTTCTAACATCTTCTGGTCTTTGCAGTGCTTTGTAATCTGATCTTGGGTGAAGAGTTGGTTATAGAAAAGCTAAAACAAGAGACTTTCAGCATTCTGTTTTACAGACTAAAACTAGAATTCCTTGATTTTCTGAATCCCTAAATAATAAAAGAATTAGGTCGCAAAACGCCAAGGGGAATTCTTGGAATTCCAAACACCGAGCTCCAAGAATTCCTATTTTGGGTACCAAATCTCAAAAGATCCTGGGCTTAAAATGCAACACTTTACAAAGAAAAACCAATACAATCCAACCAGAAAGCTAAGCAGCAGAACCCACTAAAAGCTTTCAAACTTCACGGATTTTTGTTTCCAAACTCTAAAGTTGAATAAGGAATCAGAAAGCCCATAGGTTCGTTGTATCCTAATCAAAAGTTGAATCGAAGAAAGAATAAAATCTGAAAGAGAATCTTAGCAAAAGATCTTCTACAGGAACAACAAATAAGATTTCTGTCAGCTTCAATCAGAGAGGCTCAAAATTCACAAGCTCTGAATCTTCGGGTTCCCATGCAAGTGAACATCAGATACTCTGCCTCTTACTCATATTTGACAGGGATTATTGAACTCCAGAGCTTCTTGCTTTCCAGCCAAATCAAGTCTAAAACCTCAAAAGATTTAATGGGTTCCTTCAAAAACCCAAACTTGTAATGAAAGAGAGCTGAAGAAAGAGATCAAAGAAACAGCTGCACAGATAAGTGATGAGAAAAGCTCAGCTCGTTTTTTAAAGGCTAATTTCCAGTTCCAAGTTCCAACCACCAGAAGGGAGTTTGGAGTTTGGAGAAGTGACTGACTAGAAAGAATGTTTTGAGCTGTTGGCTGTTGGGCATGTTTGGTAATGTATCTCAATAAAGACAGTTTTTCAAAACAATAAATAAAGGGTTTTTTTAATAGGTCTTCAAATCAATTGAATTTTTATAGACATGATATTATCATTATTTATAAGAGGTCCACAAAAAATCAGTTCAATCAAAAATATCTAACTATTTAAAAAAATTACTTTAAATGTCAGTCGTTCATTCATACTATTAAAATTTTAATTAATTATTCGTGGTTTTAGAAAGTGCTAGAGGTCTCTAATTGAGCTGATTTTTTTACATATGATTCAAATAGTATAAATAACATACATATAAAAAATTTGCTCATTAGACAACCTTAAAAAATTAAATAAAATATAAAATGTAAAAGTTTATTACGTGCACATGTTAACAAAATCCATAAATATATACCTTAAAAAGCCCATGCAAGAAATTTAAAAAAATAAAATAAAAAAGTGAAAGAGATTATTAAATGGGAATTGGTCCTTCCCTGCAAACCCTTTCAGGGTCAAGAAAAAGTCAAATCATAAAGACAAAAAAACAGATTTAATAACTTCGAAAAGCAGACAAATTAGTTATACTTTAATGGCCCAAAGATTTTACAGCTGGGACTAGTTCTTCCAAGTTCAGATAACTAGAGTTTTCATCAACTATTGAACAACAGCGGGAAACATTCTTAGGATCTCAACTCCTCACTTATTTTATACACCTTGTTTACACCAATTGATCTATGATGAGAATGATCTCCTCATCATTTAGATTATTTTAACGAAGATCACGTCATCAATCGTTTTAAAAAAAAATTAGCCTCATTAAAATTTGGTAAATCAGATTGAATCAACTTTAGATTAGGTTAAAAGTTTTCAAAAATGTAATTTTTGTGAGAATAATTCCAATGATGAAAAGTTATCTTCCCAAAAATTAGCCCTCACCACCTCTCTATGTGGACCCCACAATTCGATGGCAACAAAGCAGATCTCTCATTTAATTTGGTGGAAATGATATAGATCCTCTGCCTCTTTACTTTTTCTAAATTTTCTAACTCTATCAAAAGTCGATTGTAAACTCAACGTGAGGACATCGCGATTGTATTCAATAATAGACCGTTGTTTATTCAATCAATCTTTTACGGTTTCAAAAGATTTAAATATATAGATTAGTTTTAGTGAGAATGATTTATACCGTGAGAACATCCTCACCAGAGAAATCAATCGTTGGTTAGTCTCTATGTAGGACCTGCAAGGCAAAATTAAGGTAGGGGACAAGGAAAAAGGGACAAGGATCTCTCTTAAGAAGTTCTCACCTGAAAGTAAAGCAGCCCAATTGAATTACAAGATACATATAATATGAACAACTCTTTCTCTTTAAGTTTGAGCTTTCAGAGAAAGTGATCGTTGAACCAAAAAATTTCGTTGCATGTTGGTAGGGTAGTAGGTATTATAGAGAACCTATGGCTATGGTGAGGATCGCAATCAAAGTGTGAAGGGAAGGTCACGTGATGGATCCTATCACCATTAAACACGCCAACTTACTAAACCCCACAGGACACGGACCAACCACAGCCCGGCCTCTACAACTACACTTCCCAACGTCCCCACCTCCCAGCACAGCACCATGTGGTTTCTGTGCTGTCTGTTCTGTTATTGTCCCTCTGCAGCAGATAAACAAAGACAGTTCCAAGTTCTCTGTTTTAGACTAGACTTTCTTTCTTCTTTGGTCTCTGGGTCCAAAAAGATACATACAGAACAAAAGTTGTTCAAACATCAAACTTCAAAACTCAGCTGAAGTACGCTCACATCACAACTGCACAAACTTCCAATGCAAATAAATTAACATCTGAAAGACATTCTTGTCAGGTACCCTAAATGACCATAGCCGTTGGATCCTCACCTACTCTTTTGACCTTTGAATTGTTTGAAAGATTTGTTGTAGTCTGAAATCTGATGATAAACTTTGAAACCTGCAATTTAAAACTTTAGAAGAAAACCAAAAAAAAAAAGGATGATTTTTGGGCTATATTTTGGTTTCATTATTGGGCCAGGTCTGGAATAACTCTGGCCCATTCCAACCTAAAGTCCCATATGAAGCATCATAGTATACTCAAGAGACTAGAATCAGATAGCATGATACAATACCTATTAAGTACACCAAATGTGGATAGAATTTTACCTATTTTATCTGCAAAAAACACCAAATTGAGATCATGGAGTAGTGCAGAGGCGCTGGATCACCTAAATGAGTAACCGCATCTGCAGACACATAAAACAAAGACAGGAATGCTAGGTAATGCATCCATAATTACATTGTTACTACCACTAAATTATTAATAATGCATGTAAAATTTGATTAGATGGTGTGGAGGACCGGAGGTCGAAAACTTAGGCGTAATGAAGTCCAGAGAGGGTTATGGAAAGAAGTCACAGTCCAATCCGCTAAAGACAAGGTTAATACAAGCTTCAATTCAACTATCTCGCTGAGATCGAGAGACAGAATGTAGTTAACGCGTAAAATGTGCAACAGTTACGACGGCAAATGTGCATAATCCATGCAGCATTAGTGATGGTTTAGTGTCTATAGAAAGAGGAAAAAGAATTAATGGCAAGTGTAGAAAGGTACTCAGAAGTCAGAACTCAAACAAAAAAATTCCAGATGGTATGCCTGAGTTAACATTATACTGTACTATCAAGAGAAAAACTACATTTTACAAGATGTATGAATAATGAACTCAAATGATTCCAGGGGAGTGTTTCTAAACAGGTATTGGATCATTCTCGGCTTCTCGCCATCTATAAATCCTCCAAGAGTCCCATATAAAGAATGTACTTAGAAGTTGCTTTAAAAAGTTTGGCTGTACTTTTGGATTTCCTTCAATTCCTCCTCGGAATTGTCTGTAATTCTCTTCTTCCTAATTAATTGTCTGTAACCACATACCTGTTAATAGTATTACTGGGATGTACAAGCAGCTGGTCCACTCAATTCCTTCCTAATTAGTTTTAATATCTCCATGATCTGTATAAACAACAAGAAATGAGTACTGATAAAAGTATATCTTTGATTTAGCAGTGATAGCAAGAGTGAAAATTCAGACAAGGATAATGCCAATTCATTGATCATAACTTACTTGAGCCATGTCAACAAACAACTGTAACTGTTTAACACCCAAAAGAAGAAGAAAAAAAGGTTCAACAGTAGTAACAAACTATCTGTTCTTAATCTTGTCCTGTAATCTCAACCACTAAGATCAAGCTAATTGTGTAGCCTTATTAGATAGTGACTAACAGACTGTATCTAATTATGTCTATATGCAGACCATCTGTAATTGAAATGATCAAATAAAATCAACATTTCATCACCTGTTTCATCTTTATTATAATTTACCCTGACTTCACCTCCTTGTTTCATCTTTATTATGGGAAGTTTCTATTGAAATCACAACTCACAATTCCACCATTCCTGCAGAAAAATTAAGCTACAGTCTCGACTTGAAAACTAATACTTGCATATATGTCAACCAGTGTTGAGACAGAATTTTTCACCTTAAACTTGCTGGCATCCGTATGGCTCCCAATTTAAGTATCATTAATAGAAGTTATATAAGCTGTTTCTTACAGGTTATGGAATTTATTACTAAAGAAGATACATGGTTAAAAAGCATCACAAGAATATCCAACACATTCATGAAAACAAAAGTTCCAATAACAAAAGAATCCAGCTTACATCAAAATTTTGCTGCAAAACTGGTGAATAGTGTTCCAGTGTTCTGTAAATCTTCTCAAGTAGGATTAAAAGTGCATCCACTTCATCACCCAGCAAATCCACCTGTATTTTGAATATACAAAAATATTATGTATAAAAATAAGTAGAAAATGGCATAGAAGTTTACAGTGTAAAAATGTAGACACCACAACCTCAGTTTCAGCCTTTTGAAGGTCATAGCATCTTCTCATAAAAGCCTTCCTGTAAAGTGATTCCCTTTTCCTTAATGAGGTCACAAGTTCAACATCCGGTTCTAATTGATATTTCACTTCTTCCAATCTGGAAACGGGTAACTAAACAGTCAGGACCCTCCGTATTAATTATTTGAATAATCGAAGAAAATAATTAGTACAACACTTTACTGCTGTACTTAACAAAATTGAACATCAGAACTTAACAAAATCTATGCAGGAGTATGGCAAGAAAAACAACAAAAGTTTACAAGTTCATAGTAAAACAAGTACCTTGAAATATTCTGACCTATTTTTTCTTGTACCATGCTCTCAAAATCTGCAGTTTCTTTGGAGAATTTGGAGATGGTTGTGAACACAGAACTCAACCAAGTTGCATCACTTGGAGTAATCTGATCATTTACCTCGTCTAAATCTCCAACTATAATCCCCAAACTAGACCCCAATTCTTTCAAGTATGCCTTACTCATAATAATTTGCTGCAAAGCCTTCTCTAGTTTGTTAATAACTGAACCCATAGACTCCCTCTGAACCAAAATCCCTTCACTATGGATCCATTGCTCCAACCTTTCATGGTCAACATTCACACAGTCAATGCGCGTATTTCGTTCCATAAACTCATAACTTGCACTTAAGATTAAATCTTCTTCCAGCTCAAAACATTTAGATAGGGAAACCAGTTTTTGTGTCAAGCTCTCTTTTTCATGAAACTCTGGATCTTTAATCAACTTACTAGTACAGGGAAATTCTTCTGTGGAATTTTCATTATTCTCGTACTCCTGGCGTTTTGTTAAGCATAAATGAATATCATTGAATGCCTCACCGATGACAATTTGATATATCTGTACACTGATGAGACTCTCGATGTTGCAACTTTCTATCTCCTTATTCCACTCCTTAACCATTTCCCTGAAGACCACTTTACACACATCTTCCCTTATTAGGCTCTCTAAACTTTGAAATAACTGGTTAGTATTGGATAATTTTACTTGATCTTTCATATCTTTGATGACCTCATTGAAGACAATCTTATTTATCTCCTCTTCAGCAAGGCTCTCATTTTTGTAATTTTCGAGGTCCTTCAATTTCTTATCCATGTTCCGTAAGAAAACTGCATGCACATCTTCCTTCATTTTGCCTTCTAAACTTAACAACCTGTTGACAGATAAATCTTCCACAAAATTATCTTGAGTCCTACTTCTCTGACATTCTGTTGAGATGAAACTGTGAGTACAACTAATATCTTTCATGGTCTCATGGAAGACAATGTGATCCACATCTTCCCTTATGTGGCTCTCAATGTTATAATTTTCTTTAGCATGGTTCCATTCCTTAACCATTTTACGAAGGAAAACTTTATATACATCCTCCCTTATTAGGCCCTCTAAAATTTGGGACAACTCATTAGAAGATGGTGAGCCTTCCAGAAAGTTGTTTTCTTTCCTTTCTGTCTGGCATTCTGTTGAATTGTAGCCATGACGCCTATCTTTCACTGCCTCGCAAAAGACAATTTGATATATTTCTCCTCTAATGTGACTTTCAATGTTATAACTTTCTAGGTCCTCATTCCATTTCTTAACCATTTCCCGTAAGAAAACTGTATGGACATCTTCCTTTATCTGGCCTTCTACATTTTGAAGCAACTCATTAGACAAGGGTGAATCATTCAGAAAGTCCTCTTCATTGTTGTCCACCTGATGTTCTGTTAAGCTGAAACTATGAGTATCTTTCGCAGCCAAACTCAAGACGGGCTGAGATATGTCTTCCCTAAGGTGACTTTCAACATAATAGCTTGCCAAGTCCTCATTCGCAGCCAAACTCAAGACGGGATGAGATATGTCTTCCCTAAGGCGACTTCCAACATAATAGCTTTCCAAGTCCTCATTCCATTCCTTTACCATCTCACTAAGGAAAACTTTGCTTATATCCTCCCTTATTAGGTTTTCTACACCATATTTATATAGTTCAACCCGATATTCCTTCACCAAACATTTGAAAAGAATATCGTAAAGTTCATGTTGTATCATACTTTCCAAATTTGAAAATTCTTTTTCTTGTTTCAGTAGTTGTATTTCCTCTGCTAAGTTTGAATTTACTGAATCATTTTCATGAACATATCCACCATCATCATGACCTCGATCCATATCACCATTCACTTTGATAATACTATCCAATCTTAAAATAATGTCCTGTATCCTTTTCTTCAATGTATCAGGTTCCATATCTTTCTTCGACAAACACCCCTTTTCTCTTAGAATTTCTACCTTCAGCCAATTCGACTCTGCATTTTTCTGTCGTATAAAAGTTTCATGATTTTTTATCATCTCAGCAACGAGACTTCCCTGCCCCACTGAATCCTCTTTAGATAGTTCCTCCTGAGGGTCAGGTTCTTTAATCTTAGAAGCAGTATTGTTGGGCGGCTTTCCATACCTGTCTAGTGCAGAAGAACCAGAAGAAGCTTCAGGAGGAGGCTTCCCTCTCGACGGACTTGTTTTCCGAGAAAAGGCCTTGTCCGCAACATCCTTTAGGGATGGAGGAGACATCGACTCACGACGATTGGAAGTTTTCACTTGATCCATCAAATTCTCAAGTTCGTGACGCAAGCTTGTAATCTCATTCATCAACTCAGACCAATTCTCCATCAAGGCTAGAGAACCTTGCTTTTTTCCACCCCTCACTTTTGCTCCCAAGTTATCTTGGATATCCCTCAAGTAGCCCCTAAACACTATCGCAACTGTCTCTTTCTCAATGCTCCACCTCCATTGCTGCTCCATCGGTTTCACCTCAGACAAAGAAATGGCATTATCCATCATTCCAAAAGCAAGATCTAGGGTTTCTTTTAAAGCATCAATGTCAGAACCCATCTTATGAAACCCTGCATTTAGTTCCGGCTTTAACGAACAAATTGAGGGCTCAAATTCACAATCCTTCTCATAAAAATCCCCTCTTTTCTCATCATCCTTAAAGTTTTCTTCATCATCCACCGCCGATTGTGAATCAGGTTCGATATTTACCATATTGGATTGTCCCTGACTCATCTTCCTAATTCCAGATGTGAAATTTATCCGTTCATCCTCCAGTTTTTGTTTAATATTCAAGAACTGTTGATCTACAGAATTCTTCAATTCACAAAAATCACCATCTATACTTTCATCAACACCACCTTTATTACTAAGAACAAAATCCTGAATTCCCTCACTCTTTGTTCTCCCGAGCTCGTTGAGATTACTCCGCAAAAACCATAATTCTCTATCTTTCACTTCCAAAGCTTGTCTAAGTTTCAATTCGATTTCAAACCTCTCAGTTAACTCTCTATCCTTTTCCGAAATAGCAAATTCAGTTTCTTGAAGCCGTCTCTGAATCCGATCTCTTGTTTCTCTCAATTCTGAAATCAAATTTTCACGCTCAGAACAGCCATCAACTACTACATAACTGTCTGTTTCTTCCTGTATGAATTTTAAACACCACTCCAATTGCATTACCGCCAATTCACAAAACCTCGATTTCTCATTCAATTGTTCTATATTGCCTTCCTTAGAACAAGCTTTTTGAAATGCTTCTTCCATTGCGGAATTCACAATTCCCATCATAATTGAATCTGCTACCATTCCTGAAACCCTTAATCTACAATCTAAGCCATCTAATAACTCGTCCATTTCTTCCACAAACTCAATCATCAAATTTTTATCTAACTTACCAATGTGACTACTTTTTCATGATTATTTTTTACAGTCGAACCGAAACATAATTGTAGATTCAGAAATTCAGTTATCTTCAACCACGTTACTTATTAAGATCCGCTCGGAGAGAGGGCGTTTCTATTGGACCCCACTAAATACAGTTAATACAGTATTCTATATCAAAAGTCGGAGCTGATTGGAGTCATTTCTATCCGTTAGATTCACGCAATTCTTCACATAGCCATAGATCTACCAACTTCACCTACTTTTAACGAGGGTGAACAAAACCGCCCTATGGTTGGCGATTTAAAACTTGGGGTTCAATGGGTTGGTTCGGTTTGGTTAGTGAACTACCTACAACCAGAACTTATTATTTAACGAGAATTAGAATAATCGTTCTATACTATTTTTCGTAATAGTCTGTTCTTAGATATTTTGGTTCTTATTTCTAAATTAAAATTTTATATGAAAAAAGGGGAGTTCTACTTATCCTGACAAAGTGAATCATCTCTCCATATATACTTCACAAAAATAAATAGTGCACTAGTAAATTATTAAGGATTCTTTAATTATATTATTTTAATTATTTGGATCTGTGAATGAACGGTTAACAGATCTTTGATTTAGCTGATTTTGGATGAACATCATGTAGGTGATGATAATTAATGTTATATCTAAAAAAATTGGGTGATTTAAAAACTTTTAACTTGCAAAAAAAAAAAAAAACTTACAGCAAAGAGCACCCAATTATTAATCCAACAAGACATGGTGCGATATATATAAGCTAATTAATTATGTAAAACTAATAATTTTTTAAAACAAACATTACACAGTCCGTTCATTATGTTTGTTTACGCATCACAACCACCACAACAGTAGATACGGCAGGTCAGGTGGCCGCGGCAGCCCTTTCAGCCCTCACTCGGAGCCACTCTACAACCTCTCCGAAAACCAACTCAACATTCTCTTCTGGCTCACCAATCAGCAGGTGCCACATCCCCTTGTACACCCTAATGGTTTTGTCTTGACTAGCAGCTTTCCTATACAACTCCTCCACACAAGCAGGGTCACACACCACATCTTCCCCTCCGTGAACTATCAGAAACGGAACATCCACCTCATCAAACCTCCCCTGCACCTCCCTACAAACTCTCATCAGTTCTAGTGCCGTTGCCGCCCTTGGCCTCGCCATTCTCCGCCGTGGAGACGCCTTCGCCAACCTTCTTTTCCACTCTTCTTTAACCGACACCTCCAGTAACTCCCCACGTGTGGGAACCACTTGCCACGTGGGAACTAGCCACGCGAGCAAAGACAAGAAGTGCTCTAACGGCCAAGGAGGTTTATATTTTGCACTAATTCCGCACATGGCGCCGTTTAGCACGATCCCATCCCATGGCCGACTACCGTAGGCACGGCGGAGGTGGATGAGAAGAGCTATGGCTCCGCCGAGGGACTCGGAGTAGATGAAGGACGGTAGTGACAGTGGGTAGAGGGCCCGGAAGGAGTCAAAGAAGCTGATACAGTCGTCCACAACGGGGTTGATGTCGGGGATGTGGGTAACAAGGCCGTCCAAGCCGTCGGAGAATCCGTGGCCTTGGTGATCGATGGCACACGTGGCGAAGCCTGCTTTAGCCAAGTGGACGGCTGTTAGCTGGACGAAAAAACTTGATTGGCCAGTGTAACCGTGGATGACGGCAAGGGTACCAATGATGTTAGTTGGAGGGAGTGGGGTCCATGATTGAGTGAAGAGCTTGAGGCCTCTTGCATTGGTGATGTATTGTGAAGAATGAGAGACACAGTGACGAGCGTAGAACTCGGTTGGGGATAGGGAGCCGAATGGAGTCCGGTCGTTGGCTTCGACTATTGGGTGCACCATAGCGCGATCAATGGATTCACAGATAGTCAGCTAGATGAGAACGAGTTAAGTCATGCATGTGTGATTGCTCATCGCCTCGATCCTCCTCCCATGGATTCGATCACGGCTAGCTAGCGTTATATATATATATATGATGAATCGTATAAAGGGTGAATTAATATTAAGGTAAGAAACAGTTGTGGGTTGATTAATGCTAGCTAGAATTGGTCCATACAACCACCACCAAGTCATAAAAATGTGTCCTATTTTAGTTGGTTGATGTTGATCACCATACAGTATATATCTTTTTTTTACCCGAAGTTAACAAAAAATTTGTTCAGGATTTGCTTCGAGTTATTGAGAAATGAGAATACTGGTACGTACTCGTGAAATGGATTGTACGCGTGGTCCATCAATTATATAACAGCATTTCACTCTAAAACCAGATCGTATCCCCAATACTGGGCCTAGTACCTTTTTCTTTCTTTCTTTCTTTTTTTTTTTTAATTTTCGATAGAGCAAAGGAAAATTATATTAAATCATAAAAAACCTAAGGAGGGATTTTCTTTTTTTTCTTTGCATGCATGTTTGATCCTCGGCCTAGTAAGTTCGTTTTAAAATGAGTTGAGTTGGTCATCACGCCTATACCCAACCAAACTCATCAGGTTTTAGGTCGACTCTATTAAGTTTGTGGGCTTCCAACTCAAAACCAATTGGTAATGAGTGGTGTGACCCAGGATCATTATATATTAGATTTTTGCTAGGCTCTCATATCCCATGTGGGACTATTCTCATCACGCGCCCCTCACGTGTGGGGTTCTTTTGCGCCTATCACGTAGAATTCTTTTTGGGTGACGGAGAGCACGTATGGTCGTTGGGCCTATCACGTGTGGGCCTGCGCTCTGATACCATATTAAATTTGTGGGTTTCTAACTCAAAACCAATTGACAATTAGTGGTGTGACCTAGGATCATTATATATTGGATTTTTACTAGGCTCTCATATCCCATGTGGGACTATTCTCATCAGACTCGACCCGGATATCAGGCGAGCCTGTTTTTTATAAGAGCAAATCCTTTGTTCCCATTTTGCATGTTCACTTGTTGATTTTAGCTTGTGGGGCTTATATGGAGTTGAACCAACAATTAATTTTTAGTGATAATGTTCTCTTCACCATATACATCATTCTCAACAAAAATTAATTTATTCTAAGACATCTATCGACATAAAAAATTGATTGAAAAGTCAACCGTTCATTATCCAATGTAAATATAAATTTATCATCGTTGATTTCAAATCATCTTTCTAAGGGGTTAAATTTTTTAGAATCGACTGATTTTCTGTTAGAATGATCTATAGGGCGAGGAGATCGAACATTCTCACAAAAAAATCCGCCGCTGGTTTGCCTCCATGCATGTGAGCCCATAAGCCAAAATAAGCAAGGGGACAGGCAAATGGAAACACAAGATCTGTTCTCGTACTAACATAGCATAGTTGGTATTTTATGAGATCAGTAACTCGATACTCTCACAAGAATTAAATCCGAATTTAGCAGACACTATCAACTATACTAGTTGGTACATACTCGATTCGGATATCATATTACGGGTGCCAATAGAAGTTGAATGTAAACCAAACCCAATTTTATATGGCTTTGAAAATGATCGACCATGGAGGCCCATCAGAGCAAGCCCAACCTAAGGGAAGTTTGAACTGTGTAATGGAACAAAGAGAATCCAATCAACAGAACAACTCGTCTCTCAAAATGCCACGTAGCACTCTCCTTGGTTCAGATTCCACCTCTTTTTCATGATTTCACTAGCTACCAATAAGTGATTTTCTGTTTAAACCATTGGATGCAACACTACTCAGGCTCGTCTTTACTTTGCGTGAAAGTCTGGAGTGGCGAAAGCAGCTTTTATATAACTTATCATGACTAATAATAATAATAAGGGAAGCCGATCGATATATATGTCGTGGTGGAACTGGTACAGCTTGGACGGTAGTAATTGATTAGTTAACTTATAGGATAAGATAAATTAAGCGTAAGAGTTAATTAGGTCTTAATTAAAAATAAATAAAATTAAAATTTAAGAGTCGTGCTACCCGACGGTCAAGTGTGGAAAGGTTATGTGCGATCAGATCTTAGGGCCGTTAGATTTAGGTGTTTGCTAGCTTATAATTTGTATTATAGGTTTTTAACTCTCAAAAATAAATTTGTATTATAGGTGATGAGAATAGTCCTACATGAGATACGAGAGCTTAGTAAACCTAATATATAATGATTCTAGGTCACACCACTCATTGTCAATTAATTTTGAGTTCGATGCCCACAAATTTAATAATAGGTCTTTAAGTTTTTTTTTCAAAATTATGGTCAAATTGCATTTTTCTTAGGATTTGAGTACGTCAAATGCGAAAAAAAATCCCTCAAATTTTGGTTATGTAGTTATGAGGATTAATTGCTACTGGCCGGGTAAGCTACCATGTATAGTACATGATACAATCCTAACCCGACCCAGCTATAAAATAAATTAGTGTTAATTAATAAAATTTAGGGTTGAATTAAAACAGAGTATAGAGAAAATACTTAAGCAAGTGAATGAATCAATTAAACCCTTAATGCAAGGTGATCAATAACTAAGTTGAAAGGATATATAGATTTTTCTAATTAATCATTGATATAGCTACATAGATTATAGATTCATCTCATAATACAACCTAAAAAATCAAAATTAATGAGAAGAAAAATCAGGCTTAAATCAACGTTTAAGCTGTAGAAGCTAGCTAGTATTAAGTGATATATCACATTGATCAAGCCTGACAATTAAACATCTGGCTGAACAGAATTGGATCGATTAAGGTTGGTTCGACGTGTGATCATTACATAATAAACACCAATTGCGAGAAGAACTGCGAAAACAAAACCAAACACAATTCCAGCAATCCCTCCAGCTCCTATTGACCTCCTACTACTCTGACTAGTTGATACCCTGCTTTCATGTGCTGGAGTTGCTCTTACTACAGCTGACGACGTAGAAAATGTCGATTGAGCCGCCATTGGTGCGCATTCAGATTCGTCACATGGTTCGTCGGTTTTTGGGCTTGGAGAATTAGGGTGGAAGAAGTCGAAAGCCGATGGGGAGAATGCGATTGGGTTCTCGAAAACAAGACCATGGGGAGCTCGAGCTTGGGCTTGAACTTGAGCAATATTGTATAAAGAAGAAAGAGGAAAGAGGAAGAAGAAGAGTAAGAATGCTGCCATGTTGCTAGGGCAAATTGTGCTATAGTTTTTGAATGGTTTGTAGTAGTAGTAGTAGTAGTAGTACTAATAGAATTTAAAGAGTGGGTGCGGAGTTTTTGGATGTTTGGATGAGTATTTATAAGGGTTTCAGGGGTGGGGGGGGAGCCTGGGAGGTGGTTTTGGTTGCTTAGTCTTGAATTTTAGTAATGGGAGGGGAACAAAATCATGGATGTTCTTCCAGTTCCCTAGAACACTATAATAACTTATGACGTATTGAACTTTTGGTAATGTCCCTCATATTCAATCATCTCTCTATATATATATTCTGAGTCAACTCGGTTGAGTCAACTCGATCATATCCGGCACTAATTAGAATTGTGTGATCATGAACAGTCAGTTAGGCTCAATCTGGTCCCTAGAAACTCGAACTAGTGAACTATATTTTCGGCTGACAAATATTGTTTAACCATGTCTTCATTAGTATGAGTTGTATATATTGGTATTGTGAGACCTGACAAATTAACCTGTTACCTGCCACGTACCCTTTCTTTGATCTCTCGATTCCCCAAATTCTAAAGATTAGAGTTTGATAATCTTGACCCGCTAATCCACTTAGGGTTGACAGTAACCCTAACCTGTTGACAAGTCTAAATTTTTATTGGTAATCCAAGACTCGGTACTGAGTGGAAATAGAAAGAGAGAAATAGGAGTCGGAGATCTTTCAGGTGTCTCGGTACACCATATAGATGTTCATCATGCACACATGCACGTCAGGGGTAGGGGTGGGGATGATGATTGATAATGAGGGGGCATGGGGGTTTGCTTCTTTTGAGAGCAATATTTAAAAAAGACATTAAAATGGTAGATAGGATTTGGTTTATGTAGTGTGACCACAAAACCATGAAGGGGCCAATCCTTGTTGGCCATAGACATTATTGCAAAAGTTGCAACGCATGCTATACTGAAATCGATGAGCTTCAATTCCCATTCCATCTCAATCTCAAATTTTGTGCTATTATTTTTTTTTATTTTTTGTTGCATCTATTTTATACTAATGAATATTATGGTCTGGTTGGATGGAAATTTTAAGTAGGGATTTTGTGGGGACTAAGAATTTTGTGAAAAACTAGTTAGAAATTATGTTATAAATATAACTAGTTTTCTACCAAATTCTTAATTTCCGCAAAATTCCTATTTAAAAATCTTCCATCTAAACAAATCATTAGTAAATATGAATTCACTTGTTGGTAGACCTTTTGTTATATATTGTTAATTCTCTCTTTCATTCACAGTTATCTCTCTCTCTTTGTCTAGGTTGGGGTGGTGGTAGTAATGGTGGCAGTGGCGAAGTTGGGACGGTAATAGAGGTGGTGGTGGCATGGTGGTGGTAAGGTTGTGGGGGGTGATGGGTTGTATTGTGTTTTGGTGGGGTGTAAAGGAAAAAAATGAGAACCAATCCTAATAAAAATTTCCCCTCCTCCCTAACCATTTTGGAAAAAATTTGGAGTCCCCTACCTCGGGGAGCCCCCAATCAAAAGTAGGGAGCTCTAACTACAGCGGTCTAAAATAAAAATCTATACTTAGGCCCAAGTCCACTAGCCGGGTGGTAAGCTGGGGACAATATATGTGTTATGGGTGAGCCCAAAAATGTAAATACATTGTGTAGGAAAAGATTGTTGGAGTGTTAGCTCAGTTGAAGTCATAAGAAAAATAGTCTCACATTAGATTAACCCTCAGATGTGGAGCTTATAAGCTGGACTTCATCCTACAAAGTACCGAGTATGCCTACTGGGCAGCAGTGGCGGAGGTAGGATTTTAATTGGGTGGGGGCCAAATAGAAAAAGAGATCAATCTCTATTTTCATGCCAATTTTTATTTATTAACACTAATATATTCTTACACCACATTTACACTATCCCGTAGAGTTCACGTGGAGTGAATCGGTGACTTTTTATTTTTATTTATCTTGCGAGGAAAATCTTTCTCTATTTAGATCATCATTTCATAATTCACGTCGTTTTAAAATTTTTAATCCCATTTAAAATTTGATCCAATTTTTAATCTGAATCATTCATTTTATCAATAATTTTCAACCAACTTTTATTAAAAGTTTTAGAACTATGTGATTTTTTAGGATGATCTATTGGGGAATAGATCATTCTCAGATGAAAAATATAAGAGTTTGGATCATCCAAAGTTGATCTGAATTTTAATTTGAGTCATTTATTTACGGATAATTTTTAACCAACTTTTAGACATGTTAAAAATTTTAAAATCATATAATTTTTTTAAAAAATTTTAGGTAGATCTACATGGTGAGGAGATTATCTCCACAAAACACCGGCCGTAGAATTATCTTCATCTAGGTCTAGGGTCCACTATATGCACAGGGTAAACACTAAGTTGGGAGAGAAAAGGGGGTGTAGACACAAACTATAAAGTTAAGTCGAAATTTACAGCTTTCTAGTGGGCTAAGTCAACTCCCCCCAATAAAAAGTTTTTTTTAGAGGACAAATTAAAACATATAAATAATTTTTTGTAACTTCCGAAGTGTGGATTCACAGTGTCGTCATCATAACACAAACTACTATAAAGATGGGTTTCAATTGGGTTGGAATTGGTTTGTCTTTGTGACCTGTACCATTATTGCTAGCTCAATTGACATTCATGACATCATAAGGCCCAATCTGATTCCAGTGACTCTCTTATGTTGCAAGCCCATCCCAAATCCATCCCATTCCAAATGAGGTGAACTAGAATCCAAAACCTCTTGACAGTGAAGATCGTCATTTAACAATGTAATCAGTGATCTGTAATGTTGCAAGTTTACAATTATTATCTGGCCAGAGAGGCAGCATGCATGTATTCTTTGTGTATATATCCAAAAACAAAAAAAAAAAATGTGTCAACGGAACCCAACAAAACAACAACGTATAAGTATTAAAAAAATGTAACCTAATCAAAAATGCATCGATCATCCAACATTTTAAAAACTAAAAAAAAAATTTGTGTTTATCAAAACAAAAAAAAAAATATTAATAATAATAATATAAATGCTATCTAACCAATTTTAAAATAGGGAAAAGTCATCATCAAAAGAATTAGAAGATAAGGCTGATCAGCTCATCATCAATTTATTAACATAAGTTATTATCCATAATTTAATATGTAAACTTGAAAGTGAAAACCCTTTAGAAAACAAAGGAATCTCCAAACCCTAAAACAAAAACCTCTCTTTCTTCTAGCGAGGTTTATTTGAATTATCTATCTGTAAAGAGATATAAAAAATAAAAAATAAAAAATCCATCATACTCATCTAATTCCAAGAACCACCGCCCGACACCATAGAAAATACTCATATTCTTCATTGGACTTTTCTCTTTCCTATTAAGCAATGTTTTAATTTGTTAGTTTGATAAGCATTGTAATGATTTAGAATAAACCATGTCTGAGATAATATATTCATGTAACATTTCTGACATATATATACTATTCTTTATGATATTAAAAAGGATAGTGCCCTAACTAATAATTAGTGAAGTTTAAAGAAAAAACTTTATTTGAATTCTACTATTTAATATGTTTTTAAATGATGTAATAAAAAAGAGGCATTTTTTTTTATTTGAAATACTTCTAAATATAGTGGGCAACCACTTTTTAATTTCTTCTAGAAAAATTATTGTTTAAATCAATAATATCGATTATATATCTATATAGAAAAAGTAATAATGTATAAGTAATAAACGTAGTTATCAAATATTTATCAATAAGTAAAGTCCCTTGGTTTGTCTAGATGGAATGAGATCAAGAAGGGGATTAGGACTATTATAAGTTCTCATGATTCTCCCTTAGATGATTGGTGACGCTTGAGGTACCAATCTAGTTGGGATCTCTTGCATGGTGATGAGGATGGTCGTATCTTTTGTTGCTTACCTAGCAATTTATCAATACAACTGACATGAATACAAGTATAATGTAGAATGATGTTCCTAGCTACTATGATTGTTAGAGTACCCATCTAATTCTTGGATTCAAACTAGTCCTTCGATCAGTGTGCACCTTTAAAGGGGCACCGAGGGTATTTGAACGTATGTTCGACCTCTAAAACGACTGGAGAAAATTTTTACCAACTGAATACCTACCTTCGGAGGAGTTTAAAAAGTTGGTCTATGTTCTTATCCAAATTAATTAATAATAATTCAGTCTTTGACAAACTTAATAGGGTAAATTTGCTATTGAAATCAGGTGGGACCGATTAATGGTGTTGTCTTTATTTGAAGCCAAGCAAAGAAATGGTGCAAGTCAGAGAATTCATGATTTAGAAACTAGCCTTAATAAACTGTCAAACCTAAAATTATTGGCCACATAACAATTGTAATCAACACAACCTCCCCATAGTGGAATAATTGATGATAATTAGAAACTTAACATCAAAGCTAACTTAATTACTACTCCAAGCAACCAATAATATTATATATAAATGACACAGGGACATTAAAGGAAAGCCAATCTACTTTGATAATTAAGATTTAATTTAAAAGTACATAAAGATGAAATCATGAACAAAATAGGAAAAACTACAAGAAAATAAATAAAGACACCAACAGAACAACACTTAGATACATTAAATTATCAAAGACAAAGTAACCCCCCAACTAAGAAAAAGAGAGAATATCACAATCGAAACCCTAGCTAGCTCCATCCCCCTTCATTCCAAGTGATTTATCTACACTTAATTTCCATGGTTCCACAAATCCTTCACTCTCTTTCTCTCTCTCTTCTCCATTATTTTTCTTTTCAAACTTCATCTCTCTCCACAAACATTGACGATTAAAAGGAAAAAAAAAAAAGGTAAATTAGTTGTGGGTGCTGCTCCTGAAAGAGCCGAGAGCCTTAACTGCTCCAGCTCTAAGAATGAACTGATGGTAAAACGCAGCAATGGCAGCACCAATGAATGGTCCAACCCAGAAAATCCACTGGTTATCCCATGCCTTCTCTTTGTTGTAAATCACAGCAGCTCCAAAACTCCTAGCTGGGTTGATACCGGTTCCAGTGATGGGGATGGTTGCAAGGTGAACCATGAACACAGCAAACCCAATTGGTAGTGGTGCCAAAACCTGTTTAAAAATCAGATTAATATTGTACTCAACTTAGATTCAATAATCAAACCTAATTATATATATCACAATATTTTCATAAAATTCACTTTATTGCACAAAGAATTAACCCAAACATTCCCAAAAAAAAAACAGACAAAAAAATAAGGTTAAAGTCGACATTTCAAAATTAATTTTTTACAAATTCATGAAATTATAGTCACAAGAAAAAAAATATGTGGGGCCACTAGTGTTTTTTTCGTCCAAGCTCGTGCTAAAAGAGTTTTTGGTTGTACATTGAAAATGAATAAAATAATAATTTAAAATGTGTGCTACATATCCCACCAACAACAGTAGGGATCTGCTAACATGTACCAAATCATACTGTACCACTTGTTTGGTCAAACAAAACTGACCAAATCAGAACCAAACAGAGCAATCTAGGTAACATGCACCCACAAGGCTCAAACTTAGAGACCACCCCGAGGCTCACGATAGCCCATGAACCACAAGTTATAGAGGGAACAAAAAAAACCCCGGAAAAGAGTTAGAACCAAAAAAGAACATCTTTTACTGAATGACTAAAAAACCGGTTCGGACACGGAACCAATTAACGTCAATAATCACCACAAATCAATAAGGGTTTGGATAAGGTGCATACCGGGACATGGGAGTCTCTGGCGCTCCTCTTGGGGTCAGTGGCGGAGAAGACGGTGTAAACAAGAACAAAGGTGCCGATGATCTCAGCGGCCAATCCGGTGCCTTTGCTGTACCCATCAGCAAGTTCGTTGGCCCCACCACCGTATCGGACGTAGTAAGACTTCTGGAAGGCCTTCACCAACCCAACACCACAGATTGCACCCAAACTCTGAGCCACCATGTACATCACTGCCCTAATTAGTGACACCTTCCTTGCCAAGAACAGCCCAAAGGTCACTGCTGGGTTAATGTGTCCTCCTGCAATAATAAAACACATCAGTACTATGCTAACATGCGCTTAACTGTTACTGGCTCTGAATCTTGATGAAAGTTAAAAAAAGGTTAATTAATTAGGTAAACAGAAAACGACTTTCTATATTTGGAAAAAACAAATCTACCATGAATCTGAGTGTGGGTCAGATTCCGACGAGAATATATATACATACCGGAGATACCGGCGGTGCAGTAAACGAGGACAAAGATCATGCCACCGAAAGCCCAAGCGATGCCGAGAATACCAACACCACCACATTCATCACCGCTGATAGCAGTCTGGCTCTTGTACCCAATCACTGTCAAAACAGTAATGTATAGAAACAAAAGTGTTGCAATGAACTCAGCGATTAAAGCCCTGTAAAAGGACCACTTCGAGAGTTCTTCAAGATCGAACAATGGAGCTGGTGGTGGGTCATGGTAGTCCTTTGCCGAATACCCACCTTGCTCATGAGTTCCCTCAACGTCCTTCCCCATTATCACACCTCTAAAACACAAAGAAGAGCTGTTTTCTAGAGAGAGAAAGAGGCTGTATGTGGGTTTTGTTGTGGATGCTTTTGATCAGTTGTTGATGAGTGAAGGGAGGAGAGTAGGAGGGCTATTTATGGTGTAAGATTGAAACCTAGAGGATGAGACAATTATTAGGTTTATTAACTTTTATTTTTTTGCCGACCATATACACTACCACTAATTTCGATAAATTTTCGTTTTCATGGGCCCAGCCATCATCTCTCCACTCGTTCTCTCTCTCTCGGACCCTCTCTCTCTCTCTCTCTTTCCCCCCACCCTCTCACCTGTCTCTGCCTTTTTTCACCATTTAACCTCTAGATTTGTGTAGAACCCCCACTTTTTACTTTATTGTAGTCCCTCCTATTTTGACCGTTGCGTTACGAAATGACCATTATAACCTCCTTCTCATGGGTCTTAAGTTTAACCATAAACTGTATATGTAAATGGGTCCACTTCTTAGCTAGTAAAAACCAACAAATTAGCTATCGGCATTTAGCCCAACTTTTGTGTATACTTTCCATATAACTTCAAGAATCTTGAGATCAAAATTTCACTGTGATTTGTCAGTAATTTGCCCCATATAATATACATAGGTACTGTTTAAAAAAAAATTAGTGGTTGTTTCTATGGCCCTTTGATGAAGGTTTAGTTGGTGAATTAGTTATATTTGACGATTTTTTTGTGCTTCTTACGCCTATCATATACGAGTATTTAAACAAAACAAAAGAAGAGAAACCCTAATTTTTTTAAGAACAATCCGACAAAGGGTGCTTTCGGAATATGGCTTTTGGGGTTTCTATTTCAAGTAAAGAAATGTACGAATATTTATTATACAAGCATTTATGGTTAAAACGGTTCTTTTCATTCCAAACGGCTATAAAAGAAGGCTTTCCAACGGTCTAATTTTCATAATAATTATTTGTTAAGACGAATACACCCTTGCCACTAATTAAGATTGGGGCCATGAAAACAACGAATTATGTGAGTGATTAGATTAGACTCAAAATAGAATTAATAGTTATTAGTCTGGCAGGCTAGCTTACATTACATGGTTGGTGGACAGCTAGTTTAGCTACATAATTAAAACAGCATATCTAATCTTTCATCTATATTAAACACCTAATTTCATCTGTCACTCTGAGATTCCCTTCTATCCTGCGCCTCCTTGGTTTACAATATCATCCCTCGTGTCACACGTGCCAAATTAATTTTTTATTTTTTTTTTTATTTTTTTTTTATTTTGTATTATCTATTAATTTGTACGAGTATATGAAGTTGAAGTACCCTGTACCGCTTCCATGGTCCAAGACCCCCAGTTTTATGTTTTACCGCCCGGTCAACGACGGCATCTAGTTTTTTTGTAAAAAAAATTTATTTCGTTGAACGAGAAATGTAAATATCAAATTTACATTTTGTCTTTTTTTTGCAGTGTCGTATGTAACATATATTAGGTTACGTCTGAATGAAATATTATATAAAAAAAAGTAGACAAAAATTCATACTTGAAACGTATTTTAGAATTTAGCTCAACAAACGTTTTCATTTAGTCTAAGGCCCCTCGATAACTAACTCAAACCTTCTTTCACTGAAACCCTCAGTCTATAAATTACAACAGAGGGTTTCAGTGCCCTAGAGGCCTTAGACTAAAAGAAAACGTTTGTTGGACTAAATCTTAAAATATTTTAAACAGATTGTGACACGTGGTACTAATGGGCGGTTGGCACTCGCCTCGCGGCTAAGGCTTTGAAGTAAACAAAATGCTACTTTGTACAGTGCAAAGAGTCTTAGAGCATCTCCAATGCAAAAGTCTTATAAAACCATGTCTTATCTACATGGCTTGTCTTATAAGACAATGTCTAATCTACGTGGCAACAAAATCTTCACAATAGACATCGTTGAAAAAAATGCATCTCCAATGCAAATGTCTTGGGATGACTTTTTAACTTATGTGGCACTTAATTTTTGAATGGGTCAAACTTATTTTGCTTAAAAAGTAATTAAAAAGTTTTGGAGGGAAAAAAAATTGCTGATGTGGACCGTAAGATATTGTGAAGATGAATGTCTAGAAATAGACATTCTACTTCACAATGTCTAGAATAACTACCGCCACATCATCATCACATCATTTATTCACATTAGCATTAGAGAAGGGTTTTTAAAGAGAAAGTCTATTTATCCTACGTGACAGTCTTATTTTACCACATTCACATTAGCATTGGAGATGCTCTTAGAGAGTGGGTCCACCGCAAAGCCCATGTTGTCCATGTCATCCATCACATTCTCTGGTTGGTAAGTAGCGAGGACGCCAAGAATAGCTATTTTGTGAACCTTTCTTTGACGGAGGGTGGACGTTCTCTCCCTTTTCATTTGACAAGTGTTTTTGATGTTGTAAATGCCCGCCATTTCATAGCCCAATCCGCACTTTTAGCAAGTACCATAGACACATTTTATAGCACAAGTGTAATGCGTACTATAATAAAAAGGTGATCCACTTTGACATGATTCATAGATTAACGATGATCTAAAAGATAAAAAATTATCGTCACAAAAAACCTAACCAAATTATAAAAGCACCAGAGAAATAGGAACAAGTTACAAAAAGAGCAAGGAAAAATCTAACTCCAAAAGTCTATCCCAAGATAAATCAAAGTCCTCGACATCGTATCTTGCGAATTCCGGACCTGATCATCACCCAAGCATCCAGAACGCTCATTGATACGCACCCAATCAAACCCAAACGTCTTCATATTAAGTTTGTATGCATCCAACTAAAAACTAATTGACAATGAGTTGTGTATCCTAATATCTTTATATATTGGGTTTGCAAGACTCCTGTATCTAATATGGGACTATTCTTAGCTGACCGTGTTTATATTAGGCTTAATTAGGTCGTCGGATTGATAATAATAATAATAATGAGTTACTTATTACGAGTTATTCTTCTTCTTCTTCTTTTTGTTAATGTCTGTAAAGATGGTCCTATCACAGAAAGTCAATCAGCTTAGGCCGGAGAGATTCAAAATAGACAATTATCACGATTATTTAGCCATTAAATGGGACGAATTAATTTCTTTTATAAAAATATAAAAAAAACAAGATTTAATTTATAAGAATAAATTTTTTAAAAGAAACCTTGACGTTTCACGTTAATTATAATAGTAATAATAATAATTATTATTATTATTATATCACCGACGTGCAACAGGTGCATCTTTCATGTGTTGTCATGTACGTATTGATTTTTTATTTTCTATGTTCAAAAATAAATTTTGATTCCAATATATATATTGGAATGACTAACATATGTGATATTGGCATATCTTTCAAATTCTTATTACTCGTTATTATTAATAGATAATTCAAATGCATAATAAATCATGTATATTATAAAGATAAATATGACTAGTTAGCTAGGATTAATTAGTGAATTCAAATCAATCTTGGACATGATAATTCCCCATATTATACTGTACTAGTCGTCGACATACGACGTACATACACAAAATTCAAGAGGTATATTTTTTCTTTGAATTGATTAATATATATATATATATATATATTAAAATAATTGGTAAATTCTTTTCAACCATGGTATTAATGTTGTCGTAAAAGATATTCATGCCGTTTATTCAAGCAGAATAACTACGGGAACATCCTCCAGCTATTAATTTTAGGGCGTGGATGGGGGTGGTACCTACCATATAACTTATTATTAATGGTATTAGCCTGCATATGAATATTTGTCCTGTCAGGGTGTGGTTGTTTGATTTATTTTTCATTTTTGTTCATTAAACATTTTATTTTTCTTTTTATTTTAAAAAAAATTCAGAAAGATAAAACCTAGCTTGAACCCCGACAAATACGAGGTTTTATGAGTTGTAAATGACCTATATGGACTCATTATTATTAGATGAAGAAGACGTGGTCGGCCCACTATATATAACCAAAACATAAGCAAGGTGTTGGTAGTACAATAAGGCTAGCTAGACTAGATTGATAGATCACTTACCCTCGCCCGCGCTCTTCTGTGGTGCACGTAGGTGACTGACCCTACCCTAATGAAGCTCAGACAAATAATTTCATCGGTTCTCAAATGTCAATATCTAAAGAACTGTTGTAAGGTTGTCAAGTTTGGTCGGTTCTAATTTGATTATTGAATTACCTGAGTCTAGTTAGTCAGTTTCGATTCTGATTTGGTTCTCAACTATTTTGGTTCTAATTCTTCAATTTTTAAATTTTATTTAGAAAATTGAAAAATATTTTACATGTCGGTCAACAATGTCTCACCAAAATCAACCATCAAAGTATGTATGTTAAGAAAGAAAACCCTAATGGCAGTAAGACGTGGTACTTTCATGTGCCTTAATAAACTTTAGTAACTTATTGCTCGGCGACAAGTTCTGATTATTAGGTAGAGCCAAAAATGTAAATTCGCTCGTTCCAAAAATGTATAAAATTGTAAATTAAAGTACCGAGGCAAAAAATATGAATAAAAAAAAAACACCCATAACAATTAACTACGTAATATGGCATTCAAAAAAATAATGGCTACTCTGTATTAATTAGTTCTTAATTTCTATGCCGACGCGCATGTCCTGGTCTATCAGCAAGTTTATTCCCTCTTTTCTGCTCAGAGACATTGAAGTGGAGAGTGGAGCAAGTATATTCTTTTTAATTTTGTAAAAAATAGTTAGAAATTATGTTATAAATCTAACTAGTTTTCTATTAAATTTTGATTTTCAAAAAATTTATTACTTAAAATATCTAATCCAAACAAACTATTAGTCTGTTTGGACAAACGATTTTAGGGAGAGATTTTGTAAGGACCAGAGATTTTGAGGAAAAATATAACATGATTTTTACGAAAAATCTCTCCCCCAAATCCCTTGTTCAAACAGACTATATTAGTATTTTTTTACGATAAATTCTAAATAAAAGTAGCGTAATGCTCACTTGTTTTTCTTGTTAATACTACACTTATTCATTTAGGGCTCATGTATAAAGACGATTCAGAATATGTATTAGGGTTCTAAGATCACTATATAAATATGTAAACAAAGTGTAAAAATGAAATAGAGAAAATATGAAAGATTTTTTTTAAAGAGAGAAAAAAAATGATTGAAATATGTATGATTAATTAAAAATCAAAGTAGGTAGAAATCGACAAAAAATTGTCATATGAGGACACACTACTTGGCAATTTGACGTCATAAAATATGTCTATTTGTGGATGTAGAATTAAAAGGATAAAGAGATTAAAGTCAAGCACTTGAGTTTGTGAAGCATTAATTAATTAATTAATTAATTAGTACAATTTAATGAGTCCCCAAAAGTTAAAAACATGACATGACATGACATGTCAGTGCATACCATGGACGAGTACTAGAACCAACTATCGTCACCGACGACCGACCTCCCACCGCCGTCCACCATCATAAACCGTCTACCCAATCATCTCTTGCCACGTTTCCATGCAGCCGCCACCGTCAACCTAAATAACGCACTCTTATCATTTAGACCCTATGGCCAATACGCATGCCACGTAAGCATGATCGACGGCCCAAAGTAAATTTGTGGGTCCCATTTATATTGTGTCATGTGCGAAAATCCCCAAGTGTCGTAGATGATGCTTCCATGCGACAAAATCTTTCTGCAGTCTACAAAATCCAATTGTTAATGAAACCGTGAAAGAGCAAACACGGGCCTTGCTCTTGTCTTTTATTAGCGTTGTGCATACGTGTTCTTTTACGAGAATGCTCCATTTTTTTTTATTTTTATTGACACTATAACTACATCTAGTATATACTGAACTGTGAGTCTCAAATTTTAGAGAGATCATAGGGGTAAGAGGAATGATATTCTTGTAATATTAACAATAGGCATTGTGATCAATCGCCAGCGAGACCAACTTGCCAAATGATCCAAGCGTCATTGATTTTGATCTACATGACGAAGATATCATCCACACAAAACATAGTCTTTGGATCATCTTTACATATACCCACAACTAGGTGTAATTATAGTGTGAGAATATGGCACTTGGAACACCCTAATTTTTCTCTATTAATACTACTACTACACCTTTGAGATTGGCGGACCTACATGATGAGGGAATCTTTCTCACGAAAAATCAATCTTTAGAACATCTTTAAGTAAGCTCCACAATGGGTGTAAAGGGAGTATAAAATTGAAGTATTTAACGTGCATGTGATACATATAACATGCATATATATCAATCGACTTAATTGCTAGCTAGTTTCAATCTGAATGACTATAAAATGCGTAAAACTGTTTAACAGTA